>JAPKLW010000344.1:289-41019 GCA_026898455.1 Plectranthus barbatus | reverse complement strand
TATAATAAAAGACTTTCCCATGTTAAATGAGAATGAATTTGGGCTGTTTATTTTTTTAGATCAACACACCAGCTTTATCCAACTCCTTCCAATTAATTCGCGCGAGATTTCAATAAAAGGGTAAGATAGTAACCGTCTTCTCTATTTAGATATAAACACGCTCTCTCTCCTAATTTTCTCTTTCCTCCCATTATAATCAAACGATTATATCTTTCTCGATTCAAATCTATTTTTTACGAATCATATATCAAATTAAACGTATTCTTACGACGATTCATATGATATCCATATTGAATATGTTAAATTTAGAAGATTCGCACGAAAATCTTTATTTAATATTCAGCTGGTATATGTTCTTCATTATATTTACGTTCAGAATAAAAAAAAATGCATCAATTACGCATAAAAAATGTTCATAAATATTTGCATTCTTTGCATCAAAATGATGAATTATTAACTTGAATAAGATGCATTTTTATTCTAAAGCATATGCATTTTTGTATTCATATAGAGTGCATTTTTTGCATTGATTATATGCTGCAGTTTTATGCCTAAAATATTGCATTTTTTACATTCACCGTATGCATATTATGTTTTATGAACTGCACGAAATGAAATTCTAGAATATATATTTTTTTACATTTTTGCCCTTTTATGCATTGAGTATGTGCAAAATATGCATTGAAAATTGGAAGGGACGGGCTTAATTTGTGCTGTCAATTGAGATTTTAAACGGTTGAGATCTTTTCTCATTTAGCACGGGAAATCCTATTTTCACCTAATCAATACCCTATATATCTAATTTCTTACTAAAATAAGATGGAAAACTGGTTATTCTATCCCAAAGTTTTCACTATCTGGGAATTCTATCCTGTGAAATCTTCAATAGGTAATTCTATCCCATATTTGGATTTTTCCCCGAATTCTATCCCAATAAATTTTCTTCCTGTAATACTATCCTATATTTTATTTTATCAGTTAATTTTATCCCGAATAGTTAACGAAGTTCAAATATTATTGACACAATCATTTTCTTTCACGTGATTGTCGACGTACCATCCATGTAGATATTATTTATATATTTAAGATATTTCCAATTTTTTAAAATTCGTTGTGGTTGTCGACATTATTTATTTTATTTCATCTACGTGCAATATTTTAATAAGAATTTTTTTAAAAAATAAATAAATATCTACGTGGATGACACATTGACAATCACATAAAAGAAAATGATTGAGACAACAATATTTGAACTCCGTTAACTATTTGGGATAAAATTAACTAAATTAATAAAGATATAGGATAAAATTACCGGATAAAAATTGTTGGTCCCAAAATCAGAGTAAGAATATATGCAGCGAAAGTAGAAAAATAATAAACTTGCACTTGTTCTTCTAAACAGATAGAACTTAGTTTAGGGTACTTGATAAAAGTTAAGCTTAGGTCTGCCATTGTTAAGTAAGTTTCACAGTATATACACTTCAATACGTGGATAAGTAATGAAGGTTTTGAAAGTCAGTTTGCGAAACTAAACAAGGCAGAAATATAAATGAAAGCAGTAAAGAACACAAGATATTTTATAGTGGTTCAGATCTTAAAATCTTACATCCACTAAGTAAATACAAGACACCTTACTATCTATACACAACCCGTCAGCACCTCCGTCCTTCGGTCTGCTGTGGTCACTCGCCTAGAAACTCCTTGTAAGCTTAGTCTTCAGGTTGAAGAGAGGACGATACCCCGCAGCCTTCTTCCTAGCGGTTGGATGTTTACTGTTCTTCCCAGAACTCAGGTGGTTGGCCTACGCCCGTGAGAATCAGAATCCCAGAGTATTAAACTAACTGCTATGAATATATCTTGAAAAGATATATTCACCAAAGAATAGCTTCAGCTAGAAAGCTTTAGCCTCATGCTAAGAGAGTGTAGCACGGAGTAATAACTTGAGTCAGGAACTCAAGTCTCGTGTATGAAAACACGGAAACTTAAAGAGTTTTAGCAGAGAAATGGCTTAACAATATGCTATTTGTAGAGTGAGAATCATTCAAATTCCTAATCGTTTAATGTTGATGAGCAGACCTATTTATAGAGGACTTCCTCGAGCATTTCGAATTTCTTCATGTTAGACACATAAATCCAATCGTTAGACTCATGGAAGATGTCGTCCAATCATAGCCCATGTTGTAGGTCTGCTCTTCTCTGCTCTACTGTGTCAGTGTACTATGCACTAACTTTGCGTCAGAATAAGTTTCAGTCTGAGGAGTCCAAGTTTGGATATCCTCGTACTGATTTTCACTTAGGCATGAATATGCCGAAGTCTCACCGAGCTTCGATGTTTTCAAATAGCTCGTTCTTTGAAGGTAGAGGCTCTTATACTGACTTCCTAAGGTTAGTATAGCTAGCCCTCATACTGATTTCCCATAGTCAGTATAGCTAACCCTCATACTGACTTCCCATAGTCAGTATGAAAAGCCCTAATACTGACTTCTCCTTGCCAGTATGGAAGACCCTATACTGAGTACCCAAACTCAGTATTGGTCAAGGTCATACTTGGTCAACAAACAAGTTTCAAGGCGTACACTTCTTTAGTTCTCGAGCATTTCTAATGCTCGGTCTTCAGCCACTAAGTTCTATTACAACTCAATTGATCCTATACAAGGATTATAGTTTTAGAACTCTAGAAACTGAAAAACTGACTGAGATGACTTTTATAACCTTTGACCCACCAAAACACAAAATGTAAAGGAAGGATTTCTCTAACAAAAATCTTAACAATTGCCCCCTTTTGGTGTGGTCAAAGCCATCTTTAACCTAATCCGATGAGGTGTGAATAACATTAGAGTTTTTACAAATTTGACAATTAGTCACATTAACTCAGAAAAGTTCCCCCTCAAAGTCAGATTTCTCTTTAAGATCTTCTCCTTATAGATTTGGAGAGATATTGCTCAATGATGGATTTTCTCTTCAGTTTAGAGCAATTTTAATCTTAAGTATGAGAGAGTTAGAAGCCTGCTGATTACACTAGCGTGTGTAAGTTCAGCATTTGAAGTGTGAAGACCATTGTTGCACAAAAGGAGATTGCCATCAATAAGTCAGTTTATCCTTTAATATTTTTCATTACAAGTACAGGGATAAACTAACTAAAAGAAACCTATACAGAACTATTACAAGTCTATACTAGGCTGCTTCCGGTCTTCATGTTCTTCAAACTGGCTGCTGCTGTCGTCTGATCTGAACTCCTTATCCAAGGAGGGTAGCTGGAGAAATTGACTAGCTTCTCACCGCCCTTGGATTATTGTCTTCCTGGAGTTCTCAGATTAAGAAGCCGTTCGTTGAGATGTGCTCCTTGTGGAAAGAAAAACTCATCTTTCCATTTTCATCTCAACGTCGCTTGAGGGAAGCAGGTTTGATATTCTAACCTGCTTTCCACTTCCCTCATGCTGACTCTCTCATTTCCACCTCCAGGTCTCATCTTCTTCGCCTGCACTGGTCTTTGTCAGCATTTTGTAGACCATCTGCAGGGGAAGAATCTCTAAGTGACAATGCCCAGCTTTCAGCTAATGGCACGTCACTTTGAGCAATGAGCAGTGTATCTGAGAAGGAGTTTAGATCTTTTGATTTCTTCTGCTCCTTCTTGGTACAAAGACGATTGTTATGCTCGAGATTTTGATGTCTTCTGCCCTTCCATACTTCTTTTTCCCCTCTTTGACCGTACCCAAAAAGGGTAGTGAGGATATATCTAGTGGTCTGGGCTTCTTAGCCATTGTGCCAGATCAAAGGGAAATGTTAAATGAAGACGAAGTATAAACTCGGAAGGAAGGGTTCGGCAATGGAGAAAGAAAAATGTTTCTCAAGGAAAACAAGATGAACCCTATTTATAGCAGAAAAATAGTCATTTAATATGAGTAAATGTACCGTAAAACCTTTTTGGTTTCTTGAATTTTAGCAACGATTGGGATACGTTGCCTCGCGATGCGCAATTTGAGATTTGACTGGAGCGGCGTGGGAATCAACGTTATCTACGTGTCAAATCCCAATTCATCGATGCTTGATACACATTAATAGCATTGTAACCAATGCAATCATCTTTGGAATTCAGAATCCCCCCCTTTTGATCTTTTGTACTTACTAAGAGTCAGTTGCTAAACTGAGAATTAGAACTCTATTTAATTCCGCATATGTCCTTCAAAAATATTCTAAGTGTTGAAACCAAAAATTTGGTTTTCTTCAACAAGTCAGTATGATCCAAGGTAATTCAAAAGAATTGTCTATGTTGTGGAAGCATATACTAAGAACACGTCCTTCATGTAGAAACTTAGTTGGAGTAAGTTTCATCTTCCTTTGTGGACACCTCTGGGAACGATCTTTTCAGCACTTGGTTAGATAGAGAACTTCATACCGTGTTGCATAGACACCACTTAAAAGGATTTTCTTCAAAGAATGATTAAGTATGAAGCCTTCATGCTGAGTAACACACCAAGTTTGTAAAACTGAGAGTTTGAACTCAGTTTTAATCAGCAATTGATCGTGCTCCAACTTTTCCTTCGTCAATCTTACCTTTTGATGAATTGTGTCAGTGACACCAGATGTGAATAAGGGAGAATATGAACAAAACTGATAGCTGGGACTCAGTTTTATTCCGCATTTACTCCTTTTCAATCAGGATCTCGTCAATCTCCAATAGACCAAGTTTGATGCAAGTTCCTTGAATATGGTCTCTGGAAGTGGTTTGATGAAAATGTCTACAAGTTGATCTTCAGTACAGATGTACTCTACGGACACGTCCTTTTTGTCGACATGATCTCTAATGAAATGATGTCTTATGTCGATGTGCTTGGTTCTGGAATGGTGAAATAGGTTCTTCGTGATGCACATTGCACTGCTACTATCACAGTAGATCGGTACACACCCAATTTCGACTTCATAGTCAATAAACTATTACTTGATATTGAGCACAACAGCTTGCGGCAACAACATACTCGACTTCGGTTGTTGATGTGGCTATTGAGTGTTGCTTCTTGCTGAACCAACTTACAAGCTTGTGACCTAGGAACTGACATGTTCCACTTGTGCTCTTTCGGTCAATTCTGCATCCTCCAAAATCTAAATCTGAGTAAGCATTTAGAGTAAGCTCATTAGTTTTGGGATACCAAATACCTAAGGATTCCGTCCCTTTGAAGTATTTGACAATTCTTCTAACAGCCTCCATGTGCGATTTTTTCGGATTAGCTTGAAACCTCGCACATACTCCGACTGAGAAGGAAATATCTGGCCTACTTGCAGTTAAGTATAGAAGTGACCCAATAATGCTTCTATATGTGGTTGGGTTGACTGCTTCGCCTTCTTCATTAAGATTGATTTGAGCACTTGGGCTCATAGGAATCCTCAAGGGCTTGGTCTTCTCAAGACAAAACTTGTTGATCAAGTCCTAGGTATATTTCTTCTGGTTTATGAAGATTCCTCCTTCGGACTGAATTACTTGAAGACCTAGAAAGTAAGTCAGTTTACCCATCATGCTCTTCTGGAAGTTTTTTTGCATAAGTTGGGCAAATTTTTTGCACATCTTCAAATTTCTGCATCCGAATATAATGTCGTCGACGTAGATTTGCACAAGAAGGATGTTTGCTCCATCCTTCATCCTGAATAGCATTGTGTTGATTTTACCTTTATGGAAACCATTCTTGAGGATAAACTGAGACATCGTCTCATACCAAACTCGGGGTGCTTGTTTTAACTCATAGAGAGCCTTCCTCAATTTGTAAACTTGATTTCCTTCTTCAAAGCTTGGGGGTTGTTCCAAATATACTTCTTCTTTGAGCTCCCCGTTCAAAAAGGCACTCTTCACATCCACCTGGAAAACTGTGAAGTTGTTGTGAACGGCATAAGCAAGGAATAGTCGAATAGCTTCAAGTCTGACCACATGTGCAAAAGTCTCATCGAAGCCGATCCCTTCACATTGAGCATACCCCTTTGCTACGAGCCTTTCTTTATCGCTTACTATGTTCCCTATCTCGTCTCTCTTATTTTTGAAGACCCATTTGGTACCGATAAATGACTGATGATTTGGTCTATTTTTCATGTACCATACTTCATTTCTTTTGAACTTAGCAAGATCCTCTTGCATGGCGTTGATCCAGTCAGTTGATTTTTGAGCATTCCCGATCTTCGTAGGTTCTTATTGTTGAGAGATTAAACAAGTAAGAAATGCGCTTCCTTGTCTCGTGCAAACTGAGTTAGCAATATTGTCTAGCACGGCCTCCTCGGGACGATGTCTTAACCATTTCGGCTTATGGAATTGAGTAACTTCAACGGGTTGAATGAACTCACCAGGATACTCAGTACCGTCTGCTCCCGATACTAGAACTTGAACTAATGTTGATTCCATGGCTAGATCATCTGTAATAGGAACTTGATCTTCATCACCTGGACTTGAATCTTCTTCTCTAGTAGTGACTTCCACAATCTGCGTTCCTTGGTCTTCTTAACTCAATATTGGTTGAACCTCTTCAGGATGAACATCTCCATCGTCCGATAAGTTAGCTTGGGTAGGCAACTCAGTTTTAGTTTGGCCTCTATACTGAGCTTTTTCTTGATCTCCTGATGTTCCCCCTTGATTGATGCCTGCGGTTATCGTTAGTGAACCAATGGCCTCAGCAAGGTCAATTGCATCACCGGCCTTGTCCTTTGGAGTACTTGAATGATCATTCATAGATCTAGCCTGAGAAACTTCATTAGAATTTTCTTTATCAGAACTGAGTTTGTCACAGCCATTCTTGATCTCATGATCACCAAGTTCCAGGTCCTTTAAGGTCCTGCGCACTAAAATAGACTCATAAGAAATAACAAAGCATGTTACTTCCACAAGTCCGGCGGTCTTGTTAAGTACTCTATATCCCTTGTATGAAGGGTGTCCATATCCAAGGAACACACCTTCATCCACCTTGGGACTAAAAGTATTCAACTTAGACTTTCCATTGTTATGGATGTAACATGGAAAACCAAAAGCACGTAGATGAGCTATAGAAGGCTTGTAACCATTGCAGAATTTGTACGGGGTTTTGTGATGGCGACTGTTGATAGCGCTTCTATTCTGAGTATAGCACGCCATCATCAAGACTTCTCTCAAGTAGCCTTCTTTTAAGTCACCTTCAGCAAGCATAGTCCTCACTGCCTCCTTGAGTATTCTGTTTCTTCGCTCTGCAAAACCATTCTGCTGGGGCATTCTTGGAGCTGACTTCTCGTGAGCAATGCCAGCATCAGCACATAAATCCATCATAGGACCGTTGCAAAACTCAGTCCCGTTGTCAGATCTGATTCTCTTCACGGTGACTCCCTTGTTGTTTTGCACTTGAAGGATGAGCTCTAGAAGTTGAATCTTCACTTCGTCTTTGCTCTTCAACAGCCTTACCCATGTGTATCTCGAGTAGTCATCTACCACAACAAGAGTGAACCTCTTCCCTCCAATGGTGGGCGGCTTGACTGTTCCAAATAGATTCATATGAAGTAGTTCAATGATCCTATCTATGCTTGCTGTGATGGTTTGATTCTTGAATGAATCTCTGATTTTCTTTCTCAACTTGCACGCTCTACAGACTCCTTCTTCTTTCTTGAACCCGGCTTGTAGTAGGCCTTCCACAAGCATGTGCTTCGCTAAGTGTCTTATCGATTGGGAATTCAGGTGGCTGAGCCTCTTATGCCATAGCCAGTTGACTCGTTCTTGGGATGAGCTAGTTGCGACAAGGCACGTGTCAGGCTTCCTGCTCTCCCAATCCACAAAATAGAGACTTCCTTTCTTTATACCCTTAAGCACAGTCTCCATGGAGTCTTTGTCGTTCATCAAGCAATCTTCTTCTGCAAAATTCACCTCATACCCAGATTGGATAAGCTGACTGACACTCAGCAGGTTGTAATTAAGGTTGGTGACTAAGGATACGTTGTTGATGGTGATTCCATTGTACTCTAACCATCATTTGTCAATTACTCTCCCTTTTGAGTCATCTCCAAAACAGACTAGTGGTCCTCTTAACATCTTCAATTTTAAGAGGAGATTTCTTTCTCCGGTCATGTGGGCAGAACATCCACTGTCCAAAATCCATGTTCTTTTCTTCTTCTTAAGTTGACTTTGATGAACCTGTACCTGCAAAACAAGTAAGGTTAGACTAAAGGTACCCGTGTTTCTGTGGGTCCTACATGGTTAGTCTTATGGATCCATCCTTTGGGAATCCATACTTGGTTCACCTTAAACCTAGGTGTCACAACTTCCTCTCCCTTATCTCTTCCTTTTAAGATAGTGAATGTTATTTCTATGCATGTTTGAAGGAATGGAGTGTGTGTGTGTGTGTGAAACCTTGCCAGAAACTGAGTTTCTTGAAATCACATTTCTAGGAACTGACTTCCTAGAATCTGAGTTTCTTGAAACTAAGTTTTGGTTGGATTCTTGGAAACCTAGTCCGAGGTGTACAGTCTTCCTAGTCCTTAAAGTAGAAGAATAATTGGACTCAGAACTAGTATAGGTGGCCTTCTTATATGAACCTCGGATTCCTAAAACCCGGAAATGATACTGAATTTTATAAAGTTCAGTTCTAGCTGCTGAAGTGGGTTTCCTTGCATTAGGAACAATCTACTTCACCAACATCTTAAGCATAGCGAGATTCATCTTAGGTTTATTTGACTTATCGGTCAAATTGTTTTTAAGCTTGGGTACTGGAGTAAGTTATGAAACTGACTTCCCCCATTTGCCTTAATTGGCCACTGAGGAGTCCCTGTCCATACTGACTACTCCTTTGCCTAACAGCTTAACTTCTAAACTAGAATCCTTCTCAATGTGATGATTAAAAATATTTCTAGTTTCAAAAGTTGTGCATGATTGCTCAAATTGTTTTCTGAAAAACCTAGTCCTAACTTAACTGATGGATGTCTTTGTAAACTCAGGGCTTCTGAAACTTTGCTAGTGCTATTATAAAATGAAAAGGTAAGCTTTTGATCACTAGCTATTTTCAGTTTTTGAGATTCACAATCTTCAAAAAGAGATTTAAAAGTTTTAAGTAATGTAGAATGCTCCTCTCTAAGTTTGGCTAGCTCATCACTTACTGACTTTGATCCTTGGATCTCCTCTGTCAGTTTTGAAATTTTAAGTTTCAGTGAGGCATTCTCGCCAGCTAAAACATTTTTAGTTCATAAAATTTAGAAATTCTTTATTTAAAACTTCGAGGGTAACATCTTCTGAATCTGAGCAAAAAGATTCAGAGTCCTCTTCAATGCATGCTATATGAATAGAAACTGAGTTGGAAATGTGTACCGGGATCTGTGACTCAGCTTCAGTTCCTTCTTCTCCGGATTCAGATGTTCCTTCTTCTTCTCCAATCTTGGCCATTAGCACCAGGAATGCTTCCTCCACGGCCTCATCATCTGAAGTGTAGTAGCCATCATCGTTATCTGAGAAGTCTGGCACCTCAGTTCTAGATAGCATGACCTTTGCAATTGCTCTGGAAGCTTTCTTCTAAAATACCCTCTTCAGGTGTTCTCTTTCCTCCTTGAATACCTTTCGGCACTCGTACTTGAGGTGATCTAGAGAGTTTCACTCAAAACATGCTTTCAGAGGTCTTTCCTGAATTTTTGTTCACTGGGTTGTGAACCTTCCTTCTTGGCTTTGGCTTACTCAAGAAGCTTCATCAGCTTCCTCATTTGCTCCTCAAGTTCTTTGATTGAGCTCTCTTCCTCCTTCTTCTGGTAGGAAGGAGTTGGCGCTGACTTTGTTGTAGACGTCTCTCCGGATGATCTGTCAGCTTGGTAAGGCTTCTGAGGCCTTCTCTTGAACTCCCTTTTTGGGAAAAAGGCAGCATCTTCCTCGGGATGAGTGCTGACATTCCGCACTACTTCATTCATGTTCACCATTAGAATATCCCACTCGTGAGCTTGTAACTGAGCGAACACGTCCTTGGTCGTCATCTTGGAGAGATCCTTCTCCTTTAAGCTGGTGATTTTGACGAACCAGTCCTCCTTGGTCATCTTGGAGAGAATCTTGCGTTCATATCTACAATCTCATAAGTTCTCCCCAAGTTCTTTAGCTCACAAATAATAGCATTAAATCTAGCTTCCATTGATTTTACATTTTCACCACGAAGCATTTGAAATGACTCATACTTAACTACACAATTTTGAAGCTTGTTTTGTTTCATCTGTGCAGTCTCTTGGCAGAGAGTGCCAAAGAATTCCCACATCTTCTTGGCATTTTCGTATGCAAGAGCTTCGACAACTAGTTTCTCTGGTTGAGATTGAAGAATAAGCTCCATGGCCACTGAATCTAGCTGAAAACGATCCAGTCATCATTAGTCCACTCAGCATAAGGTTTGTACACTATCCCCGGGCCTCCTGCTCCTCCGAGCTGTGTGTTTACTTTGGTGATCTTCAGTGGTCCGGTGGATAGAACCTCAGCCATCTCTGGATGGACGTTCTTCAACATTATCAGCAAGCGCTTATTCCAAATCTCAAAATTTTCTGATGAATACTTTGGAAGCTTCGTAATTTGTGCCATCTCTGCGTACCTAATCTTGAATACACACAAACAAAAAACAAAGTGCAAGAAATAGAGATCTGGTCCTTAACGACTCGACACAACCTTGGTCTGTAAGAACCTCGGTGTGTGATACCACTTGTTAGTCCTGAAATCAGAGTACGAATATATGCAGCGGAAGTAGAAAAATAATAAACTTGCACTTGATCTCCTAAACAAATAGAACTTAGTTTGAGGTACTTGATAAAAGTTAAGCTTAGGTCTGCTGTTGTTAAGAAAGTTTCACAGTATATACACTTCAATACTTGGATATGTATAGAAGGTTTTGAAAGTCGGTTTGCGAAACTAAACAAGACAGAAATATAAACACAAGATATTTTATAGTGGTTCGGATCTTAAAATCTTACATCGACTCTTCAGACCTTAGGTCTGGATAATTCACTAAGTAAATACAAGCCTCCTTACAATCTATACACAACCCATCGGCACCTCCGTCCTTCGGTCTGCCGTGGTCACTCGCCTAGGAACTCCTTGTAAGGTTAGTATTCAGGTTGAAGTGAGGACGATACCCCACAGCCTTCTTCCTGACGGTTGGATGTTTACTGTTCTTCCCATAACTCAGGTGGTTGGCATACACCCGTGAGAATCAGAATCCTAGAGTAAGAAACTGACTGCTATGAATATATCTTAGAAATATATATTCACCAAAAAATAGCTTCAACTAGAAAGCTTCAGCCTCGTGCGTGTAGCACAGTGTAATAACTTGAGTCAGGAACTCAAGTCTCGTGTATGAAAATACGGAAACTCGGAGAGTTTTAGCAGATGTTGGGAGTCAATAATAAATAGCCCAATTACGGGCCTAAATATACAGTCCACAAATTGTTTTACAGGAGAAGGGAATGGATCAGCCCAAGAAAAGTAGTTCAAAGAGATAGATGGTTCGACCAAATGAGTCCGAATAAAGCAGTTTAATTGAATACAATTCGACTAAAGACAATTCGACCCAGCTGAGAATAGTATGGTATGAGGAGTAGAGATATCGGATGAAGTGTGCGAACTTCCTATCGATCAAGGGGAATTATTAAATAGCAGGGAGTTACAATCGCAAAGTCCTTGGGAAAACGGCCAGAAACGTATGCGAAAGACCAGGAGCACATTTATTGCTACCTGGCAGAAAAATAGGATACACTTGAAGCTCAAATATGCTTATAAATACCTCTTATAAATCAATTTTTGGGACGTCTAAGCTCATGTATACAAAATTCCTATTGTTTTCAATTTCTAAAAGGAAATAAAACATTGTAATTTCTCTTGAAGTGACAATCGAACTAGTTGGTTGAACAGCGCAAGCAAATACAATACCGATTTGTAATCTTGTTTTATTGAAACGATTATTCACTCATTTCATTTAATTCGTTTCATGTAATTCTTATCGCTACTTCTTTAAAAGTTCTTGGGGCCTAACCATTTAATAAAAAACACCCTCGACAAGTTGGAGCCCACCGTGGGGCCCCAAGAACAAAGTTTTACTAACCATCTTTGCAGGAAATGGCTGACGACCGAAACAACACCAACATCATCGTAGTCGACACCAAAAGGACCACTCCACCAACGGGGGCGACAAGGGAGCCAACCCAGGAGCAAGCCGAGGAACTCCCGTAGTAACCAGGCAAGGACGTCCGCCGGCAGCAGGGCTTGGGACCTCTCAACTTCTGAATCGCAAAGAGATAGTGGACGATCTCCGGCGGGCCTTCAATCTCATGCCACTCAGCGAGTTGGCGTTCCCTCTGCCTCCCCCTTCTGTCATGCAGGAACTGTACATAGCCCAATTGGTCAGCCAGGTCCAGGCAGCAATGGGCGTAATAGAGAGTATGGGAGCACAAATAGAGGAAATGATGCGGAGGCACGAGCTCCTTGATCGAAAAAACCGGCTGTTGCAGCACCAATTCAACATGAGGCCATACATCAAAAAGTTAGGGAGCGTCAGACTACAACGAAAGACTTGCGATAGGCAGACAGAGCCGAATATGGGCGTACGACCCCCCGAACCCCATATGAGAATCTACAGTCGCAAACGAATCAAATAGCGGAGCCCAACCTAGTTGGCAATCCCACGTTGGCCCAGATAGAGCGACGATTTGAGCAGTGGCTGAGCTACTTCGAGTCCTTCATCGCCATGATCCCCGGTCTCCCACCACCAGAGAGAACAATCCCGAGGGAAAGCTACACAGAATCTACATTCTCTCAAGAGATTGTGGAGGCTGAACTATCGGCGCGATTCACTCCACCAAATTTCGCACTCTACGATAGAGCCAGCTATCCAAAGAACCATGTGGCAGTGTACATGCAGAAGATGTTCGCTCTGGTGATCCCGAGCGTACAACGAGAAGCGTGCATTTGCAAAAGCTTTGGGTTGAGCGTTACTGGCCCTGCGCTCTAGTGATTTATTAACTTATCGAGGAATTCTATTTCCACATCTGCCGAACTGCATCAATTGTTCCTCTGCCAGTACTCGAGCAGCCGAAGACTCGATAAGCACCCCGATGAATTATACGCAGTGATCCAGAGGCCGGGCAAGCCCCTCAGGTCGTACTTATCGAGGTTCAACAAGGAGCTAGTGGTTGTACCGAATCGACCGAACAGCACAACGGTGCGGGACTTCACAAAGGGTTTTGACGTGGACTCGAACCTCTATCACAAACTGTCCATTTACCCTTGCTAGACCATGGATGACGTACTCAACAGATCATGGGCACTGATCAAGTTGGAAGAGGATGAGCCTTACAGGAAAGCACACCGGAGTGGTAGGAGGTCGACAACCAAAGATGACCAACGGCGTGAATCTTATAACAGATGTCCCTCAAGGCCACACCCGTATAGTAGGCCACCACAGATTAACAACCTGAGCTCGTCTGTGCTCGAGTACACTCTTTCGATCAAGCCCGCAGACTTGGTTCACAATGTGCTCCACCAAATGCCAGAAAAAGTGTGATGGCCACAGAAGATGAATACAGATCCCTCCATGCGCGATACCCAGAAATTATGCGATTTCCACAATGATCATGGACACACCAGTGTGGACTTCCGGGCATTATGATTGGAGGTAATCAAACTCCTCAAGCAGGGGCTCCTAGCCAAATTTTTTACAGATAAGGGGAAACGAACGTGGAGTCGGGATAAGTAGCCCGAACAGTTGCGAGGAAGCACATAATTGGCCCCCAAGTCACCTGTACCAGTTCGCACTATAAACTATATCAATGGTGGCTCAAAGAACAGTGGCATGACCAGATATGCTGACAAGAAAGCTAGAAGGCTGACTCGCGAGAAAGCTATGGCACCTCAAAAAAAACCCAGTGCATACGTTGTTGAGTTCACAAACAATGAAGTGTCGGGGCTCGACCATCCACATGACAATGCCCTAGTGATCTCCCTACTGCTCTCCGATTGCCTCATTAAGAAGATTCTAGTTGATAACGGGAGCTCGGCTACCATCCTATTCCTGCACGCTCTAAATAAATGAAGATCCCCGAGGAGAAAATAGTGCGAAGCCAGACTCCACTGATTGGCTTCAACGGCAGAGTTCAGATGACGCTTGGGATAGTGACCTTGTCGACCTATTGCGGAGGAATTCATCACAACGTCTCATTCATGGTAATTAAAGCACCGAGTTCCTACAATGCCTTGCTAGGGCGGCCCTGGCTCCACCAATTTAAGGTCGTTCCATCTACTTACCACCAAGTTGTGAAGTTTCCAACCCCGAAGGGAATCTATATGATTAAAGGAGAGCAAAATGTTGTCAAATAGTGTTATTATGCGAGCTTCAAGGTTGTTTGTTCACATCAGCATTTCCCGAACAACCCGTTGTTACCACTGCCAGGGGAGTTTGTTGAAACAAAGGAGGTAGAGCTCGATCTCGAAGAACCAAGCAAGAAAACTAACATTAGAAGCAGGATGAATCCAATGGTCCGCATAGAACTTGTAAAATTCTTAACCAGAGAATGAGCGGTGCTCGCATGGTCACACAGGGATATGGTTGGAATAGATCCAAAGGTAATGACGCATCAATTGCAGGTTGATCCGAGTAAAAAACTTGTGCAGTAGTGTAGAAGGAAGTTCGTAGCTAAAAAGAACGAAGCCATCAATGAGGAGATCTAGAAGCTACTTGACATCGGTTTGGTGAGAGAAGTTAAGTACCCGACTTGGCTCGCCAACGTCGTAGTAGTAAAAAAGAAAAACGGAAAGAACCCGGTATGCATAGACTACACCGATCTGACCAAGGCGTGTCTGAAAGATCCATATCCGTTTCTACCCATCGATTGTATGGTCAACCCAACAACCAGACACGAGCTACTTAGCTTTATGGACGCGTTTTCGGGGTAAAATCAGATCATGATGCATCAAGACGATCAAGAGAAGACCGCGTTTATAATGAATAAAGGGATTTATTGTTACAAAGTAGAGCCCTTCGGATTGAAGAATGCGGGTTCGACTTATTAGTGGCTCTTGAACAAAATATTTAAGCCACTCATCGGGAAGACTATGGAGGTCTATATCAACGACATGCTGGTGAAATCGGCCAAAGCCGTCGACCACGTGCAACACTTGAAATAGGCCTTCGACATCCTGAACTACTACAATATGAAGATCAACCGGGCAAAGTGTACATTCGGCATGGCATCTGGAAAATTTCTAGGCTATATTGTCACCAATCGAGGTAAAGAGGCGGATCCGATGCAGATCAATGCGGTCACTGAGATAGGTCATCCCCGGAGTCCGAAAGTGGTTTAGAAGCTCACTAGAAGACTTGCAGCGCTAAGCAGATTCATCTCGAGGTACTCCGATAGGACTTACAGGTTTTCCAAGTATTGCAAAAGGGGAAGCAATTCGAATGAACCGGAGTGTTCGAAGGCCCTGGAGCAGCTGAAGGAATACCTGGAAAGTCCACCTTTACTCTCTAAGCCCGAGCAGAGGGAGACCCCGTTACTATATCTATCCATATCAGAGCATGCTCTAGGGGTAGTCTTGGTCCGAGAATGTGTAGGGAGGCAGCATTCAGTCCACTATGCAAGCAAGCCTCTACTCGATGCAGAAACCAGATATATGATACTGGAGAAGCTTGCGCTGGCCTTAGTGGTCGCTTCCCGAAAGCTAAGGCCCTATTTCGAGGCACACCCCATCAAAGTGGTAACTTCTTATCTACTTCGGACCGTGTTTCCTAAACCTTTTCTTTCAGGAATACTGTTGAAGTGGGCGGTGGAGATTGTGTGCTACAGACTCGAGTTCGAGCCCAGAACGACGATAAAATCCCAAGCACTTGCGAATTTCATAGCAGAATTCTCAACTAACCTCCAACAAGATGCAAAAAATAAAATAGCCAATCTAGAGGCAGGAGATTCGGCTAGAGAGTTGTGGGTACAACAAGTTGATGGAGCGAGCAATATGCATGGAAACGACACAGGCATAAAGTTAAGGAGTCCCTAGGGAGAACAGTTCGAATGTGTTATCCGGCTTAACTTTGAGGCGACAAACAACAAGGCAGAGTACGAAGCCTTAATAAGAAGGATGCATCTTGCAAGGGAGATTGGTGTTCGTTGCCTGCAAGTTTAAGGCGACTCACAGTTAGTAGTATTGCAGGTAGACAACCAGTATCAGGTAAAGGAACTAAGGTTGTTAAAGTACCACGAGATGGCTTAAGGAGTCAGTGGTGGATTTGAGGACTTCGATATCAAGCACATAGCCAGGGAGGAGAACACCAAAGCGGACGCACTTGCTAATTTGGCATCCTCAAAACAAGAGAAGCAAACCAGACGAATTACATAACATGGGCCGAAGAGCCTATCGTGGCGAAAGAAGAAAATGAGGTACACAAGATAGAACAAGGAAGCTCGTGGATCAAACCAATATTCTAATACATCAAAGAAGGCTCCACTCCGGAGGATAAGGTGGAGGCAGTTCAATTAGCAAGGACAATCGCAAAGTACACCATCTACAACGACCAACTATACCGGCGGTCTATAGAAAGGCCCTTTCTCAAGTGCATATCACTGAGTGCAGCGCAGGCCATCTTAATGGAAATCCATGAAGGAGATTGCGGAAGTCACCTAGGTGCTCGATCACTGGTGCATAAAGTCATAGCAGTCGAGTTCTATTGGCTAACCTTGAGGAAGGACGCGAAGGAGTACATGAGGAACTGCGAGGTGTGTGAAAGATTTGAGATCACTTTCCAAAATCATGCAGAACCCCTTGACGCCACGATCCCCACATGACCATTCATGATTTGAGGGATTGATATAGTAGGAAAGCTCCCAAAAGGTACCAGATAAAAGGAGTACTTACTCGTGGCAACTGACTACTTCACTAGGTGGGTCGAAGCTGAAGCATTTCGCAATGTCTGGGAGCCAGAAGTTATCAAATTCTTGTGGACACAGATCTTGTGTAGATTCGGGGTGCCGAAGGAAATCAGGACAGACAATGGCACACAATTCACAGGAAGGAGAGTACAGGAGTTTTGTGACCAGTACGACATCAAGCTAATATTCTCCACGCAAAGATACCCAGATGCGAACGGACAGGCCGAGTCAACCAATAAAACCATCATGGCCTTGATGAAAAATTGACTGGGGGCTCACAAGTCGAAGTGGTTCGATGAACTTCCAGGAATACTATAGGCATATCGAACTACTTCGTGAACGGCAACCGAGAGTACGCCATTTGCACTTGCCTATAGTGAGGAGGCCGTAATGCCAGTTAAAGTGAGAACAGGAAGCCCAAGGGTTGAGTTATGCGAAGAAGCGGACAATGGCGAAAGGATCTTAAAGAACTTAGAACTGATTGATGAACAAAGATATCAAGCCTTATTAAACATGGCTCAAAGGAGGATGCAGGTCGAAAGGTTCTATAACAAGAAGCTGCGTCTCCAAACCTTTAAGGAAGGAGATTTGGTGCTTAGAAAAGTCTTCCAAAACACCAAAGACAAGAGTTCGGGGAAGCTCGCACCAATTTGGGAAGGTCCTTACAAGGTTACCACAGCAGTAGGGAGGGGAGCTTATCATCTAGAGGATCATGATGGAAGAGAGATCACGAAAAGCTGGAATGCCAAACACTTGAAGAAGTGTTGCTTCTAGTAAGGAGATCGAACTTGTCGATCTCACATATACGCCTCCCTCACTCAGCTCTCATTTTATTTATTAATTCATGTCGAACCATTACTGACTTGAGCGTTGGAGGGGCGATGCTTCGGCATCACCCAAATCCCTCTTATTTGTCTTGTAGATTTGAAAATTGAATAACACAGTTCGAAGGGTCAAAGACGGCTCAAATTGGATATTCCAGATAATGAATCTCTTTCCTTACTGGTATTTATTATTATTTCGTTTAAGTTAATCTCCGTAAACGATTACTGGCTTAAGCATCTTGGCATCGCCCACTCTGACCCTGTTTTGCTAAACATGCTATAATTTAAAGACAAGAGCACATGCATGCAGAAAGAATATGGAAAAAGATGTATGCAATCAAAATGAAGAAAAGTAGTTGCAGAGTTAAGTGAGAGGAAAAGATTTGTTTAGATTACAAAAAACATAAAAGATTGCAAAAATAGCCAAGGTAGGAAGAGGAGTCTGAGAATCAGGAAGCAGTTTGCGTGTCGGGGTTTGATCCGGAGTTTGAATCAGCATTAGGTGTTAGATTAGATGAGGAGTCGACCTGTGGACCGCTACTTTGAATGTTCTGCTCTGTTTGTTGTTGATCCTGATCCCCGATTGGACACTTCTGTGGATCGAAGAAGACTAGGGGCTGCTGATCGGACTGCTCCTGATGAGGCTCCACAGTCGAGACTTCCAAGACACTGAGATCAAGGTCCGAGAACCGCTCAAAAATTCTAGCCCGGATCTCGCTTTCAACTTGCTCAACGAGTGTCTGCAAAATCAATGAGTAATGTGTATGACAAAGAAAATGAAGAATGTGGGAAAAATAACCGCAAGAAGAGATAACAGAAGAATACCTCATACGTCTTAGCAAAGTGAGGTGAGAGGATCAGGGATTCAAAGTCAAGCCCCTCTCCTAATTTCAGGCGCTCGACCTGATCCTGGAAACCCTTCAGCTCGGCCACGTAGGACTCTTTTTTAGTGTGCAAGCGGGCATCCAGGGACTTAATTTGATCCCCTCTCTTCTGGAGGTCCCTGCTAAGGAGGGCGATGTCGGTAGTTGTTTGGGCGAATTTCAGCTTGAAATCATCCGCCTCGTCCCTAAAGGCCTTGGCCTCCGCCAGGGCAGTGTCCGCTTTGATGGCCAAGGAGGCTGCATTCCCCTCGATCTTGTCCAGCTTCTCCTCAAGCTCCTCAGCCTTTTTCTTCCCGGCCTTAACCTCCTTTCAGAGCTGGAAAATCTCCTCGGTGCATTTGTCACCAAAGACAACGAGTTTGCGGTGAATTAAATTGAACTCCACCACGTGCTGTAGAACATGAGAATACCATCAGGAGGAGTACGAAAAAAGATAGAAAGAGCCAAAGCAGTGAAACACTTACCTCCAGCTGTTGATGTTCATAGCGGACCAGCCAATTAAAAACAACCCGATGCTTGGTCAATCATTGGAGGGTTCAACAACAACTTTCGAGAGCGGACCATAAATGAGTCCACTCTCGTGTTTGGTGGGGCAGTTGACTAGACTAGGGACCTCTCCTGGTTCCCTGTACGATCCTTGGGAGGATCCTATTCGTGAGAGCAGTGGCGGTGGCGTTGCTCGCTGCTCCCACCATCCTTCTCTTTCTCCCGCTCGGACCCTTTCTACGAGGTGGTTTCCGAGCGAGTAGTTGGGCGAGAAGATTCCCCGCGTTTTTGCTCGGGCGTGGTTGTAAATGACGTAGGAGGAGGGGGAGGGGGTGGATGCTGAGTAGGCCCAGTTTGTTGCCTCTTTGGAGGATTCTCCTCCTAGCGTTTGGTCTCCGCCTCAACCCGGGCTCTCTTCTTCTTCCAAATAGCCCGAGAGACTTGCTCTGGTGGCACCCCACGACGGGTCATATTTTCTCGTAGTTCAACAAGCTGATCGTGCTGATCGAGGAGGGTGTGGGCAGTAACGACTCGGCCAACTTGCAGCACTTGCCACTCACGATCAGCAATGTTGACATTGTATGCGTAGTCGACTTTAGCCTGCTCAACATCGGTCAACACTGTGTGCTCATGACCTACAAAATAGAGGAAAATGGTTAGAAATTGAAGCAGTGAACCAGATAGATGAAGGATGGAGACCCATGGATTGGAATCCCACCGTGTCTAAGGAATTCGGGGTAGATTGGGTCAAGTTTGAGGTAGAAAAACATAGTCCACCACCCCGGGGAGTTCGTCGGGGGCTTCTTCACTAATGGCAACCTCCCCAAAGCCCAGCGGGTTAAGTAGTAGTAGTGTTTGTCTTTGTTCTGGTTCATCCGGTACATATAATGCCGTTCTCGGACAATCGGGAGGCCAAGACCTAGATCCATCAAGGTAAGAGCACTCTGACAAGATGGCACCAACTGTTGGGAGCGAGCTGGAAGGGTGAGATGTTTTAAGAAGCAAGCACCTTGCAAAAGAAGGGGTGAACGGGTAGTCCGACCCCATTCTCCATCGTCGCCGTGTAAAATGTTACAAACCCAACCGGTGGATCGAAGCACCTCCAATGAGGCTTGGGGATAATGTAGACGATGTTATGAAATGGCACAAAATCTGCCAAGCTGTCATTATATTCGTGGTGACTTCGGAAACCGCACCCAAGACCCCATGGGAGTGCCATCCATCAGGAAGGACCCAGTCACCAGCCACCTCGGGCTCTGGGATGGCCTTAACAATTTCACGACCAGTGCCACTGGTCTTGCCTCCCCCATGGCTCGGTCTAACCTCTAAATCATCTCAGAGAGAGTCTTATCGCCCTCAGATTCAGATGATGAAGAGGGCTACTCAGAAGATTCCTCAATAATCTTACGCTAGCCCGCAGACCTAGGTTTCTCCAGCCCTTAGAGAAGCAGGCTCCAGTCTGGCCCGGTGAAGGTGATGGCGTTAGGGTCCCTCTCGGGGGTGGGGGTAAACAGTGGCATTGGGTTGAAGTCCCTAGAACCAGAACTCTTGTGATTTCGGGAATCGGAATCGAAAGACATTCTTAAAAAGAAAACAAAAACCTAAAGAAGAAGAAGAAAAGAAGGCGAGCAACTGGTCAACCTACGTCTGAATAGCATGATTGAAACCCTAGTTCTACTCTTTCTCGAACCCCCGGAGACAGAAACCAAGAAAATAGAGCGAGCCAAATAAAAAGAGAGGGAGGAATTACCTTTTCCTTTTGGAGATGGGAGTTTGGAACGGTCGCCGGTGGAAACGAAGGAACCAATCGCCAGAAATCGCAGATTGAAATGAAGAATAGGAGATAGAGAGTATGCTTTGGAAAGTGTGGCAATCAAATCCCAAAACCGATGGTTAAAAGGCTCGCACTCGTTTAGCTGTCTGCAATTCCCCCCGATTATGCGATAATTACACAAATGCCATTACTCTAGGCGGCAAAATCAAAAGAAGTTCGAAATATCAAACCTCGACAAAAGGAGTTCGCTTGACCGAACTTTCAGAAATCCTTTTGAGAGGAGAAACCTCATCTCGACCTACTCTTTCAGATATTGAAGATATCATAAAACTCATAAAAGACCCCGAAAATAGAGCATAAATGGCTCGCAGGGGCTAACCAGATGGCTAACAAAATAAAATCAGATAGAACCCGAACTGTCCCTTCACAATGCTATGGTTTCAGGCCCGCAACTGTGGCACTCGCTGTAACTTTACGGAGTTGCACGAGTAAGAAGGGTCACCTGCAGAGGAATTGATCCTTCAGGCCGCGAAGATGCTTTTAAGCACTTCGAATTATATCGAACTCCCACTCTTGAGGGGTTCGAAGAGCCAACATCTGGGAAAATTTGTGGTTTGCCTATTCAAATAACAGATTCATACGTTCAATTATTCAACCTACCGAGCTCTCCAGGGAGTACCCTGCCAAGTTGAAGGGGCTATTATTTGGAGTAAGTAATAAACAACCCAATTACGGGCCTAAATGTACGGTCCACTAATTTTTTTGCAGGAGAAGAGAACGGATCGGCCCAAGAAAGTAGTTCAAAGAGACTGATGGTTCGACCAAATGAGTCCGAATAAATTAGTTCGATTGAGTAAAACTTGACTAAAGGCAGTTCGACCCAGTTGAGAATAGTTCGGTATGAGGAGTAGAGATATCGGATGAAGCGTGCGAACAACCCAATGGTCAAGGAGAACTATTAAATGACAGGGAGTTACGATCGCAAAGTCCCCGGGAAAACGGCCAGAAATGTACGCGGAAGACCAGGAGCACATTTATTGCTACCTGGCAAAAAAAATAGGAAATGCTCGAAGCTCGAATATGCTTATAAATACCTCTTGTAAATCAATTTTTGAATTTCTGCCCATTGAACACATAAATCCAGTCGTTAGACTCATGGAAGATGTCGTCCAGTCATAGCTCATGTTGTAGGTCTGCTCTGCTTTGCTGTTTCAGCACTATACACTTACTTTGCGTCAGACTAAGTTCCAGTTTGAGGAATCCAAGTTTGGATATCCTCGTACTGACTTTCACTTAGGCATGAATATGCCGAAGTCTGATCGAGCTTCAATTTTTTAGAATAGCTCGTGCTTTGAAGGTAGAGGCTCTTATAATGACTTCCCAAGATCAGTATAGCTAGCCGTCATACTGACTTCCCATATTTAGTATGGCTAACCCTCATACTGACTTCCTATAGTCAGTATGGAAAACCCTCTTACTGACTTCTCCTAGTCAGTATGGAAGACCCTATACTGAGTACCCAAACTCAGTCTTGGTCAAGGCCATACTTTGGTGAAAACCAAGTTCCAAGGCGTGTAGTTCTTCAGTTCTCGAGCATTTCCTATGCTCGGTCTTCAGCCACTAAGTTCTATTACAACTCAATTGATCCTATACAAGGATTACAGTTTTAGAACTCTAGAAACTGAAAAATTGACTAAGATGGCTTTTACAATCTTTGACCCACCAAAACAAAAAGTAAAGGATGGATTTCTCTAACAAGAATCCTAACAAAAAATTATTGGGATAGAATTCAGTGAAAGAATCAAAATAGAAGATATAATTACCTCATGGAAATTTTTTAGGTAGAATTCCCAAAAAGTGAAAACTTTGGGATAGAATACCTAGTTTTCCCAAATAAGATGTATGTGAAAAATATAATTGAGCCTTTCAATTCATTTCTATTTAACGAAGAATTTATTTTTAAATAATATTATTTTAATTTCTTTCTAACATTATTTTTTAAAGCATTAATTACAAAATACAAAAATCTCGAGATTAGAGTAACTTTGATATACAGCGGAAAGTTTAAGAACAACTTGCACTCACAAGTTGGTGGTTCTTGATCAGTTAGTGTTTTCTAGTAAAACCAATAGTTAGCAAGTTTGAGTTTTAGATTCAGTTCGAGTATACTACAACACTAGAATGTGTTGAGTTTCAAGATCCTTGCAAAAAAATAAAAAGCAATAAGGAGCAAAGGATTTATAGAGGTTCGAACAAAAAGTCCTGCGTCCTCTCTTCAGACCAAAGTCGGGAAATTCACTAAGCTTCAGTTACATGATGGTCTCGCGATCTACCGTTAGTTGGTAGATGTCAATGTCTGCTAGCTCACTTGTCTAGTCATCTGGTTCTTTAAGCTTCACAGACTTGTTTCTCGATTTCTTCTCGTTTTCTTAGCTCTACTTCTTCTTTCCTTATTATCTCTTCCCCCTCTTTAACAACAACAATCAGGAAAGCAACAATAGTGGAAAGCTGGGAGACCTTGACTTTGGTATCAACAATGGTAGCATGGGTCCCTTCAAACTCCATAGCAACGGTAGTACGAGCCTCTTTGAGCTGGTCCCTAAACTCCTACCTAACTCCATCAATCTGTGTATTGATATAATTAAGTACACCGGCAGCAAGGATCTGAGCATGAGGGAAATTTGAAGAGCTGGTTGAAGTCTACTCTTGAAAAAATCGAGATGAGGATCCCATCATGGTAGAACTCAAGATGGCTAGAGTAAAGAGATTCTCATCTTCAACAATGGTTTATTGCTCTGTTTCCTGTCAAGACTTGTGAAGCTTTGAGTGCTTTTTCTTCTACTTGAGCCTGAGCTGCCCTTTCCTCTTCTTCTGAATGTCGAGCTTGAGCGACTCTTCGCTTTTTTTTTCTGATGCATTTGTTCTCGTTGACATTTGACTTCTGTAATAGCGTTTTGAGTGAAATGAAAAGGTGAATACAAAAGAAGTCCATGTTAGAATTTTTGTCGTACACGCCAAATTTCAGGACGCATGTTGATTAGGGAGCAGTGTTCTTCTTCTTCTTCATCTTCTTCATGATGTAAGGTGATTGGGAATGGTGGAGGAGGAGGTACAAGTGCTGGAATCTGCTTTTTCTGATTAAGAGTTGGAGGCATCTGGATAAACTTAGCAGGTGGCACACCATCGCTTCCAGATTCAGTCTTGAATGCTTTAATCTTTAGAAGTCGAGCCCGAACTTGCTCCACAGAGAGTTGTCGGCTTTGTTTTTGCTCTATCCAAGAATCTACCTAGCATTCTTCGGATCTCCAGAAGGTGAGTCCGTGCCTGACTTTCATGATGCCAGAGTCCTCCTGCTTCAGCTCTCTAGCACAATGATCATATCTCCTCCAACGTTTGAACTCTCTCCTCAACACCCCTGTCTCTTTGAAGTCATTCTTCAAAATGTCTACATAAAGATCATTGATCTCTGCAGTAATCTCTCTTCTACGCATTGGGAGATGGCTCCGGCCCAAGGAATTAAATCCTTGTTAGTAGGATCTAACTTAGGAACTGGTAGGCACCATTGTTTAATTATATCAGCAGCAAATTCAGCACATGGTAACTCGACCATTGGGATCTTGAATTATGGGATAGGAAAAGGAGTCATAGATTTAACTTTATCCCTACAGTGCCACATGTGAATCCTCCAAATTCCTTGTAAGTCATTCTTAAAGTCGACTTCTTCCTCCTCATCATCATTATCATCTATATCCATTTCTGAGAAAGAGACTTCAAGAGAAGATAGATCATGTTTACCAGTTTGAAAGGGTATTTCCTCGGTTGATAACTCTAGTTTTCCAGGAGTGGCCGCTCGGTCTGCTTCTGATTGAGAGGTTCAATTTCCCTTTCCACAACTTGTCTCTCAAGAGTTGACAAAGTCAATGCCCACTCTAGTCTTTCAGGGGTGGTCACCCATTCAATTTCAATTTCCAATGAAGTAGTAGCCTCTTCTGGTGTGGCTTCTACCTCCCTATCCTTCTCAGTTTCCATCAAGATTTCTACCTCCTTTTCAGCATGAACTGGATTTACTTCATTCATCAGTTCATTGAATGTTTCATCTGACATGATGTCTGGGAATCCAGTCGGCTCATTTGAGATGGTGCCTTCATCAGCCTTTTGCTTTCTTTTAGCAACGAATTTGGCTATAGTTTTAGCCATTGGCTTCTATCGGGATGCTTGCTCTCTAGCCTCAGTCTCAGCTTTGATTCTTGCAAAGTTTTCATCCATCATTTATAGCTCGCGAGTCAATGCTTCATATTTGGCTTTCTTTTCTTTTCTGGCTCTGGCAATCGCTGCAACAATTTTGGCTTTCTTCCGAGTGATCTTGCATCCTAATTGAGGCTGACTTAAGCTTCTGAATCATGTAAGAACTATCTATGCAGAATAGTGGGCAGAAACAAGCGCTTAATTTGCAGAATTGATCCCAACACCACCACCACCATTGCTGGAACAAACATGCCAAAAAGAAATGAGAGAGAAAGAGAGAAGGAGAGATTTGAATAAGTATACTTGAGAGAACAATATAATTCTATTTGTAATTTGGATACAAAAGTATTGGATTTCATATAACATCAACATTTATTAGACATATATTGAAAGGTTGAAATATGAGTATAAACGGAGGATTTGGTTGCTAAGTTGCAGTGCAACCCAACGGTCCATCAAGAAAAACAAAGTTAGCAGCCGAGTTGTTGGGTCCTAACTAATCAAGAATTTAAGTGCATACGGAAGCTTAACTGTGTGAGACCAAATTGATTATCGGTCAACTTCGCAAGTTAGCTATTAGTTAAAACTTTCAAGTTCAAGTAGGTGTTAAAATTTAATTTCAGTTACACTCTAACAACTTAGTCAATTATTGTGTTTCAAAGATAGATAAATGAAAGTTGTTAAGAAAGAAATAACCGAACAAGGACTTATAGTGGTTCAAATAATAAAAGATTATACGTCCACTCTTCGTTCATTGTAAATGGAATTTACTAACTCTAATTATTCACTGCAATTAAACACATTTTGTAATTGTTGTTGTTCTTTAACGGGAAGCTTCCATTGGTTTCAATCATAGGTTTTGCACTTAGACGTCTATTTACCGTTGTCCACAAACTAGGCTTCGTGGGTTGCTAGGTTGACATTTTCTATTCTTTCCTTGAATGGTGATCAATGTTGTTTATCTTCTCAAATAAAGTCTTAAAAGGTCTCAGAACTAAGATGAGAGCCAACTCATGGTCTCCAATGGTTCTCGTGTTGGGAAATACAGAAAGCTTAGAAAAATTTTAGAGAAAGAGAAAGATTGAGAGCATATAATTGTTCGATAAAGAATGAGGAAGTATCAATAATTTGTGCTCTCCATTTCACTAGGTTTTTATAGTCTCACTTGAGAAGTAGTCATTGAGTGATGTTTGAAGTGAGTTAGAGAGAGTTGTCCTAGTGTCAGTTATTATTTAGACTAGAATTACACCCGTTGCACGGAAATAATATTTTATATTTATATTTAAGTTTTAAAATAATAGAATATAATTATTTTTGAAAATTTGTATTTTATTCAAATATACCTAGTATTATATCTATTTTACATATATTAAGAAAGTATTTTAATATTTTTAAAAAATATAAATAATACTCAATAAAGATATACTTATATTAAGATTGCATTCATCTAAAAACATAAAGTAAAAGATAATATATTCTAGATTCATTAATAACATATGTTAATATATTAAATCCATTATATGTTAATTGCATGATTTGATATTTTTTTTGCACATATTAATTAATATAATTTTAGAATATTTTTAGCTTAGATATATTCTATATTGTCCAAAATGCATACTTTTAATGAAAGTTTATAAACTCAAAACTTTATAATACTTAAAACTTGAATTTGCGTGTAAAAAAAAAATCATACTCCCTCCGTCCCATCATATTAGTCTCATATTCTTTTTCGGTCCGTCCCATTTATTAGTCCCATTTCCTAAAAAGGCAACATTTTTTCCACTCATCAATAAAATATTAATTCTTCTACACTAATGCACATTGGTTATTGTGCACACTCCTATGTCCCTAATATAATGGGACGGAGGGAGTAGTTTTTTTAAAAAAAATCTAGAACCTAGGTGGATGAACACAATAAATAAAAAATTTGGTGATTGAAAATGTGATTGTTTTACAATAAATAAACTAATAATTGCAAAATAATAATGAATTTATTTAATATTTTTATATAGACACGCTTCTCAAAAAATTTGAAGGGAAAATCCTGGAACTCTTTTAGTATATTATATAGATTGTCAACTCATGGACTGGACCACTGAAAGTGTCAACTGAATTTATACTTAATTTTTAGTGAGTTTTATCTCTCTCTTCACAATTAGTCAATTTTGACTAACAACTATGGAATTCTTCCTTCTCATAACTGTTAATTATGACCGAGTAGTTATGGTTGTAGCCGAACTTAATCTACTTTCTTCATATACTATATGATTTACATCATCGCTAACACACTTATATATTTTAGCATTTTTTTAATTCTTTTTTCCATCAATTTTATTATAAAATAAATTATTTGTTATATTATACGTCAATATATATATATATATATATATATATATATATATAATAAAAATAAAAAGAAGTATATCAATTCATAAAGTATGTGTTTTGATTTAAATATTATCACATTATATTTGTACTATTTGAACGATAGTAAAATAATAAATTAGTGAGGTGCAATATTTTAAAGAAAAAATGACAAACATAATTTTGTTATAAATTTATTGTATATCTATACTATAATAGAATAAATAATAATTAAAATAAAATAAGATTTATACTATTTGTCAGGTCTTTTAATATAGTATATAGATTAAATCTCCGCCAACTTAAATTATTACAACTTTTTAATCTTATACAAAATTTACAATTAGTTCCACTTTAATCAGTTGTATACAAAGATAACATTTCTTCAAAAATGTTGTCTACAAGTAAGTTTTTATATGCAGCCATTTATTTTGTCACCCACAATCAAACGCGCTAGAGACGGCAGCGCCTTTACCAAATAATGGTAAAAATCTGTTGCTACTTGCTTCTAGTATTCTGCATTCTTCGATGTTTTCTTTTTTTTTGTTTTTGGTGGCATTGATCAGCTTCCACAATTACAGCCTTGATGCTAAAATCAAAATGTACCAAGGTAATTTCTTTTTTCTCCTTGATTCCTGTAGTAATCATTGTTCGTAAACTTTGATTTCCGTGCACGAGGTGTTTGTTCAAAAACCCCAATGGGAAGAAGCGCCCTCCCACTGCATTTACTCAGCTGCTTTCTATTATACGAATATATGGCAATCTTCTGTAGCATTTGATAGATGCTCATTTCATTGATTTCCAGGAATGACTTTTAGGAAATCATTTAAGGAGGTTAATCCTGATTGCAAGAGTGTTGCCACGGTAATGTGGTTGAGTGACCTATTTGGTGATTCTGATTGTGGTTTTGGCCATTTGAGCTTTCATAAGAATCTGCTGCGTTTCTTTAGGTTGCCAAAGAGGGTGGTGAGAATAACGGGAATCCATGAGTGATGAAGTAAGTGGGAAGTGGGAACTACATTACTAACAGTGAGTTGTATCACATGAATTTGAGACTGTTTTATTTACTAGCACTTTTTATCTGATAAATAGGAGAAGACATAGGTTGAAAGATCTGCAGAGCTTAAAGCCGAGTATAAAGTGAGCAAGTATGTTCATTGCTTTTGAGTTCGTATTGACTGTTGGCCTGCTTTTATTGTTCTATACTGTTACTGAATTTGGTGTGTATGCCTATGATGAGGATGAGGATGAGGATGACTCAACTGAGAAAGAGGTCAACATGAAACAAATGATTCATCAATAAAAGAGGAAGAAGATGATTTATCTGATTAGATCAAGGAAGAGGCAGTAGCAGATGATGAACAGGCCACAATGATGTTAAATTTAAGGAAATTAGGATAAGTTTTTTGTACCATTTTTTATTCTTGTTTTGGCAATTAGGAGTATATCTTCCCCACTACCAGTTTACTACTAATTTGATTGATGGAATTATGTGGAATAGAGGTGGTGCTTTTGGTATATTGTTTTTATTCCATTCCATAAACATATGTCAAATATTTGTGTTATGATTTCCTTAAATAAATCATAGGCTCGAGAATATGGTAAATCACTGCAAGCATTCATATGGCAAAGTGTGCTGCTGCACGTCAAGAATTCTGAACAATGTGTACCTAGAATTACAAAGAAATACATGATCCAACTTCTGAAGAGACAATGCTCATGTGGGATGATGAGTATGTTGTCTTGCATTGATAGGGAGTCAGCATATTACTGGCCCATTTTTCTATTTGTTTTTTCCTCGCAGGGAGGCAGGGGTTTGCCACACAAGCACAAGTTATGAGCATATGCAGCTGCTGGAAAGATGTTAAATGGTCTCCCTTGTGGGATCTCTCCACACAATTTATTCGCCCTGAAGCTTGCATGTCTCAATGCCTCTATTCCCAGCAAACTGTCCGGGATTTTCCCGGTGAGCCCATTGATTGATAAGTCCAGCCAATGCAGCTTCAGCAATGAGCCTAAACTTGGAGGGATTGTGCCTGTAATCTGGTTTCTTGATATGTCCAATCTCTCCAGCTCGGCAAGGTTTGAAATTGAAATGGGAATCTGACCTGCTATCTTGTTGCTTGCCAGGTTCATCACTTTCAAGTTCAGCCCGTCAACGAATTCAGGGATGCTGCCAGAAATCTGATTGTTGGATACATCCACCACCTCCATGAATTTGCTTGAGTTGCTTCTTAATACCCTCGTGAGAGAACCAAAGAGCTGGTTTGAATGGAGATCAAGGGTTGAAATCTGGTCTGGCAATCTGATTGAGGAGAGATCAGCCTTGAGTAAGTTGTTTGAGATCTTTGCAGTCTGCAAACTTGTCATATTCTCCAAGAAACCCGAAATCCCACTTGTGAAATAGTTGTCGGAGAGGTCTAATGTGCTCAAAGAGTCTGCCATGGTGAAGTTGGGCAGCCCTCCTCGAATCTTACAGCCTGCTAGATGGACATCAGAAAGCTCTCTGTTTGTGATCCAATTAGGGACTGTCCCTATATCAAGATTGTTGTAAGAAAGATCGATCGACAACAGAGAAGGAAGGCCCTTGACTAATGCAACATCAGGTAATGGGTTAGCCAGCAAATTTCTTGACAAATTAAGGTTCCACAAGCTCTGCAGCTCTGAAATGGATCCTGGGATTTGACCAGTGAGCTTGTTAGAACTCAGCCTCAATACAGAAACCGATTTCATATTCCTAATCTGGGCTGGAATCGTTCCGACCAACTGATTCTGATCAAGTGATAGCTCCGAAAGCTGGACTAGGCTGCACAGAGATATCGGTATCTCACCCGAAAAGTGGTTCCCGCTGAGCACAAGATAAGTCAAATTCTGCAGCTGTCCAAGAAAATCTGGTATGGATCCAGACAAGGAGTTGAAGCTGAGATCAAGAGACTGCAGGGTTTGAAGAACTCCGACAGCCTTCGGAATCGGACCCGTCAGCTGATTCTTGGCCAGATTCAACTGCAGGAGATTCCTCAAACTCCCCAATGCAGGCGGAATCTGCCCAGTCAGACGATTCCCACTCAACGAGATTGTCTGAAGATTCCTGAGGTGGCCTAAACTTGAAGGGATGCTACCCTGCAATGAGTTGTCATCAAGAACTAGCTGAGTGAGGCGTGTGAGGTTGGAGAAGCTCGCAGGAATGACTCCAGAAATCCGTTTCATGCCGCTGATCACCATCACCTCCAAGAAACTCAACCTGCTCAGAGAAGCAGAAAGAAACCCTTTCATGAAAACACCACCATCCGGATCAGATGGTGATGGATTCTGCAAAATCAGTCTGTTGACTCTTCCTCCTTCGCCGCACTCCACCCCTTCCCAGCCGCCGCTGCAGCAGTCTCCGCCCCCCGCCGCCGACCACGTGGACAGGAAGCCGGTGGTATCCTTCACAATGCTGGCCTTGAAGCCAAGAAGAGCAGCCCTGTCAGCAGGTGAACAAACTGGGATTTCTGTTCCTGACCAAACAGATTTCAAGAACGTGAAGATTATTGCCAACACAGCCCAAGTCAGAAACCGCATTTTCTTAATGTGGGATTCAACCAAACTTGTACAAAATCTTAAATACAAAAGCTGCTGGGTTCAAGAAAATGGCATAAACTATAAGGAAAAAAAATAAAAAAAATAAAAAGAAGAAAAGACTGGTTTTTTTTAAAAATATATATCTAAGCTGTTAGAAAGGGGGTTTTGCATTTGTTAATTTTGTATGGTTTATCACTTAGACTACAAGGTATAATGATTGTAAAAGACAGTTGAGAGAAATCAGAAGAATGATGTGGTCTGAATCTGAAAAGAAAATAAAGAAGAGAAAAATAACCTCCCAGTTCTACCTGTTTTTATAGTGGGGCAGTGAAAATTGTTGCTGGTAAAATTTTCTTGGTAGTGAAAATAAAGTGGATCACATGAAAGTTTTTTGACGAGATTCTGAGTTCCCATTGGAACGTTGGAGCGCAGTAGATTCAAATTCTCACAACCCTAGCTTCTTTTTTTTCTTTTAAGAAATTCAACTTCATGGCCTCCATTTTTCTTCCTTTTTCGTATGGTCCACAGCTTCCTACTCCTCAATTTAACCTCCAATTTAATTATATTTTATTTTGTCTCCACCTCTCACTCTCAGGATTTATGTCCATTTAAATATTAGGTATAAATAATGGATCGAGTTTTTTTGTTTTTTTGTTTTTTTTCCTTATTTACTGAGAAAAACTATTAGGGTTGCTAGTATCTTTTACGTAATGCTCGGAAATTAATAGGTCTCGAATTTAATATTAGCTACTTATATTTGTCTCATTATGTACTCCAATTTTAAAAAAATTAACAGGTAGGTGATTTTTTAAAGAAAGGGGAAATACCTTTTATTATTATTATTATTATTATTATTATTATTATTATTATTATTATTATTCCTCTTCACATTATCATCCAATTTCTTGCTATTTTTAACATTTTCTAATATACGTTTTCCTAATCAAATCAATTGTTTCACATATCCAAAAAAATTTGATGCGAAAAATATTAACTAATTAATTAAAATCATTTTAATTGAATTATAATATTAAATATAAATTGAGGAAGTTTAATCTATGTTTTTCATTTTTTAGAGTAACATATATCGTTAAATTATACATACAAAAAATTTTGATAGGAGTAGCAATTTCTGACTCAACATGATAACCATATACAAACTTAATACGAAATAAATGGGTTGGGTTAACCCATTTCAAATTCGTGTCAATTTGGGGTCAACCTGTAAAATCCAATAAAATTTGTGTCAGGTTTGGTCAGTTTTAGGTCGACTCGCGTAACTTGAATAACCCACAAAATTAATTAATTTTAATGTTACATTAAATATTTTTTATTTTTTATTTGCTTGAATTGTAATCCCTCCGTCTCACTTGAATTGTCACACTTACCAAATTGGGCGTCCCAACCAAATTATCACATTTCCAAAAATAACAACTTTTGTACACTCAACAATAAAATATTAATCTCACTAATTTATTTTACACTCATAATTCTTAATTCTCGTGCCGAAAAGAAATGTGATAATTGGCACTGGACGGAGGGAGTACTAAAAGTCTTAATGCAAATTTTGTTTTGTTGGCGTATTGCTTAAAAGTATGAATTGTATTGTATTTGTGATTTTTTGCATGTTAAATAGGTCAATTTCGTGTTAAACAATTTATTTTTAATGTTAAACATTTCATATTTATTAAGATTAAATTTTTCATTATAATTAAATAAGTTACTTCGGGTCACTTTCGAATTGACTTTAAAATAAATATTTTAAGTACAAATTAACTTTTTTGACCTGAAAAAAATAAACGGATAAGATTCAAATTAACGTATAATATATTATTATTAAATTACAACCCAGCCCATTTACCCAAACCCATCTGATTACCACCTAAATTTTGATAACATAAAATCATTTACTAAAACTATATACCATAACTAACCGAAATTATGGAAGTGCTCTACTTTACTTCTATCGTGGGCCATGACTTTCATTCTTTCTTTTTTAAAAAATAAAAAATGGAAAATGGATGATAGATGATTTATCATCTTAAAATCTTTACACATCTTTATAATTGAAATGGCTTCAAATAAGTTATAACTGTTGTGTAAAATTGATTGAAGATTGATCTCTATAATTTTTAAGTTTAAATGTTATAATAATTTAAGTTTGGTTAGTTGAAAATAGTTACAAATGAACTAAGAAAGGAGATCAACTCAACTGAAGAACAAAACTGGAGAAGTTATAAACCAAAGCCATGAATTGATTGAGGGAGCCAGTCCAGTTGGCACAACCGTCAAATGGGGTCAAACAACTGAAAAAACCAGTTAGGAGACTAAAGGCGTATGAGAACTGGATATTTTGAATGTCAAAGTCGTACTAGCTATCAATAAGACTTAATGGATTGGCGAAATGCTACATGAGGGCTCACTTCATATGCCAACGTTAACTTGCAAGGAAAAGAAGTCGTTCTTTCATACAACGGTAAATATTCAAATATTTGAGATATAAATATCCTTGAGTGGTTTTTAAAGGATAGGATACACGCACGAAGTGAGGCGATCTAGCACCATGTGCTCCATGATTCAAAACACAAGATCAAGAGTCAATAGCTGTGTAACAGTGTTGACTTTTGGAGGAGATTGAGGAAGAAGAATATTGTTGACTCCGGATGAGAGTTTAACAATCTAAGTGTTGCTGCTACCTATTGTTGAGAAGTGTTACAAGACTCAACAGGTAGAAGTTACGAAAGGAAGAGCCTAGTGTGGTGGACGTAGTAAAGCTTAACCGACTGAGGATATACCTTGTATAATCGAGTGGTCGATAGTAGTATAGACAATCGTATCAATGAGTATCATTCCTTTTCGTTAGGGAGAAGAGTTGACATACGGAAGGTTCTGAACTTCTATAAATCCATGTGGTTATTTATTGCGTTCTTTATTGTGTTTCCTTTTCTTGTCTTTAAAATTGGTGAAGTATATTTGAATACAGACTTAATAACTGTTCGAGTTAAGTTTTAAGACAAAACAACTTGTAATTAAACTTAGGTTCACCCAGTTAGTTACACACACACACTTTGTTTACTCTGATTTTATTTTTGCATGCTCTAATCAATTAAATGACTGTGTACCTTTCAGTTGTAACTTTATTTCTTTTGGAGCATCAAATAACATATATACAGAGTAAGTTTAGTTGCACAACGGAAATAATTCAAAAGTAAGATTGCACTCATCCAAACTAAGTGTCAGTCTCAGTTTGGTTTGTCAAATCTTAGTTTGGTACTTAAGTCCAAATAGTCTTAAAGTTAGTTTCGGCATATACTTCAACACTTGAGTGTTGAGTTTTAAACACAAGTAAGTTGATAAACTGAAAACAGTAAAAAGACAAAGGATTTATAGTGGTTCGGACACCAAAAGTTCGACGTTCACTCTTCAAATTGATGTCTGGAAATTTACTAAGTGAATGAGTACAAGTGCTCCCATGATCTATTATTTGTCAGTGAATGCCTCGTCCACCAATCAACAAGCACACTCGCCTGGTCCTTTGCACTTTCTTCAATCCACAGCTTTTTGGAGTGTGGGCACACCACACAACCTCCTCGTCACCGAAATGTGGTGTTTAGAGTTTCCCCGAAACTATCAGCTTGCGGCAGAATTACCTAGGAGAGTAAAGGTACCAGATGTACTTGGTTGTTGTAATCATTCTTGGTGAGAAAGATTACCAAATGGATAACTCAAGAACATGATTGTTCAGAGTCTCGTGTTCACTAGAGTGACATACGGAATAGCTTAGAAAGCCTTGAACGTTGGGTTGAAAATTTAGCAGCGTTTCAGCTTGTTCGTTAACAGTAAATTCAGTAACCTTCATCTGTTGAAGTCCTCTAGTATTTATAGGCGAGGAATTTGAAGGTTTGAATCTTCATAGTCGTTAGAGACAAAATGGATGCCGTCCAATCAGATGTCTTCGTTCACTCTAGTGTTCGGCGGGTAGGTAGGTGCTTTTCCAGCAGGTACAATACTTTTCTCACTTTTTCTGATTGCGAAAGTGATTGTTCACCTTTTGTCAGGACGACCGTATTCAGTTAGTCCGAGGAATTCAGACTGGCCAGCCTGAGGAATCTTAGACTGAAGTCTAAGTTCGAGTTTGCAGACTTTAAGGAATCTCCAATCCTTAAAGTATGAACTTGTCAGCACGTCCCTCAGACGAATACTCTTTATCTCTATGCGCGGGGACTAAACTAGGATTCCATGTTGATGTCGTCATGCTTGCAAGTCCATGTTGGCTGACATCATCATTCAGTATAAGCTTGCCCCCAGACTGGTAAGTTTGATATCCTGGACTGATGAATTCTAGATTGGTCAGTCCGAGACTGGTCAGTTCCACTTTGTAGTTCCAAATTCGTCAGTTCCTTCTAAGACTCAAACTAGTCAGTTCCATATTGAACTCCAGACTGTTTGAGTCTTTAGCGCATCCAGACTAATTCATGAGTTTGGTCTTCAAATAAGCTCATGCTTACAACTCGATAGAAAGACCTTACAGGACTTTACATTTTATGATCATACTCAAACTTATTCTAGATATTTATTAAAATGACTATAACACTTTGATCCACTAAAACAAAATAAAATAGGAAAATTTCTAACATATGCATATGTTACAAGTTAACCGACAAATTACATATTTGCATTACATAATATATTATAATTATATATCTTCGATAAATGTGATCATCATAGAGTTAAAAGTCGGATGAAAGATGATGTTCAATAATAATAACCTATTTTAAACGTATGATCTTTAGCTTTATCATAATAAAATAACTTGCTATTTGTAACGCCCCTCGTAAATTTTAAATGTAATTATCGAATTTCCGAAAATTGTATTTTGTTATCGAATCTAATTCAAAGTTATGCGATCATTTTAAATCTTTAGATTTACTATTTTGGCAATTATTTAATTGCCATCCTTGTTCAAAGAGGAATAATTAATTATTAATTATTAAAATTGGCCTCGATAAATTTATTTGACGACCCGACATTTTTTTTTATCTAGATAATATCGATCGATAAATATTCGCGGATAGACGAAGTATTACGGTCTCCCGTACAATAACGCGAAGAGATGTGGAGTTGATGTGAAGAGATGTAAAGTGACAGATGAGACAAGCGAATGACAACCACTTTGACCTTTTTTACTTTCGGTAATTCCGAAATTACCCCTCTCTCCTTCTATAAATAGAAGACTTACATTTCAAGTTTTACTTTCACTTTCTCTCTCAAATTACTTCAAAGAAATTTCGGCGAAGCTCCGATGAGGTTCAGACGAGAAGTTTTCAAGGTAAAACTATACCTTTTCGGAATCCTCTCTCTGTTTCCTTTCCATTTCCAATCTTAGATTCTCTTTCCTTTGTGTTTTGAAGTAAGAAATTGAGATATCAAGGGCCGATCAAGCTATCCAAGCTCTACAAATGTCCTAGAGGTATAGATCGAACCTCTCTCTAGCTATTTCTTGAATATTAGCATGTTTGTTATTTTGCCCTAGTTAATAAATGACATGATCTAGGCTTGATTTTGAGTTTATGAGTATGTATGCATGTTTGACATGTTATATTATGAGCCTAGAAACGATATATCGACTTAGGAATCGAGTTGTGTTGATTTTGGAGTATTTTTGGTATATTTGCCCTATATTGAAATGTTGTGGTTAAATCTCGATTCCAACATATTTTGATGGTTTAAATCATGTCTAGACTCATTATATATGTTTAGAAACCAACTGGTGTTGTTAGAAATCGATTGGACGAGCCCGAATAACCGTTTGAGCCAAAACACAAAAATTATGCCGAAGGCAGTGAGCCTCTGTCTCGATCGACAGAGACTGTGTCGATCGACACAGAGCATGTCGATCGACACATTCCCTGTCGATCGACACAGCTATCAATTTCAGATATTTTGGTGTCCATCCATGTCGGTCGACATCCTTTACGTCGATCGACACAGTTTTAAATTTTCGATGTAACATCCATCTCGATCGACACAATTGGTGTCGATCGACATAACCATTCTCAGTCGACACTTCTTCACGTCGATCGACACAAACACCCACCCGTCGACATGTGCTTCGGTCAACTCACACATATATGCCAAACGTCCATGTCGATCGACATCACCCATGTCGATCGACACAGGCGCAAAACATATATTTTTCAAACTTCATTCTTCGATCGATTCGACTTATCATTCATATCTTTGATATCCTTCCGATCGACCGATCAATACAACAATGTCTAAAATTCTAAATTCTTTCTTCGACTAATTGAATTCCAGTTTCGTTCGATATTTCTTGTATTAATCGAAAAAGAGATGTTATCTTCCATAACTTCTCCGAGAATCTATTCAATTCAAATCAACTTGATTTGCTTGACCAAACTCTTGTAACTCGAACTTCCTTTGAAGCTTATCAAACTTGTTAAACCTTAACCTTTGAAATCTTAATTCGATCTTCATCTAAGATCAATAATCTCCTCGATTATTTCGTTGAAACAACTTGGTGAGTTCTTATACTCCCAAGCAATGTACGATGATTCATAATGAAACTTCTTTCAATCTTAAACTCTTGAAAGTGCTTAGTCACTTGACGAAGTCATTTGTTTTGTTTGATCAAATTGAATTATTATTCATGTTCCTTGAATTAATGCTCGATGTTGAACCACGAGCTATTGAAGTAACGTTTGACTATCTTGTTCGTCAAACTAAATTGCCAAGTCATTCTTACATATCCTTATCCGATGGCTCAAATTGAGAAGTCCAAGATCGATTAAGAGTCTAGAACTATTTTAATAAGTTAGATTTCAAATAATCTATTATCCCTTGAGGATTTACTCGTATTCCTTATGTCATAGGAAAGGGGAAGGAGAAGATCAATTTCTAGATCAACCAATCACATAACCGCACCTACTCAAGGTGGGCTTTCTTTTACCCCTATATAGTGGGCCAAATTATAGATATAAAAATGATGTTTCTTTTCAAAGCATATCAAGCATGAAATAAAATTTTTTGTTTTAAATTTCTTTGTCATTGCCTACTGTTTTGTGTTTACTATATGTCCTCTGAGTGGGGGAACCTCACTCAGAGAAGAACATCAAACGTATTCAATGTGGATGTTGACTCTGCGTTTTGCGAGTCTTATCGATCGTACCCCGGTAGTGAAAGAGATATCATGGGTTAGTGCACTATGATGCTGACATGTTAGGGGTCATGCCCTACTCGGACTAGCATCGTGACTGTGGTAGGTGGCCACCTCCCAGTCACATCATCAATTGCAGATAGTTTAACTAAGTAAAAAGGAGCATGCTCACTCATAAAATGTTTTGGTGCAATGGGAGGATTTCAAACTTAAAACCCCATGTGCGACCCGATTGAAAAGGCATGACAAACTTATATGTATGTATGTTTTGGGCATGTGTTCACTAAGTACAATTGTACTTAGCCCCTCGCATTATTTCTAAAATGCGCAGGTTAAAAGAAGCTTTTGGAGCAGAGTACGAGGCAGCAGTCGAAGTGGAGCTGAAGATTCTTTTTGTAATAGTTAGATGTTGAAGTATGTATCTTCATATACATACTTCATTGATAACTTTCCGCTGTTGAAACTCTTTATCTTTTGTTAGCCTCTTGATAACATACTAAAAACTCTGATATTTGATTTACTCAAGAAGCTACGATCCTTTCTTGAGGAGGCACCCTTTTTACTATCTTTTGCTTAACTTGGGATAAGTGTGATGATTTCTTTCTTATTTGCTTGAACTCTTCTTATTGATTGATATCCCAAGTGCAAGTCTCGTTCCCGATGTGCCCCAAATCTCTTATTTAAGTCTTGTTTTTAAATCGGGGCGTGACATTATTATATTTGTTTTATGACAATATGGAGCTTTGAAGTTATTTTTTTTCCAAATAAAAACCCATATTTACCCCTATTAGTAAAATTCTTAGTTAGGTCAGGAATATTCAAATTACATTCTCATGAATTGATTCCCTAAAGTTGGTGATTTGTTTAATCTAATTTAGTGATTATTTTCCTACTAATGGAAAGCAATTGATGGAATATAAAAGTTACCTAACGATCAATAACTAAACTATAATTAATCACAATTATTCAAACTATAATCGAATTTCAAATCTCAAACTAATGATGATTAGTGACAAATCCATGATTAAAGTTGTTTTCACCTTGATTAAATAATCCATTCATAAAATCTTAAATGGGACATACCCCATCTTCTTTCGAATAAAAGGCCACTTATATTAAAATATATTTAAGTTTCTAGAGATAATTATTATTGTAATTAATACTTGAAACTATTATAAACTATTTAATTTGGAAATGGGTTTTCTCGATGCTTGAAAGTTAATTGGATTAGTCGACATGTTCGAATTCAAAGTACTGATTTCATAAATCATAATCATAGATTTGATTATCATTAATATATAAGTAAATGATTAATTAAATACGAACTAATCTCAATCATTCAATTCAATCTAAACAAATTGTTATGACTTTTGATAATCATGTAAATGCCACAATCTTTTATACTTTTAAATATCACAATCACTTGGGAATGTGTGTGTATGCATATTGATTCAAATAGATTCATTTGTCTAGTAAGCTAATTGAAGCTCAATTCCAACAATTGATTGAGCATATAAAAATTGAGTTTTAATGTTAACATTGAAGTAAATTTGTGTGTTATAATTATTTTTTATAATACACTACATTTTTATCCATAAATGATGCTCGATTTATTCTCACGCGATGTTTTTTGTTGAAGTTATTAACTATAACTTTGCTAATAGAATAAATAATTAATATATATATGTATATATGTATATAATGGATCATATGCTAAAATGTTAGAACATACTAAATAGGAATTAATCATAGACCATTGATTTTGATAGATGAATGGTCAAGATTAAATTTTTTAAATTGACAGTTATTTATTTTGATGTGGGTGGTTATGCAATTTAATAATGCATAATATAATAACTAAACAAATATAAAATACTAATCAATCAAGCATGTTTATCATTTTAGCACAAGATCTGCTCTCTATATGATCAATACTTATAAAATTAAAGTTTGTGTTAAATAGTAATGAATATCAGTCATTGGATTGATAGCATCAATGAGTGAGATTAAAACATCAAAAATTGAAAAATTAAGCATAATTTTCGTCGTGTTTAATTGTTTTATAAATCGTGCTTAATTGCATTAAGCACGATTTATTAAGCAATTAAGCATGAAATCTGGAAAAAAAAAATTTAATCAACCATGATATTTTTAGATGAATAGTATAAATTTATTCTTATTTAGCATAAATTAACTTTTAGTATGCGATCCATTCTCTATGTATATAATGTATATAATAACCTTCAATGATGGACATGGAATTTATGAGCATGAGACAATTTTTTTTTTCTAGTGAAAATAATATCTATGGTAAATGATAACCCCAATAAATATATATGGTGAAAACTAAAAAGAAAAAAGAAATAAATGAATGAAACATTTTTTTGAAGTTGTTAGGAAAAGATGAATTTGGATAGAAATGTAGACCCTACTCCAACTCATATATGTAACAAATTTTATATGATTGTTGCCCATCATTAAAACTTGCTTCTTCTTGCCCCCTCCTTGTAACATCTCCCCCCAGGGACCGATGTCAGGGCCTGCAGTCCGAT
>JAPKLW010000343.1:580253-599637 GCA_026898455.1 Plectranthus barbatus | reverse complement strand
GTCTGTTCGGTAGCGTCCGGATCCTAATTCTGGGTCGGGGTGCTACATAATGTGTCAAAATGAAAAAAACCTATTGTAGCGGGACGGAGGTAGTATTTAATTGATGGAAATGATTTATTTACTTAATTGAAATAGGGTATTGATGGAAATTTTTACGACAAATGAATGATTCATTTAAATTATCGTTTTAGATTTGTAAGTTAACGTGCAAGGGAATAGACCCATTTAATTTGCTCAAAAAAAAAAAGAATAGACCCATTTAATTTATAGGTGAATTTATTGCCCATGTGCATGTATATAGGATGAAAAGGAGTAGTTGAGCACATAAATTAACACTTACTATCTTCTTACGGGCAATATGAAAGTCAACTTGAAATGTACTCCAATCATGGTCTAAGATATGCTAGTGGGTTGGTGGAGGAGAAAGTAGAATCTTTTTTGCAAGGATCACCTCGTATTTCACACACCTACTCAAAGGCGACCTCTATTATAAAAACATAATATGAATCGCACAAACACTCACAATCAAGAAAAAAGATGCCTGAATTTGAGAAGCCGAAGTTCCACATAGCCATGTACCCATGGATAGCCATGGGGCATATCACTCCCTTCATCCATCTCGCCAATGAGCTCGCCATCAGGGGCCACTCTATCTCCATTTTGCTCCCAAATAAGGCCATCCTTCTGCTTGGCCACCACAACCTCCACCCCGATCTCATCAAATTCCACGTCATCACCATCCCTCACGTCCACGGCCTCCCTCCCGGCGCTGAGACCGCCTCCGATATCGACATCACTGAAAAGGATCCTCTCGCCATAGCCTTCGACGCCACCGCAGATCAAGTCGAGACTCTCCTGCTCAGCCTCAAGCCCGATGTTGTCTTCTATGACTTCGCCGATTGGATGCCTCGGCTGGCCAAGATCGTTGGATTCAAAACTGTGTGCTACAACGTAATCTGCGCGGCATGCATGGCCATCGGTATTGTTCCGGCGCGGCATATTCCCCAAGACAGGCCGATGACTGAGGAGGAACTCATGCAGCCGCCAGAGGGTTACCCTTCTACTACGGTAGTCCTCCGCGGCCAAGAGGCTAGAACGCTGTCCTTCATCGCCATGGACTACGGTGCCACAAGGTTCAACGTGCGGATCGCCGCCGCAATGAGTCGCTGCGACGCCATCGGTATCCGCACCTGCCGCGAGCTGGAAGGGCCCATGTGCGACTATTTGTCGGAGCAGTACAAGAAGCCCGTTTTCCTAAGCGGCCCGGTTTTGCCCGAGACGCCGAAAGGGCAGTTGGAGGAGAAGTGGGAGAAGTGGCTGAACAAATTCGAGCCGAAATCAGTAGTCTACTGCGCCTTCGGAAGCCAGATGATTCTGCCGAAAGATCGTTTTCAAGAATTGGTGCTGGGCATCGAGCTAACTGGGCTGCCTTTCTTCGTGGCTGTTTCAAAACCGCTCGGGGCGGAGTCGATAGAGGAGGCACTGCCGGAGGGGTTCTTGGAGAGGGTCGGGGAGAAGGGGGTGGTTTACGGGGGCTGGGTGCAGCAGACGCAGATACTTAGCCACCCCTCAGTTGGTTGCTTCGTTAGCCACTGCGGCTTTGGGTCGATGTGGGAGTCGCTGCTGAGCGACTGCCAGATAGTGCTCTTACCGCGCTTAGCAGATCAAATCCTAAACACGCGGCTGTTGGCGGAGGATATGAAGGTGGCGGTGGAGGTGCCTCGGGGGGATACTGGGTCGTTTTCTAAGGAAGATTTGTGCTCCGCGATTAGATCGGTGATGGATCTGGAGAGTGAGGTGGGCAAATTGGTGAAGCAGAATCATGCAAATTGGAAGAATACCTTTTCCAGGGAAGGATTTATGGATGATTACATTGACAATTTCATCCAACAATTACACCAACTTACACTTTAGTTTTCAATCTGTCAATTTTTTTTATTTTTATTTTTATTTTCATGTTACAGGGGTAAGTGATTCTGTCGCCGAATCCATAAGAAAATTAAGCCTTGATTTTATGTTCAAGACATCATGTAACAACGGTACCGACTTTAATATTGTATTATTTTACCAGGTATTTGCAGTGCAATGAAGCTACTTGAGTTTTGAAATGACATATTGGGCTTGTTTGCTTGGTACGAAATCATAGTAGCATTTATAATCCCCAAACTCAAACTCTTTTGATCGACGTCAATTAATGACTAGATTGCTTGAGAATATCATTGGCGGTTTAAAAACAAGTTCGCAAGAAGCCTACAACAACCCTTTGTAATAAATAATACTACTTCACTACAAAATCTTAGATTCAATTAAAAGCTAACACGTTGAATTGCCCTTCCTCATGTTATTCGAAAAATAATGAGCAAATAAAAATTAGTTTGGAGCTTGTGGAAACAAAAGAGTAGTATCTTGATTTTCTTACCATTAACTTTTCTCGAGGATAAATTTGAGAAGTCAGGAGGCATAGTGAAGATTGCAAATTAATATGTGTTTTTACCATTATTATGTTTGATGAATTATACTTATTGCTTTGATCCAAAAGTAGGATCCAAACGCTACTGAACGCATACGGAAGAAGATAACAATAAAAGTTTTTCTCAACAAATGAACACAAACAAATCACAATATATATATATATATATATACATGAATATAATTTTCTTTGCTCGGAGTGTAGTGGTGAACCTTGCCATTTTGGTCCACGGGTTTAAGCTTTTCCGGAAACATCTGGGTGTACGTGAGTTCAAATAAATATATTCCAATTCAATATATATATATATATATATATATATATATATATATAGGGGGCTGATCTGGTGAGAAGAGGGTTTAACGTGAGAAATGAGAATAAATCTCGTCCATAGATTTGACAACATCAACGATCCAGATTGCATACAAGCTTCAACAAAACGCGCGGCATTTTATCCTCATTTTACTTCATTTAAGGGCAACATAGTCATTACAAACGTACAGGACGCAAAAGTTGTGTTTTGTTCATTTTATGTATTATATACTTCATGTTATCTTAGTTATACTTCATTTTATCTCAATTGCGAATCATTATAAAATAAATTCGATTCGAATTTTGATGTTACACGTGACTTTCATTTTATCTTAGCAGTTCTTCATTATATCTTAGTTATTCTTCATTTTATCTCAATTGTGATTCATTATAAAATAAATTCGATGTGAATTTTGATGTTACACGTGACATGCATTTTATCTTAGCAGTTCTTCATTTTATCTTAGTTATTCTTCATTTTATCTCAATTGTTGTTCATTATAAAATAAATAAAATCAAATTTTCGGAAAAAATGATTTCAATTCACTTCATTTTATCTCCTATATACATCATTAAATGAAAAAAATCAAATTTTTAGAAACAGTTCTCTTCATTTTATCTCCTTTATACTTCATTAAATGGAAAAGATTAAATTAAATAAAAATAAAATCAATTTTTCAGAAGAATATGTTAAGTTCATTTTATCTATTTAAAACTTCATTAAATTAGAAAATTCATTTAAATAATAATAAAATTTAATTTAATTTTAGAGTATTGGATGACTCAACAAGACAATCGAAATCTTATGAAAAATCGAAAAGAAATGGAATTACAGATCCAAATATGTAAAAATGAAGTTCGCGGAGGATAAAATGAAAATGAAAATTATTTGAGGGAGATACCATCAAGATAAATGACAATGATACCCTTAAATATGTAATAATGAAGTTCGCGGAGGATAAAATGAAGACGAAAATTATTAAAGCATGACCGCAAATCTTGTGAAATCAAAGGCTGAGATTTATTCTTATTTCTTACATTAACATCTATTCCCATATGATCTAACCTCTCTCTCTCTCTATATATATATATATAGTTGTTATCATATGTTAACCACTCCCCAGATGTTACCTACATACCTCATTTGGCGGTGTATTATCTAGACAAGCTAACTACATTATCTAGGCAATATATGGTACATTACAAAAGATAATGTACAAATTGTAATAGATAATGTAATGCAAATAATGTACTACATTATCTTCATAATGTACCATATATTGCCTAGATAATGTAGTTAGTTTGTCTAGATAATGCACGGCCAAATGAGGTCTGTAGGTAACATCTGGGGAGTGGTTAGCATATAAATGCGTCCCTATATATATATATATATATATATTCATACATAATGTAATGGAGTATACCTAAAGATGAGTTCATATTTTAAATTATATAGAGTAGTGATCATAATAAAGCATTTTCGCATGTTAAATAGAAAAGAATCTGGATCCTTTATTTTGTTGATTCACTAGTTATGATAATTCAGGATTTATTAGATAAATATGGTAATTAGGGTATCTTAGTAATTTAGCCTTTAAGTTTGAGTAATAGTCTTCTCTATCTTTATATGTAAACATTCTCTCTCCTAATTTTCACTTTTCCTCCCATTATAATAAAACGATTATATATTTTACGATTTAAATCTATTTTTTTATGAATCATATATCAAATTAAACGTATTTATAAGACGATTCATATGATATCCATATAGAATATGTTAAATTTAGAAGATTCGCACGAAAATCTTGATTTTATATTCAGCTGGTATATGTTATTCATTATATTTATGTTCAGGATAATAAATGCATCAATTACGCATAAAAAATGTTCTCAAATATCTGCATTTTTTGTATCAAATGATGCATTCTTAAGTTGAATAAGATGCATTTTTATTCTAAAGCATATGCAATTTTTAATTAATATTGAGTGCATTTTTGCATTGATTATATATTGCAGTTTTGTGCCCAAAATATTGCATTTTTTTACATTGAATGTATGCATATTATGTTTTATGAACTGCACGAAATGAAATTCTTGAATGTTTATTTTTTACATTTTTGCCCTTGAATGCTAGAAGGTAACACAAATAATGCACCAAAATTGGGACGAATTTAAATTGATCACATGCGTTGATTTTGATCTTTAATGGTCCAAATTTATTCTTATTTAACAACTGGAAATATTTTAACACCTAATCACTATCCTAACTATATATATATATCTATATATATATATATATATATATATATATATATATATAGAGGAGGGATCATGTAAAAAAAAATCTCCCTGTGAGAAAAAAGAATGAATCATGTCCATCAGATCTAAAAAAATCAATGGTTGATATTGGATGAAGCAACAACTAAAACGCAATCAAGCAACAAAACAATCAAGCAACGACTAAAGCACAATCAAGCAACATTGCACTCAAGCAACGACTTGAATACAATCAAGCAATGCCGTGAATGCAATCAAGCATCTTTCTCACTTTCTCACGTTAAGAGTTTTCTCACTGGATCCGCTCCCTATATATATATATATATATATATATATATAGGGGGCTGATCTGGTGAGAATAGTCCTAATCGTGAGAAATGAGAATAAATATAGTTCATAAATTTGACAACATCAATTATCCAGATTAAATAACAACTTCAACAAAAAATGTGGCATTTTATCCTCATTTTACTTCGTTATAGGGAAACATAGTCATTACGAATAACGAATGAACTTTAGATGTGTTCATTTTATCTACAATATACTTCATTTTATCTTCAATCTACTTCATTAAATTCGAAAACAACATTTGTTATTTAAAGTTATACTTCATCTAACGGTCATGATATCGCTCGTATGATTCATTATATCTACTGAGATAATCATTTTAGATATTATATTAGGCTTTATGATGTGAGATTCTTTTTTTAATCTTCACTTAGGTTTTGCACACATTTTCATAGGTTTAATTAATAATCTAATGGCTTTCTCTTTCCTTGGAATTAACTGATTGTCGCTCCCTTCAGTTTTGACCACATATGGAAGTAACATTTGATAGTTTGAGGAGCTAATGCAGCACAATTATCTTCAAACATATTATTTTTTATTGATGAATTGTTAAAGTTCGCAATCGAGTCATCCAAATGGTTTATAAAATTTATCCAATACTCTAATATTCTCCCTTTGTAAGACTTCAGCGTATCAACACATTCTGGTATAAATGAACATGAGAACAAATAAGATGAACAACATGTTACTAAAAATGAAATCAATAAAAACTAATAAAAAGGAATAATCGGAGTTTACTAAATATGAAGCTGTAATACGTTATAATGAATAACACAATACTACAGATGAATAATATAAAAGTAAAAATTAAAGACTTCAAAAATTGTTTGAAATAAAAATTCTCAAAACAATATATCAAAAATAGTCTCGTAAAACCATAAACAATACATACCATCCAAAAAATTCATATTATTTGCAAACCCCATCTCTTTTTTCCTCTAGTTAAACCTATCCATGCTAAGTCTCTCTCTCATGAAAAATCTAAGAACTTTTGACCATATAAAAAGAACCATATATATATATCATCAGCAATATTCAGGAATTCTCCAAAATCTAATCATAAATTACAAGAATGTTGGATACTCACCTATTCCCTCTCACTTTAAACCAGGCCTCGACGCAATGTAAATGAGCAACTCACAGTTCACCTTTTGCATAAACAACTAAGCTCAATCAAGTCAATGCTATTCTTCCCATTCAAATGGCATATTCTGCACACCCTCTGATTCTCCCCCACAAATCCATCACATTTGATGTCGAAAATATGGGATGAACTTTTGCTCTCCCCGTCATTCTTGGTAATTCGGGTACTTTGTGGTAAATTTCGGATGTGAAATATTTAATTTCGTGCTATATTTGTTTTCTCAAATCCGAATTCCGGTGAGTGAGAAATGAGACCACAAAGTAACACGATTGGTGGGATTATTACATAAGTGAAGTATGTAATAAATGAAGTGCATCCCATATTGATTAATTAAAGTAATTAATCAAGGTTTAAATACCTTAGTGGTCGAGGTGTGTAATAACCAAGTGTGCAGTGGCACCAGGTGGCTCGCCTCGCGCGCCGCCACTACTGCTCGCCTCGCCTCGCCCCACCTCGGCCTACGGCCTTAGCGAAGCCGGTGGCCGAGCGCCCGTGCCCGTGACCCGTGCCCCAAGCCCCGACCCCGACCTCGGTCTCGGTTCTCAGAAAATGGTCTTTGGGCTCTTGGGTCCTTGGCTTGGCTTGGTCTACGGTGCCTCATCTTTTTGGGCAAGTGAAGTCAGCCTGTGGGCTCGACATGTGGACGGTCGACATGGCTAGACCAGTCGACGTGGTGCACACATTGCATGTGACATGGCTGATGAGTCAGCCATGTGTTGCAATTGACTTTGAACGTTTACACCACATGCTTAACACATGTTGAAATACACACATGAATGTCTTGACCGTTACATCTTGAGAGCTTTGAATGGCTCGACCGTTACACCGTGTTTAATGCTTGTAATGGCTCCAGCATTGATGGAGAGTCAAGCTCCCCCCAGGTGGTACGCGCCTATAAATAGGCTTGTCTTGAGCTGTCTCTGGTCAACCCGACGTACCCCAGATAGAGCACAGACGTGTTCCCCGTCGCCAGACTAAAGACAATCTCTCACAGCTTATACTGCATATTTATTCCCATGTTGTTGCATCTTTTCCGTTGTTCTTCTTCAACTCAGTTTCGCCTCTTATTCAGTTTACCGGAGCCTTTCTGATTGCGGTGCTGCCTCGAAAAGGAAGAAGCCGTTTTATCTTTGGGGACAAACCGCCGTTAGACGAGCACTACGTCAGTGTATTTGTCTTGCGGGAAGAGGGCTTCCTCGACTCGGCTGTGCTATTGCACATCTTTTTAATTATTTAATATTTTTATTTAATTTTATTTAATTGTTCTCGTACGAGCAGTACCTGCAGATATAGTTGTAAAAACTTGTTGTACTTGACATAATTATTTGCAGTGTTTTCAGTTCTTCTCCACAGATCTTGTAACCAACAATCGCAAGACAAATATTTCTACTTCTCAAGATCCTAGATGGCTGATCACACTCTCAATGGTGGTGGTGGAAGCAACTCCAACAATGGTCCTAAGCTCCCTCCTAATGCCCAAGCCGAAAAGTCCTTCAAATTTGGAGGCGTGGACTTCAAGACTTGGCAACAAAATATGCTCTTTTACCTTTCAACTCTTGGATTGGCGGCTGACTTGAAGGAAGACAAGCCGGAGATTGTCGTTGATAAGGCCGATCAAAACAAGAAGATTGTTTTTGATAATTGGTGTCAAGGAGATTTCTTATGTCAAAACTTTGCACTTAATAGTCTAGTTGATCCGTTGTATGTCGTGTATTGTAATGTAAACACCGCAAAAGAACTATGGTAACAACTAGAAAAGAAGTACAAGAAGGAGAACGCGAGTACTAAGAAGTACATCGTGGACAAGTACCTATTATACCTAATGGTTGACGGTCGTTCGGTGGTGGAACAAGTGCAAGAGTTTCAACTTATTTTGCACAACGTTCACTCCAAGGGGATGTTACTCCCCGATGCCTTTAACGTGGCTGCGATCTTTGAGAAGTTGCCTCCTTCGTGGAAGGATTTCAAGAGCTACATTAAGCATAAGCAAAAGGCTATATCTCTTGAAGATTTGATTGTCATGCTTTGTATTGAAGAGGACAATCGAATAGTGGATCTTAAGCAGAGAGATATAGATACCAAAGAGAATTTGATTGAACGTGTTGGTCCATCAAAGAAAAGGAAAAGGCCCAACCCGTCGAACAAGGGTATTGTTATCCAAGAACCTAAGTTCAAGGGTGTTTGCTACAATTGTAGCAAAAGTGGGCATATGGCGAATCAATGCAAAAAAGCCTAAGTATAAAGGCAAAGCAAAGATGGATGCCAATAATGTTGAACCCGATAGTGTTTGGGATGATGACTTGTGTGCCTAGGTAGAGGTTATCTCAAGTTTGAAAGTAATGGCACGGCGCCTAGCCGGAAAGAATATCAATAAAGTTTAATTTACTTCTTATTTGATTGAGCGCTCTTGTTTATGGCATGTATGATTGGGACATGTAAATCTTAATGCAATAAAAAGATTAGTAAATTTGAATTTACTAATAGTGGCTGAATTCAAATAAACTAAATGTGAAGTTTGTGTTTGAGGCAAAAATGACAAGAATGTCATTTAAATCAGTGGAAAGGAGCACAAAACCTCTAGAGTTGATACACACGGATTTGTGTGATTTCAAAATTGTGCAAACTAGAGGTGGGAAAGAGTATTTTATTACTCTTATGGTTGCACCAGATATTTGAAGGGATTCGTGAACTGAATCACGAAGTCCGTTTGTCAAGGATCTTTAATTGGAATATCAAAAATAAATTGTTATGCCTATGAACAATCCTAGCATGCTCCTATATTATTATGCATAAGAAGGTTATGCGGAATACCTGGATCGATGAACTCTGAAGAACGCGTGCGCGGAGATGCCCTTTGATCTTTCCCACGCACCAAGATTCAATTTCCTAACAGATTGAGGAAATTAATCTATAGAATATAATGTAATATTTTTGAAAATAAAGAGGAGAGAGAAGAAGAAAAATCCTCCTGATCTGATCTTCTGATCTGTATCCCAACTCGATTTGAAAATCTGGTGAAGATTATCCATCAGATCCCTTGCCCGGTTGAGAAGCAGAATTTCCTCCTCGTTCTCAGATCTTAGTCGATCACTTACAACTCCCAAATACTGGTTTGCTATGTGCAACTTATGATCTTGTGTGGTGTAGGTGTGTTGAGATCTGAGGAACTGAGGCCTATTTATAGGAAATTCTAGGCTCCTATTGGGCTTGAGTTATCATGGGCCAGACCAGGGACCAGAATACAAATAGCAAATAAGGCCTATCAATTAATTAATTCCCATATTCAACCCAGAATATAATTAATTAATTAATATTGATTCATGCCACCAGAGAATCAATACTGTCCTACCTATTTGCTACCACGTTTTGAGGAATGGGTTGCATTGGACTCGGTTTATCCCCACATTTAAGGTTACAGACATTCATTAATTAATTTAAGCTCTGACAAGCTATTTAATTAATTAACATCTTTAATTCCTGAATCAATCCACTCAAACCTTTTCACTTATGCTTGGACTTAATCAGCCTGCAGGACTTTAGCATAACGAACCTTTTGAGTTGTTCAGGGAATGTCACCATCCTATACTGGATGTGGTTACCTAGTTCAGATACCAGACAGTCATACACAAATTGATATCACCAAAGACTGCAGATGTACAGGTTCAACTAGAACCTTCTCTACAACTCAAAGTGATATACAATATATGTACACTTCTGTATCCTCATATAGGCTTAAGATTCCATCGAGTCATAGAGATCTAGATTCTTTTAATGTCAGATAAAAGAATCGATCTCAACTTAGGTCCTCATCAATGTGTGCCCCACACCAGCATACCGAGACATCCAAGATAAGATGCTTATCCGCATATGCTGCAGCCTACACCGACAGTTTATCCTGGAACTGTCTCAGCTGTGATGACTATTTATATCTCGCTAGGTCAAACGATCCATACGATCTTCCGTGATATTCTACACACCGTATGATCTCCCTATCGACGAGATTAGAGGATAATTGTGTTTGCGACACATGTTTGTTAATTCAGATAGGAGATGAACATACAACAATTATGATTACCAGTATATTAACCAATAAACCATGTACATAATATACCAATCATAATGCTTTCAGTATATAAATCCATCAATCTCCCACTTATACTCAAAGCATTATACATTTTCTTTCCAGAGTATAACGCGTCTAAACTAATCTAGCTATTACATCAAGCATTCTACGTGGCTGGCTTTGCCCTCAGCCCAAGGCTACATACATGCATCTCGTAAACCTTCTGAGGCAGAGCTTTTGTGAATGGATCCGCTAGATTATTTTTCGTATCAATTTTCTCTATCAGCACATCACCCCTTGCTACGATTTCCCATATAATATGGTACTTCCATTCAATGTGTTTTGTTGCTCTGTGAGTTCGTGGTTCCTTAGAATTAGCCACAGCTCCCGAGTTATCACAATACACCGTGATGGTTCTGGGTAGCTGAGGAATCACGTCCAACTCCAGAAGGAAGTTTCGAAGCCATACCGCTTCTTTCGAAGCTTCAGAAGCTGCTACATATTCGGCTTCCATGGTGGAGTCCGCAATGCACTTCTGCTTTGCACTCCTCCATGATATGGCCCCACCTCCCAATGTAAACACATAGCCAGAGGTGTACTTCTTTTCATCTCGGTCTGCCTGGAAATCCGAATCAGTATAACCCATAGGGCACAACTCGTCACACTGATAAACAAGACAATAGTCCCTTGTCCTTTTCAAGTATTTGAGTATGTGCTTTACCGTGGCCCAATGCGCCTGTCCAGGGTTAGACTGGTATCTCGCTACCATGCCTACAGCAAAGCAGATATCTGGCCTCGTACATAACATTGCATACATGAGGCTACCCACAGCCGATGCATACGGCACGTTGCTCATCTCATCTTTCTCCTTTTGTGTCACCGGACACTGATCCTTGGAAAGATGTATGTCTGAAGGGTAACAGACCTTTCTTGGCATTATGCATGTTGAAACGGGCAATCACAGTATCCACATATGACCCTTGAGACAAGGTCAGCATCCTCTTATTGCGCTCCCGCATTATTTTTACCCCTAAGATGTATCCTGCCTCCCCAAGGTCCTTCATACGAAACTGCTCGGATAACCACCCCTTTATGCCCGACAATACTTCCACATTGTCGCCAAATAGGAGAATATTATCTACATAAAGTGCAAGGAATACCACTCTTCCGCTGACACACAGACGGTACGCGCAACTCTCGTTTGAACATTGTGAGAATCCATAAGATTTAATCACCTCATCAAAACGGAGATTCCATGACCGTGAAGCTTGTTTAAGTCCATACAGCGACTTCCTTAGCTTCCAGACCAAATGTTCTTCGCCCTTCTGCACATAACCTTCTGGCTGTTGCATATAGATGTCCCTTGTTGGGATTGTATACTGAAAGCATATATGATTAAGTGTTTCGTACACTGGTATTCATGTATGTATCCGCAACAATGCTCGTTGTCTGATAGAACAATCATACGACGAACTATAATATCCTATTATCTCGCCGATAGGGATGGCCATGTGGTGTGACCACAGCAGGATCATATGGCTCGTTTGACCTAGCGAGATATAAAGAGTATCACAGCTGAGACGGTCCATGGATAGGCTGTCGGTTTAAGCTGCGGCACATCGGTGTATAAGTGGGCTTATCCTGGCTACTTGGTGTGTCGGTACATATTTATGTATTGATGGGATCAACAGTGGGATGCGCCGTTCTCATTGACATATGAACGAGCCAGATCCCTAACATACTTTCTGTGATCTTAAATCGTACTGAAGGATAAGGGGCACACACAGATTGACCGCACTTTGATTTACCATGGTGGCGGGTCTTACATGTACCCTTATACCCGTATTTTGGGTGTTGGCAATTTGAGTGGGGTCTGCTTAGTCTGGATGTATGGTAACATATCCGTTCAGGATGGTGACATTCCCTGATGAGCTCGCAAAGGTTCATTATGCTAAACCCTGCAGGTTGAATTATTTAATTCAGGCATAAGTGATAAAAGGTGAGTGGTGTTATTCAGGAAATAAGAAATTAATTAATTGTGGCTGATTGTCATAAGCCAAATTAATTAATGAATGTCTGAAACCTTAAATATGTGGATCAAGTTAGTTTGGTGCAACCCGTTCCTAATAACGTGGTAATAAAGGGGCGAGTCAGTATTGTTACCGTGGTGAAGGTTAAAACAATACTTTATTAATTAATTAAATGTTCTGGGTTGGACATGAGAGAATTAATTAATAAAAGAGGGCCCACTTTATTATTTGCATCTGATCCCTGGTCTGGCCCATTAACTGCTCTCAGCCCATTAGGGTTAGGGTTTCATAAACCCTAACACTATAAATACCCCCCACTCTATTGGATCAACACAATTTTGTGTGTGTACGCATTTCAGTAGCCGTCAGTTGAAAAACTAGGGTTTCCACACTGACAGAGAGAGAGGCGGCGGCGCTGGATCCGAAGGGGAGAAGATTGATCGACTTCTCCAGCTCGGATTTAACTTGGTAGAATAATCCTCACCAGATTTCCAAGGAGCAAGGGACACAGATCAGAAGATCAGATCTGTAGGAACAAGAAAGAGATTCGAAGGTTCCATATTCCGCTTCAGATCTGAATAGGTTTTCACCGTTATCATTCTCCGATCTGTCCTGTGGATCAAACGGTGAAACAAGGTACAATCTCTAATCCATCCTATGCAATTTAATTTGTAGGAGCATGCATAGGCTTTCGCATGGTTCATTTAATTGTATTTATTCCTGGTATCCTAAGAACGATCCTTGGCAAGTTTAATGGCAATTAATATTGCCCGTCGTAGACTCAAACCCTACATCCCTACCTTCTTCAAGGTACCCGTTTAGAAATGCGGTTTTGACATCCATCTGCCAGATTTCTAGGTTCTTATGTGCTGCTATGGCCAGGAGTATTCGAATGGACTTAAGCATGGCTACCGGTGAGAAAGTCTCGTCATAGTCTACACCCTCTTTCTGACTATAACCTTTCGCCACCAGCCTTGCTTTGAAAGCTGTAATTTCCCCATTCGATCCTTTCTTTCTTTTGTATACCCATTTGCACCCTATGGCTCGATGGCCATCCGACAAATCAGTTTTCTGGTATACATCCATAGCAGTAATGGATTCTATTTCAGAATCCATGGTGATCAGCCATTTGTTCGCATCTTTATCAGATACCGCCTCGTCATATGTCCAGGGATCGGTATCATCTAGTCCGTTTTCCGGGATCAAGTCAGAAGACTCTCCCACAAACATATACCTCTCGGGTTGGTGACTAACCCTCCCACTGCGACGAGGCATCTGAGCTGTGTCAGTAGTTGGCACAGTACGCGTTGGTCCCACACCTTGCATTAGTGGCAGTGTTGGTATATTCTCACCTGTTACAGGTGGATCTACCACTACACTGGGCTTTCCTGATGGAATTGCTTCTTTATCCTCAAGCTCGTGGGGGATAATTTCACTCTTGGATCTGTGGTTTCTTACATATTCGTCCTCCAAGAATCTCGCGTTAGTACTGACAACGACTTTCTGATTCTCAGGACAATAGAAGTAGCCACCTTTCGTTTGCCTGGGATATCCTACAAACAGCATCATCTTACACCTACTTTCTAACTTATCAGGTTCCTTTGTCAGCACATATGCTGGACAACCCCAAACCCTCACTCTGTTCAAACTTGGCTTTCGCCCATACCAGAGTTCCAGAGGTGTTTTAGGAACTGATTTAGAAGGTACCAGGTTAAGCAAATAGGCCGATGTTTCCAAGGCATATCCCCAAAACGAAATCGGCAAGCTTGCATAACTCATCATCGACCTGACCATTTCCAAGAGAGTTCTATTTCTTCTTTCCGCTACACCATTTTGTTAAGGGGTTCCCGGTGCAGTCCACTGGGATGTAATCCCGTTATCTGACAAGTACTGCAGGAACTCGTTGCTGAGGTATTCCCCACCACGATCAGATCGTAGTGTCTTGATAGTTTTACCTAGCTTCTTTTCTACCTTAGTCCGGAATTCTTTGAATTTCTCAAAGCATTCAGACTTATGGCGAAACAAATAGACGAATCCAAATCTTGAGTAATCATCAATGAATGTGGCAAAATACTCATAACCTCCACGAGCTTGCGTGGACATTGGTCCACATAAGTCAGAATGGATCAGTTGCAACACATCCTCTGCTCGAGACTGACTTGCCTTAAAAGGCCTTGTCGTCATTTTTCCTTCTATACAGGACTCACAGATTTGATGCAGTACCACTTGGAAAGAATCCAAGAGCCCGTCGCATGCTAATCTCTTAATCCTCTTTAGATTGATGTGACCTAGTCTCAAGTGCCAGAGATATGTTTGATCCTCATCGGAAGAAAACTTTCTCTTTAAATGATTATTATTATTGGATAAGTTTGCAACATTCACAGAAGATTTATGCATGCAATCAATGATATAGAGAGAGTCAATCAGTTTGCCATGACAGATAACACCGTTATTACCAATGATAGAAACTCCACTATCAAAAATAACTGAATATCCATCACAAAATAACTTGGAAACTGAAATTAAGTTCCGCCGAAAAACAGGCACATATAAAACATCTCTCAAAATCAGAACATTGTTTTCAAAGCATAAAGTAAAATCTCCAATGGCTACTGCTGAGACTCGCTCTCCGCTGCCCATTGAGATGGTAATCTCGTCATGCTTCAGCTGCCTTGTCGGCCTGAACCCCTGCAAAGTATAACAAACATGGTCAGTAGCTCCAGTATCCACTACCCAAGAATGGGTAGAAACTGATGCCAAACATGTTTCCGTTATAAATGCACATGACGCACCTTGTCCAGTCTTCCTGACTTGCCAATCTTTCTTCCAGTGACCAGCCTTGCCACACCTGAAGCACTTGTCTCTTTTAGCAGGCACGCCCGGTGTCCTCTTTGACTTTCTACCAGAAGTTGTTGATAAGTTAGGATTTTCACCAACTTATCTTATAGTTCTTTGACTGATTGTGTAGTGTTTAGATCATTTTTGTACTTGTTTTCGTGCATGAATTGGATTTTGTACTTGGAATGCTGTGTTTGATGAATCGTGCAGGTTTCTAGTCGAAAAATAGAAGAATCAGGATCCAGTGCCCGAGACCTCGTCGATCGACGAGGACCCTTAGTCGATTGACGAGGCATGTCATTGCCAAGCGGTCGACGAAGCAAAGAAGACCTCGTCGACCGATGCTGTTCTGATGCGATCGACGAAGCAAAATTGGGAGACGCGATCGACGAGGATCAGAAGCGGTCGACGCGCATGCGAGAATCCTGTTTCTAATCTGATTTGGAGATAGATGCATATCTAATTCTAGATACTACTAGATACATCTTTCATCATTATAAATTCATGTAATTTTTGACTTTTGGAGGAGAGAGAGCTAGAGCAATTATTACAATATTAGAGTTTGAAGAATTCTTAGGTTTTTTATGTTTTTGAAGACAAGTTTCTACGAGAAGATTTCCGGATTCCAGTTTTTATGCAGTTCAGGTTGTATTTTTCTTCGATAAATATTACCATGAATATGTGTAACTCAATCCTTTCTCAGATTCTAGGGTTTCGAACCATCAATGTATGCATGTTTTGATTAATCGAATTATTTTCCCTTTCCCTTCGTAGTTTGTGAAATCTGTGCTTATTCATAATCTTGATTTGCTGATCACATATTAGGATTATCTAGTTGATTACTTGAGACGTAACTGTAATAGTTTTCAATCGAAAGAGATTTTCACAATATAATCTGATTTCTTGTCGTAACTGAAGGAGATTAATTGTAGGAATAAATCTGTAGAATTTGGTAGTTAGTTAATTCATCTTGAGACCGAACGGAGATAGGTAATTGACTAATCTACTTTACGAATTGTCAAACAAAGAAGTTCGTAATACTTTTCTGATGTTTCACTGCGAAGAGGAATTAAAATTGGGAATTAATCGATTTGTTCATACATGTTATACTTGATAGGTAGATTTCCCTGGGATCTGTATTTCTCTTATTTGACTTCAAAAGCTATTTAATTTTCCTGTTCAATTTTCGATTGCAAAGATTGAGATTTCCAAAACAACCAAAACCTTTTCATCTGATTTTCCTAATCAATACTTTCAAGAACGCTTGATTTAGTATTTAAAGATTATTCGTTACTTCTTTCCCTGTGGGATCGATAATTTTATCTTTGCCGCTGTATTATTAGCTCTGCTAAGTCGCAGTTAAATAATATTGCGATCAAATTTTGGCGCCGTTGCCGGGGAAAGAATAGAATTAATCTTACTATTAAATCTGTGATTGAAATATTGCTTTAGGCTGTAATTTTCGTATTTTTCTGAATTTTCTCGCATTTTTGTTTTTCTCATCGATCGACGCTATTTAGCCTCGATCGACGAAGATCTTTTACTTCCGTTGATCGACGGATACGTCTCGTCGATCGACGACCTCGTATTTCTATTTCAGAATTTCAGTTCGTTTGTTTTATTTTCCCAGTTGTATCTCACTACCTCCTTTGCTGTACAGGTAGTGCATGAGTACAAGAGCCAGAGGAAAGGACCCGCTCTACTATTACCCGGATATTGAAGCCACTTGCAGAAAGATCCAAAAGAATAAGCGCGTCCAGGAAAGTTCGAGTAGTCACACCATGGATGACAACGTACCACCGCCTCCGCCAGTGCTAACTGCAGAGGAGCAAGCTGTGCTCCTCCAAGAAGTCCAAGCTATGAGGGCGCAAATCCAACAGTACAATCTGGAAAGAGACCTTTAGAGGGACAATCCGAATGGAAGAGATCTTCGCCATAACCCATTGTTCGAGGACAAACCTGATGATGAGGGGGAAGACAATCAAGATCCTCCAGACGAGTCTGACGATGAGGAGGAGGAAGAAGCTATGCAGAATCGGTACAAACCTCGGTTCAAGGAGACAGACTTCAAGATTGGCATCAATGCCAACAAATTCGAACTGAAGACCGGATTGGTGCAGATGGTGCAACAAAACCAATTCGGAGGAAGACCTGCTGAGGATCCCTATGAACATTTGGACAAGTTCATCATGCTCTGCAACACGGTGAAAATTGGAGGAGTCAGCAAGAGTGCCTTCCGAATGCGTCTGTTCGCATTCTCTCTGAGGGACAAGGCACAGTCATGGTTCACTGCGCTGGACAAAGGAAGCATAAGTACGTGGAACGAATTGAGAAACGAGTTTCTAGGGAACTTCTTCCCTCCGAATGTTATTCGGCAAAGACGGAAAGAAATTATCAGGTTCGCTCAAAGGCCTGATGAAAGCTTCAGCGAGACATGAGACAGATTCAAGGACCTGCTGAGAGCCTGTCCCGGACATGGTTTTCCGCCAGGGGAACAAGCTGAAGCATTCTATGAAGGGCTCAATGACAAGACGGCCAAACTGGTGGACACCACACTTGGAGACACAATCATGACGAAAAGTGGGAAAAAGGCCATGGAGTTCTTCCAAAAGATGGCCAACAACACTCAACGGTGGTCCTCAACCCGAACTCGGCCTGTGAAAGCTGTCGAAAAAGTGGTGGAAAAAGCCGTGGAGAAAGTTGCTGAGCAACCAGATTTGGCAGCCGAGCTGAAAAAGCTCAGAGAAGAGTTTGCTAACCTGAAGCAAGAGAAGACAGTTGCTGCGGTTGATGCAGTGCAAGGGCCGATCGAGGAGAACAATGCTGATGTGAATTTCGTTCAAAGGGGCGGTTATCACAACAATTACCGCGGAGGATTCCAGCAACACAATCAGCAGCATAACCAACCCTATACCTTCAACCATGCAAGGAATCACCCTGGATTCTCTTATGCAAATCCCCAAGCTGCTGAACAACCACCGCCAGGATTCGCCGTACAAAACGGAGAAGTAGTAGAGAAGAAGAAGCCAAATCTCGAGGAGATTTTGGCCAAGTTCATGGAAGGCTCCACAGACACTGTGACCAAATTGAAGCAAGAAATCTCTGGGGTAAACACAAAGGTCGATCAGGTGCAAAAGCAAGTGCAAATCATTGAAAATCAAGTCAGCCAGATCGCCGATGCCCTAGGAACCAAACACAAGCCGGGGCAACTTCCGAGCAACACCCAGGTCAATCCCAAGAATCAGAACCAGAGGAACCAAGTGAACGCTATCACTCTGAGAGGGGGCAAGACCTATGAAGGGCCTGAACAATCAGAAAAAGGCGCCCGAGATGAAGAAAAAGCAGAAGAGGAGGCAGAAACCGCCAAAGATGAAGCCCCGTCGATCGACGGAGCATCCTCGTCGATCGACGAGGCCTCAGAAGAGGCGTCGATCGAGCCTGATCAGAATCGCTCGACGGCTGCTCCTCAACCGCCAATAAAGAAACCGCCTCTGCCGTATCCGCAGCGGTTTGCCAAGACCAAGATGAACGAAAGATATGCACAATTTCTGGAGACAATGAAGAAGGTGCATATCAACATCCCATTGGTAGAAGCTCTTCAAGAGATGCCCGGGTACATCAAGTTTTTGAAAGACATGGTTTCCCAAAAAAGACCGTTCTTGGAGCACGAGACGGTCAACCTGTTCGAAGAGTGCAACGCCATCATCCAAAAGAAGATGCCAGTCAAGAGGGAAGATCCGGGTTCTATCACAATTTCTTGTATCATCGGAGGTGAGACCTTCGGAAAGGTTCTTTGTGACTCGGGGGCATCAATCAATCTGATGCTGCTTTCAATCTTCAAGCGGCTAAAGATCGGCAGCATCAAGCCCACGACGATCTCACTGCAGATGGCTGATCGATCAGTC
>JAPKLW010000343.1:501980-579853 GCA_026898455.1 Plectranthus barbatus | reverse complement strand
TTATTCGTTACTTCTTTCCCTGTGGGATCGATAATTTTATCTTTGCCTCTGTATTATTAGCTCTGCTAAGTCGCAGTCAAATAATATTGCGATCAAATTTTGGCGCCGTTGCCGGGGAAAGAATAGAATTAATCTTACTATTAAATATGTGATTGAAATATTGCTTTAGGCTGTAATTTTCGTATTTTTCTGAATTTTCTCGCATTTTTGTTTTTCTCATCGATCGACGCTATTTAGCCTCGATCGACGAAGATCTTTTACTTCCGTTGATCGACGGATACGTCTCGTCGATCGACGACCTCGTATTTCTATTTCAGAATTTCAGTTCGTTTGTTTTATTTTCCCAGTTGTATCTCACTACCTCCTTTGCTGTACAGGTAGTGCATGAGTACAAGAGCCAGAGGAAAGGACCCGCTCTACTATTACCCGGATATTGAAGCCACTTGCAGAAAGATCCAAAAGAATAAGCGCGTCCAGGAAAGTTCGAGTAGTCACACCATGGATGACAACGTACCACCGCCTCCGCCAGTGCTAACTGCAGAGGAGCAAGCTGTGCTCCTCCAAGAAGTCCAAGCTATGAGGGCGCAAATCCAACAGTACAATCTGGAAAGAGACCTTTAGAGGGACAATCCGAATGGAAGAGATCTTCGCCATAACCCATTGTTCGAGGACAAACCTGATGATGAGGGGGAAGACAATCAAGATCCTCCAGACGAGTCTGACGATGAGGAGGAGGAAGAAGCTATGCAGAATCGGTACAAACCTCGGTTCAAGGAGACAGACTTCAAGATTGGCATCAATGCCAACAAATTCGAACTGAAGACCGGATTGGTGCAGATGGTGCAACAAAACCAATTCGGAGGAAGACCTGCTGAGGATCCCTATGCGCATTTGGACAAGTTCATCATGCTCTGCAACACGGTGAAAATTGGAGGAGTCAGCAAGAGTGCCTTCCGAATGCGTCTGTTCGCATTCTCTCTGAGGGACAAGGCACAGTCATGGTTCACTGCGCTGGACAAAGGAAGCATAAGTACGTGGAACGAATTGAGAAACGAGTTTCTAGGGAACTTCTTCCCTCCGAATGTTATTCGGCAAAGACGGAAAGAAATTATCAGGTTCGCTCAAAGGCCTGATGAAAGCTTCAGCGAGACATGAGACAGATTCAAGGACCTGCTGAGAGCCTGTCCCGGACATGGTTTTCCGCCAGGGGAACAAGCTGAAGCATTCTATGAAGGGCTCAATGACAAGACGGCCAAACTGGTGGACACCACACTTGGAGACACAATCATGACGAAAAGTGGGAAAAAGGCCATGGAGTTCTTCCAAAAGATGGCCAACAACACTCAACGGTGGTCCTCAACCCGAACTCGGCCTGTGAAAGCTGTCGAAAAAGTGGTGGAAAAAGCCGTGGAGAAAGTTGCTGAGCAACCAGATTTGGCAGCCGAGCTGAAAAAGCTCAGAGAAGAGTTTGCTAACCTGAAGCAAGAGAAGACAGTTGCTGCGGTTGATGCAGTGCAAGGGCCGATCGAGGAGAACAATGCTGATGTGAATTTCGTTCAAAGGGGCGGTTATCACAACAATTACCGCGGAGGATTCCAGCAACACAATCAGCAGCATAACCAACCCTATACCTTCAACCATGCAAGGAATCACCCTGGATTCTCTTATGCAAATCCCCAAGCTGCTGAACAACCACCGCCAGGATTCGCCGTACAAAACGGAGAAGTAGTAGAGAAGAAGAAGCCAAATCTCGAGGAGATTTTGGCCAAGTTCATGGAAGGCTCCACAGACACTGTGACCAAATTGAAGCAAGAAATCTCTGGGGTAAACACAAAGGTCGATCAGGTGCAAAAGCAAGTGCAAATCATTGAAAATCAAGTCAGCCAGATCGCCGATGCCCTAGGAACCAAACACAAGCCGGGGCAACTTCCGAGCAACACCCAGGTCAATCCCAAGAATCAGAACCAGAGGAACCAAGTGAACGCTATCACTCTGAGAGGGGGCAAGACCTATGAAGGGCCTGAACAATCAGAAAAAGGCGCCCGAGATGAAGAAAAAGCAGAAGAGGAGGCAGAAACCGCCAAAGATGAAGCCCCGTCGATCGACGGAGCATCCTCGTCGATCGACGAGGCCTCAGAAGAGGCGTCGATCGAGCCTGATCAGAATCGCTCGACGGCTGCTCCTCAACCGCCAATAAAGAAACCGCCTCTGCCGTATCCGCAGCGGTTTGCCAAGACCAAGATGAACGAAAGATATGCACAATTTCTGGAGACAATGAAGAAGGTGCATATCAACATCCCATTGGTAGAAGCTCTTCAAGAGATGCCCGGGTACATCAAGTTTTTGAAAGACATGGTTTCCCAAAAAAGACCGTTCTTGGAGCACGAGACGGTCAACCTGTTCGAAGAGTGCAACGCCATCATCCAAAAGAAGATGCCAGTCAAGAGGGAAGATCCGGGTTCTATCACAATTTCTTGTATCATCGGAGGTGAGACCTTCGGAAAGGTTCTTTGTGACTCGGGGGCATCAATCAATCTGATGCTGCTTTCAATCTTCAAGCGGCTAAAGATCGGCAGCATCAAGCCCACGACGATCTCACTGCAGATGGCTGATCGATCAGTCTCCTATCCGAAGGGCATTGTTGAAGATGTGCTGGTGAAAGTAAAGGATTTCATAATTCCAGCCGATTTTGTGGTACTTGACATGGAGGAGGATCGAAATATTCCTCTAATACTTGGAAGACCGTTTCTGAAAACCGGAGGGGCATTGATCGACATCCAAGACGGCAAGCTGACATTCCGAGTGAACAATGAGTCCGTCACGTTCTCAATCTACAAGGCAATGCAGAAGCACGATGATGGAAGTTATGCAGAAGAATGCCACATGATCAATTGCTTCAGCCCGGTAATGTCTTCCCCCTTCACTTGTCTGAAAAGTGAGGCGGATTTTCTGGAAAACTGTTTGCAACATTCCCTCTCCTCTTCTGAAAATTTGGATGAAGCCACTGAGGAGATCCTGAATCTAGTCATGGAACTAGATGTGTTCGAGGAAATTACCCTTGAGAAAGAACTCAAAAGAGAGTCACTGCCGAGCCGCTTCAGAAAGCCTTCGTCGACCGAGTCCGCAGTCTCGTCGATCGATGCCAAAACCACACCTTCGTCGATTGACGAAGATGCCTCATCGGTCGACGAAAATCCAGGACAGCCGATTTCCAGCTCCAATCCACCCATTCTGGAGCTCAAGACACTCCCAGCACATCTCAGGTATGCATTCCTAGGCTCAGACAACACTTACCCTATTATCGTTTCTGCTTATCTTTCACAGGGGGAACTTGACAAGCTGCTGCGAGTTTTGCGAACATACAAGTCCGCCATTGGATGGACCTTGGGAGACATCAAAGGAATCAGTCCTTCGCTGTGCATGCACAAGATCATCCTTGAAGAGGATGCGAAACCGAAGAGACAAGCACAACGACGTCTGAATCCCATCATGCAAGAAGCTGTCATGAAGGAGGTTCTCAAACTCCTTGACCATGGCATGATCTACCCGATTTCCGACACAAGTAGTAGCCAAGAAAGGAGGAATGCAAATTGTGAAGAACGATGATGGAGAGGAAGTAGCACAAAGACCGATCACGGGATGGCGAGTTTGCATTGACTACCGAGCCTTAAACTCCGCCACGTGCAAGGATCATTACCCTCTACTATTCATTGATCAAATGCTAGATAGATTATCTGGTTATCCTTTTTACTGCTTTCTTGATGGTTACTCAGGGTACAATCAGATAGCTGTGGCGCCAGAAGATCAACACAAGACGGCATTCACCTGCCCATATGGAGTATTTGCCTACCGACGGATGCCCTTTGGATTATGCAATGCACCGGCCACCTTCCAGCGATGCATGATGGCAATCTTCCACGACCTCATCGAGAAAATCATGGAGGTATTCATGGATGATTTCTCAGTTTTTGGTAGCTCATTTGATGTTTGTTTGCAGAACTTGGCTACTGTACTTGAGAGATGTGTCAAGACAAATCTATGCCTCAATTGGGAGAAGTGCCACTTCATGGTGAGAGAAAGAATTGTGTTGGGGCATCGAGTGTCAGCCGAAGGATTGGAGGTCGATCAAGCCAAAGTGATAGCCATTGAGAAGATGCCACCACCGACAAACGTCAAAGCCGTCCGAAGTTTCCTAGGTCATGCAGGATTCTATAGGAGGTTCATCAAAGATTTCTCAAAGGTATCCCGACCCTTGTGTAACTTGCTGGAGAAGGATGTGTCCTTCGTTTTTGATGAAGACTGTCATCAAGCATTTGAGAGATTGAAGGAAGCACTGGTAACCGCACCGGTCCTGACTGCACCAGATTGGGATGAGCCTTTCACACTGATGTACGACGCCAGCGACTATGCTGTTGGAGCAGCCCTGGGCCAAATGAAAGGAAGACTCTTCCATGTGATCCAATATGCCAGCAAAAGTATGAATCCAGCTCAGTGCAACTACACCACGACGGAAAAAAGAGATGCTCGCGGTTGTGTTCGCATTCGACAAGTTCCGGCCTTATCTGATAGGCTCAAAAACAATTGCCTACACCGACCACGCAGCAATCAAGTACTTGTTTGCAAAACAAGATGCCAAGCCCAGACTGATTCGGTGGATTCTGTTGTTGCAAGAGTTCGACTTGGAGATCAAGGACAGAAAGGGAAGCGAGAATGTCATCGCCGATCATTTGTCGAGACTCGAGCCAGTCAAGGGGGACGATCAGCAAATGACAATCCGAGAGACATTCCCCGACGAGCAGGTCTATGCCTTGAGGGACATGAAGGAGATGTACGAATCCAAAACCCTGTGGTTTGAAGACTTCGCCAATTTTCTGGTCGGCGGCGTACTTCCTCCGGACTCCTCTCCCTATGCAAAGAAGAAGTTTCTGCACGATGTCAGATTCTACTATTGGGAGGATCCGTACCTGTGGCGCAGATGTGCTGACGGCATCATTCGCCGCTGTGTGCCTCAGTCCGAGTGGCATAAAATCTTCGAGGCATGCCACTCATCTCCAACCGGTGGACACCACTCAGCCTACCGGACTGCCTTCAAAATCCTTGCAAGCGGATTCTATTGGCCTTCCATCTACGAAGTCTGTCGCGGATGGATAACAGGCTGTGATCGCTGCCAGAGGACCGGCAACATCTCGCGAAAGAATGAGATGCCACAGACACCGGTGATTGAAGTTGAAATATTTGATGTCTGGGGGATCGATTTCATGGGACCCTTCCCGAAATTGCAAGGATTCACATACATCCTGTTGGCAGTCGATTATGTATCGCGGTGGGTCGAAGCCGTTCCGACAGTCACCAACGACTCCAAAGTCGTTATCAAATTCCTGAAGAAGCTGATGACAAGATTCGGAACACCAAGAGCCCTGGTAAGTGATGGGGGATCACACTTTTGTAACAAATGGCTTTCTTCTCTTCTTGCTAGATACGGAGTAAAGCATCGCGTTACCACCCCATATCACCCTCAAGGGAACAGGTTGACGGAATTATCCAACAGAGAAATCAAGCAGATATTGGAGAAGACGGTCAAGCAAAGAAAGGATTGGGCGGTAGTTCTCGATGATGCACTTTGGGCATACCGCACCGCCTACAAAACACCGATTGGGACATCTCCATATCAGCTGATCTTCGGAAAATCATGTCACCTTCCTGTCGAGATGGAGCATAAAGCTTGGAGAGCGGTGAAAGAATTGAACTTGGATTGGAAGACAGCCGTGGAAGACCGCGCCATGGCACTGAATGAATTAGAAGATTTTCGAGATGAAGCCTATGAGAACAACGTCATCTACAAGAATCAAGCGAAGAGATTCCACGACAAAAAGATCCGCTCGCATGTCTTCACTTCAGGTGATAAGGTTCTCCTCTTCAAATCCCGTCTTCGATTCATGCCTGGAAAGCTTCAATCAAAGTGGGCCGGACCATACACCGTAATCAGCCAATTCATAAACGGTGTAGTTGAGTTAGCCGGACAAGATGGAAAGACCTTCAGAGTGAACGGGCAAAACCTGAAACCGTACTATACCCCTCTTCAGATTGGATCAGTGGAGAAGTACTCCTTGAATCGCCCTTAAAAGTCAGGTATTGTCGAGCTAGCGAAAATAAACCAAGCACTGGTTGGGAGGTAACCCAACAGTTTCCTGTTTTATTTATTTCTTTTATTTTCGAGTCAGTTCAGTTTCGTTTTTTTTTTTTTTTTTAAAAAATTTTGTCGAGTCCAGTCGGGCCACGAAGATCGTCAGAAATTGGCATCGATCGACGAAAAACTTCCTCGTCGACCGTGGCCATTTCTCGTCGATCGACAAAGGAAAACTTCCTCGTCGACCGAAGCCAATTCTCATCGATCGACGAGACAAAAATGGGCTTCATCGATCAACGAAGATGCCTCATCGATCAATGAGGTCGATTCTGAGCCGCAAACAGAGGCGGGTTTTTAAACCCCCTCACCTCATTTTCTTCCTCACAAACACAAAAACACGCACGATTTTTCTCTCCCCAACCCCAACTTCAAACTTTTCTCTCCAAAATTGTCAAAATAAACCACGGTATGTAAACTAACACTCTCCTTTTCGATTATTTCACATGATTTGAATGAATTAAGCATGATTTTTGACCAAATTTGAGTTTGGAGCCCTTGTTTTCAATTTTTGAATTTTGTCGATTTCGTTGCTATTCGTGATGATTACTCGATATGGTTTGTGGTTTTCATCGATATACTTGCTCGTGATTGAATTGTGCTTGAGTTTCATTGAATTTTTCCATACGAATGTTTGGGGGGAATTTTTCTTGTTTGGGTGATTTTCTAGCTTTATTAATTCTGGACCAAATTCTGTCAAACGAGATGATAATAGGCTAGAATTGAGAGTGAATTGCATGAATGTCGAACCAATTTTTCATGGGTACATCGATTTCTTTTGATTTTTGCTCAAATTGGATATGTTTGCATTGGGATTTTTTTTGTGAAGAATGGTGATGAATTTTGACAAACTCTTTCACTACCCTTGCAGATCGACAATGGCCTTCCAACCAACATTCAACCACCGGTCTCATCAGAGGCGTTACCAAAAGTTCTTGGGGGAAGAGTTTGCGATTCGGCAGACCTTCTACCCTTGCTCGGAGACGATGCAACTGCTGGGTATTCGTGATGACATTGAGAACCTCGTGGGGAGGATTGGCTGGGGTGGATGGGTGACAGGCCGTTGGCCAACTTATCCGGCATTGGTCTTGGAGTTTTTTGCATCACTCCGAGTCTTTGAGGTCGAGCCAGAAGCAGAGCCGACCACAGTTGGGTTCCAGCTGATGAACCAGTACCACGAGCTCCCAAGGGACGCACTCGAGAAAATTTGGGGAGTCCACGTGGGGGGAGATGGTGTTCCTCCCCCAAGCTTCGACAATGCTCGTTTCTGGTCCCAAATCACTGCAGAAGCCAGCGATGACTTGCGAGTGTTCGACTCGGGGAATTTGAAGGCTTCTTCCATCGACAACCCTATTTTCAGATAAAGTTGATCCATTGATCTTCGAAACTTAAATTCTTGCATGATAACTGTTCGAAATTGGATAATTATTGAGGAGCAACAAAATTTCTACCTTGTGAGGATTTGTGCCATTTTCTTTCATTTGATGAGTGATAAAGTTGTTAGATTTATTTCCTAGAATTTGATGAATTTCTCTCTTGAGGTTGTATTAAGTGTGGTAATAGGGTGAAAATGATTTTAGGCATGTTCTTTCGTAGCCCATCTCCCATACACTAACCTTAAAATCTTCACTTGTAGCCCCTTTGAGCCTTGAATGAATTTTTCTTTGATTAGAAGGGTTGATGAACTTGATGATTGAGATTTTTTTCGGATGATGTGAATTGTTTGGGAGTGTGTTGAGAGGCCATGTGAGGCCATGAGCGAAAAGAAAGAAAAAGGGGGGTTTCCATGAAGTTAGAAAAAGAAAAAAAATGAACATTGATGAAAGAGAAAGAAATTTGTTTATGTTGTTCATAAATAGTTGAGAATAAGCTCTTAGGAACCCCGAAAATGATGAAAAGAAAAGGGAAAAAGAACAAGATTGAGTGGAAATTGTTTTATGTGGGCATGATATGCTAAAGACTTGATGTTGAATGAAGTTTTTCTTTTAGTCACTTAGCCAAAAATATCCTACCTTCTAGGTAAGCCACATTACAACCAAAATAAGACCTTTCAGATTCCCTGAAAAACCACACTAACAAGCAGCGGAGAGATGAGAAATTTGTCAAACCTATGGTGAAATAAGCTAAAACTTTGATTGTGTGAAATTCAAAATCCTTTTTTGCTTGATTGAGCGATGAGTGCAAACACTTCCCGGTGAGGTTTCTCCTTGATAGTTTACCAATAAGAATCTGTTTGGATTGCATGATTTTTGTGAATAAGTGAAACTTGGATTGCGAAATAGGCTTGTGAGGCATTGCACACTTGTATCTGCATTTGATTATAATTCTTTTCTGTGAATTGATCTAGGACGATCAATGGTTTAAGTTTGGGGGAGTTGATAAGTTAGGATTTTCACCAACTTATGTTATAGTTCTTTGACTGATTGTGTAGTGTTTAGATCATTTTTGTACTTGTTTTTGTGCATGAATTGGATTTTGTACTTGGAATGCCGTGTTTGATGAATCGTGCAGGTTTCTAGTAAAAAAACAGAAGAATCAGGATCCAGTGCTCGAGACCTCGTCGATCGACGAGGACCCTTAGTCGATCGACGAGGCATGTCATTACCAAGTGGTCGACGAAGAAAAGAAGACCTCGTCGACCGATGCTGTTCAGACACGATCGACGAAGCAAAATTGGGAGACGCGATTGACGAGGATCAGAAGCGGTCGACGCGCATGCGGGAATCCTGTTTCTAATCTGATTTGGAGATAGATGCATATCTAATTCTAGATACTGCTAGATACATCTTTCATCATTATAAATTCATGTAATTTTCGACTTTTGGAGGACAGAGAGCTAGAGCAATTATTAGAATATTAGAGTTTGAAGAATTCTTAGGTTTTTTATGTTTTTGAAGACAAGTTTCTACGAGAAGATTTCCGGATTCCAGTTTTTATGCAGTTCAGGTTGTATTTTTCTTCGATGAATATTACCATGAATATGTGTAACTAAATCCTTTCTCAGATTCTAGGGTTTCGAACCATCAATGTATGCATGTTTTGATTAATCGAATTATTTTCCCTTTCCCTTCGTAGTTTGTGAAATCTGTGCTTATTCATAATCTTGATTTGCTGATCACATATTAGGATTATCTAGTTGATTACTTGAGACGTAACTGTAATAGTTTTCAATCGAAAGAGATTTTCACAATATAATCTGATTTCTTGTCGTAACTGAAGGAGATTAATTGTAGGAATAAATCTGTAGAATTTGGGAGTTAGTTAATTCATCTTGAGACCGAACGGAGATAGGTAATTGACTAATCTACTTTACGAATTGTCAAACAAAGAAGTTCGTAATACTTTTCTGATGTTTCACTGCGAAGAGGAATTAAAATTGGGAATTAATCGATTTGTTCATACATGTTATACTTGATAGGTAGATTTCCCTGGGATCTGTATTTCTCTTATTTGACTTCAAAAGCTATTTAATTTTCCTGTTCAATTTTCGATTGCAAAGATTGAGATTTCCAAAACAACCAAAACCTTTTCATCTGATTTTCCTAATCAATACTTTCAAGAACGCTTGATTTAGTATTTAAAGATTATTCGTTACTTCTTTCCCTGTGGGATCGATAATTTTATCTTTGCCGCTGTATTATTAGCTCTGCTAAGTCGCAGTTAAATAATATTGCGATCAGTTGTACCTTTGACTTTCTTCTTAAACGTTCCTTTGCGCCTCTTGCCAACTAGCGCAACAGGACGATTACTAGAAGTAGCCAAAGCAACCTTTTCTGGCTGCATAACTGATTCCGCTGCCATCAAGTCATTGAGTAGCTCGTTAAGAGTGTACTCTTTCTTGTTCATGACAACATTCAGTCTAAAGTTCTCATAGGACTTTGGCAGAGAGTTTAGGATGATATCAACCCGCGCTTCCGCATCGATACCTCCCCCATGCAGTGTAAGCTCATCCATAAGATGAGTCATACCCACCACATGCTCTCTGACCGAGCTTCCTTCCGCCATTTTCTTTCCCACGATTTCCCTCATGAGATTGAATCTGACAGCTCGGTCTGACTCACCATAAGTCGCTGTGAGGCTGTCCATAATGTCACTAGCATTCTCATATGAGTGATGCTGCTGTGCAAGAACCTTGGACATCGTAGTCATCATATAGCATTTCACTATATTGTTTGACTTGAGCCACTTGTTATAGTAGCTCCTTTCCTCATCAGTCGATGCATTAGTGAGTTCAGCCGGACGAGGCTTATCAAGGACAAACTTGTGCTTCTCTGCGACAAGGATGTAATCCAAGTTGCGTTTCCATTCTTGGAAATTGGGACCGGTTAATTGGTTTTGTGCTAAGATATTGATTACATTCGGTAAAGACATGTCTGAAAACAATAAATTAAAAAACACCAATTAAAACATAGTCGCAGAACATTGAAACAATTAAATATTGAAACCTTATGATAAAGCAATATTAATGTTTCCTCCAATTTGCCTAAGTATTACTATTGCAAGCCACACATGTGGACGTTTACAACAAAACACTTAACCAGACTGCATCTTTCAATTCCAGTCCTTTAATTCCAATCCATGCCCGGGTTCCTTAGACAAATGGAATTAATAATTGGAGACTAACTTAAGACCATATTATCCTACTGAGCAGGGACTTCACATATGAGTTATACTCTGGACAATATCTAAGCTAGCTTACCACCAAAGCCAACCCTCCCATATAAGGATCTATTTGAACACACCTGATCCCTATAATAAGGTTGTCTCATTTAATTCAATCCCTAGAGAACTTATGAAAATTCAATACGCAAGCTACACATGTAGATGTTTACGCATGAACTCCCACTTCTCACATGAAATAAATGTTTGTTTTAAGAAATCCTATCTATTAGAACTTATGAATAATAAATTAAGTAAGCTACACATGTAGACGTTTACCTAATAAATTACCCACTTCCAATAAAGGATCGCTTTGTGGAGGTCTTACTAAATTATGAGCTTAGTAATTTTCAGTTCATGAGGTTCAATTGCACAGATTATTTTATGTAGCCATAATTATAACATTGCTAAAATTCTATCATGCAAAGCATGAACCCCGAATTTATAGTCATAATTAATTACATAAAATAAATCACATAGCATGCTTTAAAGCCGTAAATAAAAGCAGTACACGTGCTCCTATTATCTACAACATGCTTATATGCTGCACAATTAAATTAAACACGTATATCATGCGAAGACAGATAATAAAACAAATAAAAAATGTCCTCGTGGCCCCATGATACAAAACAAAATAAATCTAACTATTACAAGTTGGAATTTATTTTACAGATCTTCGACTGGGCTCCCACTACTTGGACTGAGATCTTGATTTATTTTCTGAACTTGGGCCTCCAAGATTTGATCCATAAGAAAATTGGATAACTGGGCCAGTTAACCAGATCGCAGGCCTAGGCACACATTGCAAGCCCAATAGCCCGCGAGAACTCGGCCCGACGAGCCACCATCGGCGAAACACCATCGCCGGCAACCCGCCGTCGCCGTGAGGGCTCCTGGTATGCGCAACAGCCATGCACGTACGTGCATGGATGCAGTCCGTGATACCGCCTCCTTCGGCCGTTGCTCGTTTTGCATGCCGCCGCCCCGGCTTCTCCCGACCATCGCCCGAACCGCCGTTCACTCTTCTTCTCCACCGTTGGCCTCCGTGACTCGCCAGAATCGCGCAAGGATGGAACCGGGGTCGCGCAAACCACGCGAAAAACCCTAGGGTTTCAGTGCCGCTGCCACCGCGCGCCGGTCTGCCGTGCGCTGCCGTCGACGGCCGTGCATGGCACCCAGCCATGCCGGCCCTGTCGCGTGTTGTCGCGCGGTCCTTCGTTCTTTGTGTTCTTCGTTCTTCGTGTTCTTCGTTCTTCATTTTACAGATTTAATTTTTGAAAATAGAATATTACATTGGAATAATTCTAATTACATTCTAAAAAGTTCTAATCTAACCACGGATTTATCTCGTGGGTGAAAAACGAGATTAACCCGAGGAACCACGAGGACGAAAAACATACAATCAATCCATAACCATCCATTGCATGCAATCAATAATAATAATCATGATGTTCATAGGCAATATTATTTTTCCGATAGAGCCAATTAATTAAACCTGGCTCTGATACCAATTGAAGGGATTCATGAACTGAATCACGAAGTCCGTTTGCCAAGGATCGTTAATTGGAATATCAAAAATAAATTGCTATGCCTATGAACAATCCTAGCGTGCTCCTATATTATTATGCATAAGAAGGTTATGCGGAATACCTGGATCGATGAACTCTGAAGAACGCGTGCGCAGAGATGCCCTTTGATCTTTCCCACGCACCAAGATTCAATTTCCTAACAAATTGAGGAAATTAATCTATAGGAAATAATGTAATATTTTCGAAAATAAAGAGGAGAGAGAAGAAGAAAAATCCTCCTGATCTGATCTTCTGATCTGTATCCCAACTCGATCTGAAAATCTGGTGAAGATTATCTATCAGATCCCTTGCCCGGTTGAGAAGCAGAATTTTCTCCTCGTTCTCAGATCTTAGTCGATCACTTACAGCTCCCAAATACTGGTTTGCTGTGTGCAACTTATGATCTTGTGTGGTGTAGGTGTGTTGAGATCTGAGGAACTGAGGTCTATTTATAGGAAATTCTAGGCTCCTATTGGGCTTGAATTATCATGGGCCAGACCAGGGACCAGAATGCAAATAGCAAATAAGGCCTATCAATTAATTAATTCCCATATTCAACCCAGAATATAATTAATTAATTAATATTCATTCATGCCACCAGAGAATCAATATTGTCCTACCTATTTGCTACCACGTTTTGAGGAACGGGTTGCATTGGACTCGGTTTATCCCCACATTTAAGGTTACAGACATTCGTTAATTAATTTAAGCTCTGACAAGCTATTTAATTAATTAACATCTTTAATTCCTGAATCAATCCACTCAAACCTTTTTACTTATGCTTGAACTTAAGCAGCCTGCAGGACTTTAGCATAACGAACCTTTTGAGCTGTTCAGGGAATTTCACCATCCTATACTGGATGTGGTTACCTAGTTCAGATACCAGACAGTCATACACAAATTGATATCACCCAAGACTGCAGATGTATAGGTTCAACTAGAACCTTCTCTACAACTCAAAGTGATATACAATATATGTACACTTCTGTATCCTCATATAGGCTTAAGATTCCATCGAGTCATAGAGATCTAGATTCTTTTAATGTCAGATAAAAGAATCGATCTCGACTTAGGTCCTCATCAATGTGTGCCCCACACTAGCATACCAAGACATCCAAGATAAGATGCTTATCCGCATATGCTGCAGCCTACACCGATAGTTTATCCTGGAACTGTCTCAGCTGTGATGACTATTTATATCTCGCTAGGTCAAACGATCCATACGATCTTCCGTGATCTTCTACACACCGTATGATCTCCCTATCGACGAGATAAGAGGATAACTGTGTTTGCGACACATGTTTGTTAATTCAGACAGGAGATGAACATACAACAATTATGATTACCAGTATATTAACCAATAAACCTTGTACATAATATACCAATCATAATGCTTTCAGTATATAAATCCATCAATATTGTTATCTCTACTTGTTGAAAAGTAAAGATGAAGCAAGTCATGCCTTTTAAAAATTATAAAGAAGAGGCTGAAAATCAATTGTATAGTTGGATCAAGATGATTCGAATAAAATACCTCTTTAAAGGGAAAGAGGAGACACCTTATGAGTTGTGGAAAGGTTGGAAACCTTCCTACAAGTATCTAAAGGAGTGGGGTTGTTAAATAAAGGTCGAAGTAACTTTACCCAAACAAGTTGCAATTGGACTTAAACAATCGATTGCATCTTTATAGGGTATGCTTTGAATAGTGCTATCTATCTTTTTTTTATGCACAAGTCGGATTATCTGAATGTGACCAAAGACAACACTATAGAGTTAAGGACTGCTATATTCTTTGAGCACATCTATCCTTGTAAAGTTAAGGAAGATGTACCGTCTATGTCTTGAAAAAGGACATATGAAGAGACTACTAGTTCTACTTCTATAGAGGAAGAACTGCGACGTAGTCAAAAGGGCTAGAATGGCTAAAAGTTTTTGGTCCGAATTTCATCACCTACATGTTGGATGATGAGCCTCGAACCATTAAACAAGCCCTAGCTAGACCCGACGCCTCACTATGGCAAGATGCCATTAATAGTGAGATTGAATCGTTGATGCAAAATCATACATGGATTTTGGCCGATTTCCCAAAAGGTTGTAACCCCTTAGGATGCAAGTGGATCCTTAAAAGAAAGTATAAAACCGATGGTTTGGTTAATAAGTATAAAGCTCACCTTGTGGCGAATGGCTTTAAACAAATAGAGGGAGATGACATGTTGATCATGAGTAGGAATAAACAAATGATTGTTGATACCAAACAAATGTTGGAAATTACTTCGACATGAAAGACATGGGTGTCGCTGATGTGATTCTTGGAATCAAAATCATAAGGCAACCTAATGGAATTTTCCTATCACAATCTCACTACGTTGAGAAAGTGTTGAGGAAATTCGATGCCTATGATAGTTCACCAGCCAAAACACCGCTAGAGCTCAATGTTCAGTTTGTTAAAAACAAAGGTGACCCTGTTGGTCAAAAGGAATATGCAAGGGTCATTGGTAGTCTAATGTATTTGACTAACTTTACTAGACTAGATCTTGCATATGCGGTGAACAAATTGAGCAGATACATGAGCAATCCCAGTAATGATCACTGGAAGGCTCTTGCGAGAGTTTTGAGATACTTGAAGTATACTCTTAACTAGGGGTTGTGTTATACAAGTTTTTTCACTTGTACTTGTAGGGTACAGTGAAGTGAATTGGATCTCTGATTCAAATGACTCCCACTCCACAAGTGGATACGTATTTACGATCGGTGGGGGGGCAATGTCGTGGAATTCCACGAAGCAAACTTGTATAGCTCATTCCACAATAGAATCCGAGTTTATCGCTCTAGATAAAGCAGATGAAGTAGTGGAGTGGCTTCGACACTTTCTAGAGGATGTTCCTTGTTGGAACAAGTCTGTGTCATCAGTTGATGATTCACTGTGATAGCCAAGCGGCTATTGGTCGAGCACAAAATAATATGTACAACGGTATGTCGAGACTTATACGTCATCGACATAATACCGTTAGGCAATTGATCTCGAAAGGTGTGATATTAATTGATTATGTGAAATCAATTGATAATCTTGCGGATCCGCTAACCAAAGGGTTAAACCGAGATCAAATGTGCAAATTGCTAGAGGGAATAAGATTGAAATCCACATTATGAATGTGTGTAGTGGATACCCAACCTAGATGATTGGAGATCCCAAGAACTAGGTTCAATGGGACAACTAAACTACACAAGTTCGAGTGATAACACCAACAAGATAATGTATTTTCTAGTGGCGATGGATTGGAAAATGACTTATCTACCCTTCCCTAAAGATAGCAAGTGAGGTGTTATGAGCCTGCATGTGGTATATGTTAAGTCCTAAGTGACTTTTAACGACTCTTGAAAACCTCGTGATGGTTGAGCTAGGCAGGAACGCTCGGAATAGGAGGTCACCTATATAAGTGGAAGTGGGGGCCGCTTCAAATGAACACTTATGAATCCAAATGGGGTGTCCATGGCCTGTAATGGAACCAAATGTGAGAACGAATAGAGGTTGAAATGGTAATGTTTCAACGTTATTGTCTGGGTACACGCGATGGAGGATTAGTTCAAAGTATTCTTACCACTAAGCCGCCAGTGTCCCCGATGACATTGAAGATGAATGGTTCAAAGCCACAAGCTACCTGTTCAGGTGTATTAACATTGCTCGAAGCTGAGTTAGCTATGCATCATGTTTTCGTCATTTCCACTCGTGGGGGGGATTGTTGGTAATTTGGGTACTTTGTGGTAAATTCTCGATGTGAAATATTTAATTTCGTTGTAATTAAATATTACCAACATAATCTACGCGAAGAGTAGATAATCGTGGTATATTTGTTTTCTCAAATCAAAATTCCAGTGAGTGAGAAATGAGACCACGAAGTAACACGGTTGGTGGGATTATTACATAAGTGAAGTATGTAATAAATGAAGTGCATCCCACATCGATTAATTAAAGTAATTAATCAAGGTTTAAATACCTTAATGGTTGAGGTGTGTAATAACCAAGTGTGCAGTGTACGTGGCACCCGTTGGCTCGCCTCGCGCGTCGCCGCTGCTAGTCGCCTCGCCCCGCCTTGACATACGGCCTCAGCGAGGCCGGTGGCCGAGCGCCCGTGCCCATGACCCGTGCCCCAAGCCCCAACCCCGACCTCGATCTCGGTCTCGGTTCTCGGCAATTATTCTTTGGGCTCTTCGGTCCTTGGCATGGCTTAGTCCATGGTGCATTATCTTTTTGGGCAAGTGAAGTCAGCCTGTGGGATCGACACGTGGACGATCGACGTGGCTAGACCAGTCGACGTGGTGTACACATTGCATGTGACATGGCTGATGAGTCAGCCATGTGTTGCAATTGACTCTGAACGGTTACACCACATGTTTAACACATGTTGAAATACACATATGAATGTCTTGATCATTACAACTTGAGAGCTTTGAATGGCTCGACCGTTACACCGTGTTTAATGCTTGTAACGGCTCCAGCATTGATGGAGAGTCAAGCTCCCCCAGGTGGTACGCGCCTATAAATAGGCTTGTCTTGAGCTATCTCTGGTCACCCCGACGTACCCCAGATAGAGCACAGACATGTTCCCCATCGCCAGACTAGAGACAAGCTCTCACAGCCTACTGCTTATTTATTCCCATATTGCTGCATCTTTTCCGTTGTTCTTTTGCAGCTCAGTTTCGCCTCTTATTCAGTTTACCAGAGCCTTTTTGATTACGGTGCTGCCTCGAAAAGGACAAAGCCGTTTTACCTTTGGGGACAAACCACCGTTAGACGAGCACGATGTCGGCGTATTTGTCTTGCGGGAAGAGGGCTTCCTCAACTCGGTTGTGCTATTGCACTTCTTTTTATTTATTTAATATTGTTATTCCATTTTATTTAATTGTTCTCGTACTAACAGTACATGCAAATATAGTTGTAAAAACTTGCTGTACTAGACATAATTATTTGCAGTGTTTTCAGTTCTTCTCCACAAATCTTGTAACCAACAGTCATCGCATTTGAATCTGTAATTTCATATTCTCCTGCCGTCTCCGAATTGCTCGAATGCCCGAGGCTCTTGTTGATCTCTCATATTCTTGATCCATCAAACAACTTCGAATCTAACCATTAAATCAATCAAAACCAAAATTCGATCGCCAAAATCATATATATGAATTAATGAGGATAAAACGAAGATGAAGATGAATTGATATATATTGAGAAATATCAAAACTTATTCAACAAGATAATCGAAATCCCAAGAAAAATCGAAAAGAAAAGGAATTATAGATCCAAATTGCGTGAAATAAGGAAACCAAAAGAATAAAATCTTTTATTTGAGGGAGATATTATAATTAAAATAAGTTAAATGACAATGATACCCTTAAACATGTAACAATGAAGTACGTGGAGGATAAAATGAAAACGGAAATTATTAAAGCATGACCGCAGATCTTGTGCAATCAATGGCTGAGATTTATTCTCATTTCTTACATTAACATCTATTCTCATATGATCTAACCTCTATATATATCATATATATATATATATACATATACATATACATATATATATATATATATATAGGGACGCATTTATATGTTAACCACTCCCCAGATGTTACCTACAGACCTCATTTGGCGGTGCATTATCTAGACAAGCTAACTACATTATCTAGACAATATACGGTACATGACGAAGATAATGTAGTACATTATTTGCATTACATTATCTATTAAAATTTCTACATTATCTTTCGTAATGTACCATATATTGCCTAGATAATGTAGTTAGCTTGTCTAGATAATGCACCGCCAATTGAGGTCTGTAGGTAACATCTAAGGAGTGGTTAACATATAATTACAACTCTCTCTCTCTCTCTCTATATATATATATATATATAGAGAGAGAGAGAGAGAGTTCTGATCATATGTTACCCATCTCTCAAATGTTATATGAGACCAAATCTCATGCATTGATTTTTTTGATTATGTGGCTTAGATCAAATTGAAAATTAACAATTTTTAATTTTTATTTCCTTAACAATCAATTATTAGGGGTCATTTAGTAAATGTATAATATTGTAAACCCAACACCCTAACATCTTTTTTCTTTTCTCTCTCTCTCTCTCTTCTCCCACTCCCTCCCTCTCACCAATTTGTAAACTCCATTTTTTTTCTCTCTTTCTCTCTCCTCTCCCACTCCCTCCCTCTCCCAATCAACCTGCCTCAAAGTATTGAAGAAGTTTTAGAAGATTTTAAGGGTTGAAGAGCTGGACTTATCAAAGTATTAACTGCAGATTTCTTTTTTTTTTTTCTTGTACGTGCAATTCTATTTTTTTTTTGTGTTGGTAAAATTGTGGGTCTTCATTCTGAACTTGTTTTATTGTCGCCGATGTGAGTGGCTGCACTGAGAAGATTCCACAGGCGGCGTGCTCTCCTCTCCTCGACAGCGTCAGTGGTGGCAAAGTACAATGCGATTGCCAATAGTTGGGAGGAAGGACTGCGTGCAATTTGCGGAGGTTGGGGACATGGGTGATATATAACAATTTCTAGAGAAGTTATCCATGGATGTTTGACGCCGCATCCTTTATTTTGAGTTGCAGTTTTTAAACATGTAGATGTTACATTACGTATATGATAGTTGATGCATTGTTTATTCTTTATCTACTACATTATCTTTTATAACGTGTATTATTTTATTTTTTTAATACGACTTCAGGTTTTCATATAATATTGAAATTTTAAACAAATAATGTAACATATTTGTCATAGATAATGTAACACTAAAAACTTAAATAATGTTCCAATTTGTCTATTATTTTTGTTGGTCCCTGATCAAAGTCATGTAGCGGAATGTTCAAGTATCTTGCACTTAGTTTCTTCTTCAAATGTTTAGCTTGAAAGTTAGAGTTACGTTTGTTTCAGATATACTTGTTAGGAATTATGTTGTAATTCTCCCTTAGATCAAATTGTAAAAGGTTTTGTTGAATCAAAGCCTTAGTAGTTTGGTCGATCATTGCTAAAGTCTAGCATAGCTAGCAACTCATGTGTAATGCCCTGTTTAGGAAAAATATCAAGTTGTAATAGATTAGAATGCTAGAAGTATTCTCAGCAGATGATAGTTGCTAGAGAAGTCAGCAGACGAGGATGACTGCGAAGAAAGAAAGTAGTCATGCGCTAAGAAGAGTGATTGCTAAAGTGCAAGCAATCATATGTTGAAAAGAAGAGACTGCTAGAAGCATTCGCTTAGCTGTCAGCAGATTAAAGATAGCAGAATGCTAAAGGTGTTAGCATTCGCTGCTACGGAAGAGACTGCTAGAAGCTATAGCAATCAGAAGCCAAGATATCATGTGATAGCAGAATGCTGAAGGAGTCAGCATTCGCTAGTACTTAGCAGATTGCAAGAAGAGCTCAACAACCAAAAGACTTAGCAGAATACTAAGAAGAGCTCAGCAATCAAAAGGCTTAGCAGAGTATTTCCAGCATTCTTCGATAGAACACTAAGCAAGGAAATACTTAGAAACGACTTGCTAAAGATGCCAGTTCTGACAAAAGGTACAACAAAGGACGAAAGATTTTCCCTAAGTAGGTAAAAATTGATTGTACGACGCCAGAAAGGAAGAAAAAACAAGAAACCATTTTGGACGGAGAAGATTGTTGTGTCTAACGGGTCTGGTTGAATCTCAAGATATAAAAGAGAAGTCCAACAGAGAGAAGACACTAAGACTATTGAACTACTCAGACAAAAACTCTTGAACAACTACTGCTCGCATTCAAACACTTGAACAATCTAAGAGCGAACAAAGATTCCTTTGACAAAAGCAAACAAAGCAAAAGAGAGAGTAGTCAGTTGAGAGCCCTCTCAAAGAGAAGTATTCAAAGCTCTCAACAACCATAGTGTCCCCCATTGAATATCTGTCACTATCTTGAGGAGATTCCTTTACTTTGTTCAAGAATCCTATCATTGGGATACCTTCCATACAAGAAAGCATCCAACAGCCACATCTCTGAAAAGGGATTGACTCCAACGGGCTATTGCCAAAACTAGACAAAGTTCAGTAGAGAACTATAAAACCTCCATTACAGTGAAGGACAAGTTTTACGAAGGTGCGCCTTGACTTGGCCATAGCTATTGCCCTGAAAAATTGAAGGATCGGAGGATAGCTTTGTAGTGGCTAGGTCAAAAGCTTAGTACCTGCTACAAGAGATAGGTGATTCCTTGTACTTCAAATATCTTTCTAGTAAAATTCTCAGTGATACGACTGAGGAGTGGACGTAGATCTTTTAGATCGAATCACTATAAATCTTGTGTGTTTTTTACTATTTTATTGCTTACTGTTTGATTATGGTGATTTGAACCTAGCAACAACAGTTGCTAGAGTATGTATCTGTAAGAAACCCTAAGAACAACCTTGAGCTAGACATTTTTGACAAGAACTTAAGTGCAAGATAATCATTAATCGTCCGCTACATTCATGTGTTTGTTGATTGCTATTCACCACGATGACTCTGATCTGGGACCAACAAGTGGTATCGAAGAGGTAGGTTGAACGACTGACTCCTTCTGAGTCGCTTTAAGAGCAGATCTGTGTTCTTTCCTTGCACTAGTATTTTGTTCTTTTGTAGGTCTAGCTCAGGAACTCTAATCTTGTCAAGATGAATCATACTTTGCCTAAGTATACCAAAGAAAAGTTCAAGTCATGGCAGAAGATGGCCACTATCCAGCTCCAGAGCATACATCCAGAGATGGTGGATGTTCTCACCAAAGGTCCCATAAAGATTATGAAGGTCAACCCCTTCATCGGTCCAGTCGCTGAGGGTCAACCGGGACCTCCGCAGATGATCAAGAAGAAGTTTGATGAATATACAACGGAGGACAAAAAGAGAGCTCAGTTGAAGCACTTAGCAAAGAAGTTGATCTTTGACTCTTTGCGGCCGTTAATGGCAGACAAAGCACTAGACTTTGATACGACCAAACAAATGTGGGATTATGTCTGCGAATCATCCTCCCAGGAGACCGACCAAATGAAATGCAACAAGCTCCAGGTAGCTGTTGATAAGAATGAATCTTTCTCTATGCATGCAGGAGAAACTATCTAAGCTATGGAATAAAGATTTAACACCATTGTCTGAGAGCTCCGGAATATGGGTAAGACATATGATAATGGAGAGATGAATAAGAAGATCTTCTCAAAGCTCTTTCCATGGGAGGACTGGTTCGTGCAGATGACGAGCCTGAGCGAGAAAGACCTTAGCCAAATATCCACATCAAAGGTATTTGCTCAACTCAAAACTCACAAATTTATTATACAGCAATCACTCCTACTGCGAAAACTTCGTCATCAAATGTTGTACCCCCGGAGGATCTAGCATTATTTGTGAAGAGAGATGCTGGAAAATGGAAGACAAAGAAGCCCATCCGTACTCATGAGAGATCTCCTCAGACTTCTCCAGCAAAGGAGGTAGTTCCACCCTCCAGCTCACAGCCTGAAGATCTGAAGATCAGTGAGCTAGAAGAGCAAATGCGAAAGCTTCAGAAGCTAATGCTGGAAGCCAAAGCTGAGAAAGAAGCAAAGGAAGCCAAGCTTACTTCATCATCCTCTCGTTCCACAGAGAGAAAGCCAATGTAGTTCTTAATGCCATTGTGAGCCAACAAAGGAAACATTCTGATAAATCAGGATTGGGCCTTGGTTGTGTTGAAGCATAATCCTCTAAGGAGACCTTGAATAAGAATGATGAATTTTCTAAGCAGAGAAAGATTTTATTCGTCTCTGCTGGAAAAGTCAATGCTGACAAAGGTAAAGGAAAGGTTATTACTGAGTCGTCAACTGCTAAGCAGACAAATTGGCATAGCAAGCATGCTTCTACTGGACCTCAGCAAAATATCCAGAGGATACCTGCTAAGCATGCTATTGCTAGATCTCGGCAGAGTACCCAGAGAGTGCATGCTAAGCATACATCTGCTGGATCTCAGCATAGTACCAAGAAGATGTCTGCTAGATCACACTCAGCAGTGCCAAGGAGGAATGCTAAGCTTTATGTATCTAATGCTAGAATAGCATATCCTTCCTTCACTAAGGGCAGACAGGTTCAATGACATATTGTAAGACCTCAATATCTTAAGTACACACCACATAGGGGTTACACCTATGTGAGTACCGAGTCCAATCGATTTCCATTTTAAAGGACTAGGAAGGCTAAGCACACAACTCCACCTAGATCTAATTATGCAAAGCATGCTTATCCAAAGGTTGAGAAAGGTGTGAATGGTGATATCAAGAAGAAAGTTTTGAAAATCACTAGATGTGGGTTCCAAAAGGAACCATGATCCACGCTAATCCTGCAGGATCCGATGCTAAGCGGGTACCTAAATCAACATGTCGATTGTTTTGCAGGAACAGGATCCCAGAGCTAACACATCAAGTATGTCAAATGACTGGATCCTAGATAGCGGCTGTTCAGCGCACATGACGAGGGATGAAGAGCTGTTCTCAGATATTCAAAGAATTTATTGATGGGTTTTGTATACAGAAAGAATTTATTACAATGAGTATACAACGGTTTATTTCTCCTATCTGTCCAAAAATCTTACATGTATGTAACAATGGTATCCTCTTGTCTCACCGATAGGGACGATAATTCGTCGTGTAGTAGATCGCGGAAGACAATATGATTATTTGACCTAGTGAGACATAAACCTGATCACAACCGAGACAATGTATGAGGATACGTCTGTCCGAATGGCTGCGGCATTGTCTAGATAAGTAGTCTGTCTTGGTTACTTGACATGCTGGTACGCAAGGGTGGCATATTGATGGACCGCAGTGAAATGTGTTCGACTGTCTGACATCAATGAATACGAGATCTCATTCTTGATTGAGTCCAAACCCTAACGAAGGTTTCAGGGGTTTGCACGGATTGACTGTTGCTTTGACTTGCCATGGTGGAGAGCCTAAGTAACGTGCTCGTATATCTGCATCTTGGGTAACAACAGTTCGTGTAGTACTGCCTGAGACTGGGTTTAGGTAACCATATCCGAGTAATAGGATGGGGACATTCCCTCAGGAGCTCAATAACATTCATCGTGCCAAAGTCCTGCAGGCTGATTAAGTTATGGCACGAGTGATAAGGATTGAGTGGTACTACTCAGGAATAATAAGATATTAATTAAATGTTGATAGAGCTTGTCAGAAGCTCCGATTAATTAATTAATGTCTGGTAACCTTAAATATGGGGATTCTCAATTAATGCAGCCCGTTCTCGTAACGTGGTAATAAAGGGGTAGGTCAGTATTAATTCTGTGGTGAAAAAGAATTAATATTAATTAATTAATTAATTGTGTCCTAGGTTGTGGACATGGGAATTAATTAATTTATAGGCCCACTTTATTATTTGCATTAGGTCTTAGGACTAGCCCAATTAAATATGCTGAATTGAGCCCAACAGCTCATCTCTCTCTCTGAAACCCTAGCCACTTGATCATAATTCAAATCAGTCAAACCATAGGGAGAGAGAGAGAGTTGTGCGGCGCAAGAAGTAGAGGGAGGAGAAGGATTTTTCGACTCTAGCCTACTGATACAAATCTGTGGAATCCTCACCAGTAGCAGATCTGAACAACATTGGGATACAGCCTTGAAGACCTAATCTGGAGAATAGATTATCTTTCTTTCTCGTCCTATTTAAATAAATCTTGAAATTGGAATCTGTCTAATTTCTGTTTCCGCAGATTTAATTAATATCGCGTGGTTGATTCAAGTTTTGGAATTCAAACGCGAAAGATCGGTACAGAATCTACGGAGTTGAAGTAATTCCTTCTTATCCACGCATTAAACTCATAGGAGCATGCTAGGTCTTTTGTGAATTGGTATGGTGAACAATAACCATAAATTGGTCTGGTTCATTTCGATTTTGTGATTCGGTTCATGATAAATCCCTACATTTATAGCCCCACAGTCATGTTTGGTGACAACAACAAAGGCAGGGTGATTGGGAGAGGATGCATAGAGCAAAATGGACTAAGGATTATCAATGTTGCGCTCATCTCCAATCTCAAACACAACCTGCTAAGTATAATCCAGATATGCGAAAATGGGTACACCATTTCTTTCGTTAATACTGGTTGTTCAATTGCTGACAATACTACAAGTAAAGTAAAGCTTAGAGGCATCCACAAGAGTGGCCTATATATATTGTTGATTGGCAAAGTGGCCAGCAACATTCTTGTTTTGTACGATTGAACAGGGAAGAAACCAATTGGCTATGGCATAAGAGGTTGACTCACCTGAATTTCGAGACCATCAACCACCTAGCCAAGCACAAGCTTGTTGAGGGATTGTCTGCTGAGACTTTCCGAAAGGAAGGTGTGTGCAAAGCTTGCCAGCAAGGGAAGCAGACCAAGGCATCCTTCAGATCAAACCCGAAGAAGGCCACTTCAGAGAGAATCCTAGAGCTCTTGCACATGGATTTATTTGGCCTAATCACTCCAGCCACCGTAAGTAAAAAGGTTAACACACTTGTGGTTGTTGATGACTTTTCCAGGTATACATGGGTTTGTTTGCTGAGAACCAAAGACGAAGTCAAGCTCATCCTTCCGAGCTGATCCTCAAAGAGAAAAATAGCAAAGAGGTTACCATTAAGAAGATTAGATTTGATAACGGGACCTAGTTTTGCAATGGGATTTTGATGGATTTTTGAGCTGAAGCTGGTATCGGGCATGAGAAATCCACTGCTTGGACCCCCTTGCAGAATGGTCTAGCAGAGAGAAGGAACAAGACCTTGAAGGAAGCAGTGCGGTCAATGCTAGCCGATTCCGGTCTGAGTGGAAAGTATTAGGGTGAAGCAGTCATGACAGCTTGCTATACACAGAATAGGAGCGCAATCAATGGAAGATTCAATAAGACTCCTTATGAAGTGTACAATGGTCATAAGCCTTCTATTACTCATCTTCGTGCTTTTGGTTCGACATGTTATATTCATAACAATGGGAAGTCGAAGCTTAACACTTTTTTTCCTAAGTCTGATGAAGGTGTATTCTTGGGATATGGACACCCATCTTACAAAGGTTATAGAGTGTTAAACAAGACGACTTAAGTTGTGGAAATAACATGCAATGTTATTTTTTATGAGTCTACCTTAGTGCGCAGAGTTATAAGAGAGAAAGAGGATATCAATCATGAGGCTAATGACGTCCATGGTCAATCAATCTTGAATTCTTTTGAAAATATGAAGATTGACCCGACTAAGTCTATGAGTGATTGTAATCCAATCCAGACGCACTCAGCAGGTGACCAGACTGTTGACCAGGACAATTATGCTAATGATCATGCTGAGGCCACCAACCAAATTTATCTTAATGATAATTTGGATATTCTGGGATCGCTTGAAGAAGAAGATGAAGAAATCCCAGATCCAGCAGGAGACGCCGAAGGAGGTTTACGCGTTGCTAAAGATGTTTCCAAAGAAGATGCTGAGCATTTGGATGATGAAGTTCCCGCTGCTGAGATCCCAGCTGCTGAGATGTGGAATGCTGAGATTCCAGCTGCTCAAGTCCAAAATGTTGAGATTCCTGTTGCGGAGTTACCGGATATTGAGGTACCAGATGCTGAACCCTAGGTGATTGCTGAGGAGAATGTTCTAGTAGAGAACAATTCAGCAGGCGAAGCTAGTAATGCAACTCCAGCAACCAACAATCCAAGATCCAGATGGCTACGAGATCACCCCTAGATGCTGTGATCATGATGTCAATGATCCAGTAAGAACGCGACAAGGAAATGTTATGTTAGTGTGCTATATTTCGCATGAAGAGCCTACGAAAGTTGAAAAAGCTCTACAATCTCCAGACTGGGTGAATGCTATGCAAGAGGAGCTTCCTGAATTCACGCGCAATCATGTTTGGGATTTAGTGGATAGACCCGAACATCAAAGTGTTATTGGAACCAAGTGGGTTTTGAAGAACAAGAAAGATGAGTCAGGACACGTCGTCCGAAATTAAGCTTGTCTAGAAGCAAAAGGCTATAGACAATGCTAAGGAATAGATTACGATGAGACGTTTGCTCCCATAAGCAATAAAAATATTCCTTGAATATGCTGTACATCATGAGTTCTCTGTGATGCAGATGGACGTGAATTGTGACTTTCTGAATGGTGAGCTCAAGGAAGAGGTGTACGTTGAGCAACCACAAGGCTTCGAGCAAGAAAACCAAGTCTACAGGCTCACGAAAGCCTTTTATGGTTTGAAGCAGGCACCGAGAGCATGGTATGGAACATTGTAAATGTTCTTGCTAGATAATGGTTTCAAGAAAGGGAAAATCGATCAGACTCACTTTCGCATCTAGGACGAAGGAAGTATCTTACTTGTGCAGATATATGTCGATGACATTATCTTTGGCTCTAAGAATCAAAGCTTATGTAATAAGCTTTCAGAATTGATGCAAAGTAACTTCCAAATGAGTATGATGGGAAAGATGTCCTACTTTCTCGGATTGCAAGTCCAGCAATCAAGTGATGGAATCTTCATTCACCAGAGGAAGTACACTCGCGATCTGATTGCTAAGAATTGTCCAGAAAAGATGAAGAGCTTAAGGATTCCAATAAGCACAAGCTACCAGATAAGCCTCAATGAAGGAGGAGAACCTGTGAATCCTACATTATATAGAGGTACCATCAGATCTTTACTTTACTTAACAGCTAGCAGACCAGATATTTCATATTTTATCGGTGTATGCGCGAGATATCAAGCGAATCAGTAGAAATCACATTTGGATGTTTCTAAGAGGATTATCTGATACCTCAAGTGTACCGAGGGTCTAGGAATTCGGTACCCAAGGTCTGATGGGTTAGCACTCAGCGGTTATTCAGACTCAGACTTTGGAGGGTGCAAGATTGATCAAAAGAGCACCAGCGGGACATGCCAATTCCTTAGACATAAGCTGATTAGTTGCTTTAGCAAGAAGCAGCACTCACTGGCCACATCTACAACCGAAGTAGAATATGTAGCAGCCGCAAGTTGCTGTGCACAAATCTCGTGGATTCAGCAACAATTGTAAGATTATGACATTCCTTCTGAATGTGTGCCGATCTACTGCGACAACAATAGTGCTACGTGCATAACGAAGAACCTCGTTCATCATTCAAGAACAAAGCATATTGATATCAGACATCATTTTATTAGAGATCATCAGGAGAAGAAGGATATTTATGTTCAATACATATGAACTGAAGATCAGCTAGCAGATATCTTCAAGAAGCCACTTGCTGAGGCCCGATTCAAAGAGTTATGTCTAAAGTTAGGCCTCATGGAGCTAGAAAATGCTATGGATGAATGAGTTCTTACTCTCATTCTTTTTGGATTTATTGGATTTTCGAAGAAGATGGAGATAAACATATCCTAGCTTACGTTTCTAAGTTGCTGATTCTTGTTGCTAAGCAATTGGATGCTGAGTCCTAGCTCTCAGCAAATCCTAAGTGATTTTCTTGCAACAAGTGGTTCGAGACAGAAGAATGTTGAGCCCAAGCTCTCAACAATCTCGAAGGAGTATAATATTATAGCAAATGGTTCAGAAATCTGCTAGAGGTTGAATGCTGAGTCCGAGCTCTTAGCATTTCATCGGAATGCTATGCTATAGTTCTCTAGCAAGTGGTACAGATGGTTGCTAAGAATTGTTTGCTGAGTCCAAGCTCTCAGCAGACAACATGAGAATGCTATGACATTTCAAGTGGATGCTAGATTTTTTGTTGCTAGAATATGTGGATGCTAGGAACCTGGATGTTGAGTCCAAGCTCTCAGTAGACAATTTGAATGCTAAGGTTTCTAAAGCTAGCATATTGCTGAGTCCAAGCTCTCAGCAATCTCCGCTCTCTTAGAAGTCAAAAGCGGGAAGGTTTTGAATTTTGAATTTGGCTTTCAACAAATTAGGAGCCAACACGTCAAAAGTACTCGAGAGTTTTAGGATGTTGGTCACCATACAAAGAGTCTCGTATCTCCTGAACCGTCGATCGAATCTGAAGCAGTTCTCCCCCAACCGTCAAATCTAGCATTCAAAAGGTATATTAACCATACTTCGTTCACTTTGCCAACTTTCAGAAATTTGAATATTTGGATTCCTAGAATTTCTTAAGCATCCCAAATCCTTCCAAGTTCGATTCTCTCTCAAATATTTCCTAAAGATGTCTAATCCTGAATCCTCCACTCCTTCTGAGAATCCCCCCAAGTTCTACTATAAGCCTGTTAAGGGCACAACGCTACATGAGAGGCATGCGCCAGAGTTTACCATGATAGAGACGAAAGATGATATTGAAGACAAGATACCCTATGCTTAATTGATTACTCTTGCCAAGAAAAAGGAGCAATCTGGGCTATCAAATTCTCAGAGGTGCGCTGTGCAGATCATGAAAGACTGGATTCTGTGCACACCCCTTGCCGCTGTACAGTTTCAGGAGTGGGTGATGAATACCCTGGTGAAGGCGCATGTCGTTCAGTATCTATCTGCTGAGCCTATGAGGTTTCGTCCTCATTTGGTTGTAGAATTTTATGCTAGGGCGGTTAGCGATGATGATCACAAGGCATTTACGACCTCTGTGTTCGGGACTCACATTAAGGTGACCGCTGACGTCCTTGCAACGACGTTTGGTCTTCGTAATTCTAGCGAACGGGTCTCCACCTACAAAGTTGTTAATACAAAGGAGACAAAAACAAGGTGGAAGCTATGGCAGAGACCCGAGGTCAAGGTGGACCCGAAGAACCCATGGAAAGTTGCAACCCCCACCAATCAATTCAAGGAGGAGTTTAGAACCATTGCCAATTTGGTTGTGAAGCTGTTTCAATGTGATGCCGTCTCTTACTGCTGAGCAATCGGCAAAGAAGTATGTTGTATTGATGGCATTAGTTGATGGCTTCAACGGGAATTGTGCGCAATTTTTCTTTGAGCGGTGGTTGGACCACACAAAGAAGAATCTGAAGTTCAAGGAGACAGGAGTTTTTATGTCCAACGTCAACTTTGGACTAAAAATAAGTAAGTTCCTCGAGATCATCTTGCAGGAAGATGAACTTGATAAGGATGAGGCTCTACTTCAGACCGACTTTATCCCCCAGATGAAGAAGCAGCCGACCCCAACAGACAAGAAAAAGATGAAGGCCTCCAATCTCGATGAACTGCAGCTCGAGCAGGCCATTCCCATATCTGCTGAAGAGATTGCTGATCTCTGAAATGCTGCGGAGAGACAACAATGTTTTTAGGACCTAGCAGACATCGAAAAGCTAGGAGATTTGACTGTAGATCAGATTAAGGAGCTCCTTGCAAAGAAGCAAGCCGAGCAGCCAACTCAAGTTTTGGGTTAGATTGCCGTGCCAATAACCAAAAAGAAGAGGAAAGAAGCCACCTCTCCTGAGAAGAAGAGGTGAAGAAGAAAGAGGCTTGTCAAGACTGTAGAAAAGGAAGCTGCTGAAAAAACACCAGTTGCTGCTGCTCATGAACCAAAATCTCCCGTCTCTTCTAAACCTCTATCAGAGAGACTTAAAGCTTTAAGGGAGAGAAAGAGGAAGAGAACGATATCTAGGCAGCTGTAGGAGAAAAAGAAATTCAAGAAAGTGATGGAGGAGATCACTTTCGATGCGCGGGATCGAAATTTTGAGCAAGTTAAGAAGGCTACTGAGGAGCGCTGCAAAGAAGGCTGCTGATCAACAAGCAGCCAGGGAAGCTGCTGTATTGGTAGCACGAGCTGCTGAAGAAGCCCAAAGGTTAGCAGCTGCTGCTGCTAAGAAAGGGAAGGAAAAGGTGGTTCCGGATGTTCCCACTCCCACCCTCGTGGCAGCAGAAGAAATAGTGCTTGAGCAGGAGGCCATGACTGATCAGGACTTTGAGAGGTTACTGGAAATCGGAGCTTTTGATCCTCCAGATCGCCTTGTTTACGAGGTCCGTGGGCGCGATACTCAATGTGTAATCAGGGACGTAAGAAGTGGAGCTTCTTGGTGTTCAGGTGTACAGATGTGGCCTCGTATCCCTTTCATCGTGGGAGTCAGATTTTTCATCCCTTGTCACCCGCCCGGAGGTGCGTAGGGTGCTCCTTTGCGTGATTTGGTACGGCTCGTCTTCTTCCCATTTAATGCAAGCCCCAGCCTTGTTGAGTGTTTCATCGAGGGTCTGACAGTGGTACAAGGTTAGTTCCTTGTAGAGATCGGAATCTACATCCAATCCCTTCCGGAAGGCCCCAATCGCGGTAGTCTGGGGGCAATTGTGAATGTTGACCAATTTCTTGTTGAAACGAGCCACGTATGTTCGCAAAGGCTCTCGTGGCTTTTGGATGATGTCGTAAAGCTCTTCCGGCTGTTTCTCCAGTTTCCTGCTACTTGCGTACTACCTTCGGAACAATTGGTGGAGTTCCGCGAAGGTGGAGATGCATCCTCGAGGCATGCTTACGAACCATTCCAATGCGGGGCATGTCAGACTAGACCTAAAGTTCTTGCACATGCAAGCTTTGCGCTCCTCTGCCGGGACGGATGCCGCGAACATTTTCTGCTTGTAGATCGCGATGTTGTTCTCGGGATGTATGGTCCCGTCATATGGGAAGAAGTTAAGAGGAACAAAGCTCGCGGATATATCCACGTTGGTTATGCTGGGTGTGAACGGTGAGTCTGCATAGCTCTCTCTCGCAATATTCCTTTCTAGCGGAGGTACGCTGGGGATACGAGCCAGAAGACACTCGAAATAGCTTAGGCAATTTCGGATCTTGTTCATCACTGGGTTAGGCGCAGGTGGCCTCTCTTCGCCAGCCCCAGCCCGAGGCCCTCCTCCACTGTTGGGTGGTACGTGCTATCCTCGCCCACTTGAATTGTGCTCGAATTCTACATTTAGATTACGAGGAGTTAGCGGGGGTGACGCGTTGAACTCTCGGGAACTGTGACCAGGGTTGACGGTTGGCGGCGGGTCTCTCAGCCCGAAGGCGTTGGTTTTCCTCGAACAGCACACGGTGTGCCCTGGTCATCTGTTCCATCTGGAGGTTGACTCTGGCAATCTCCTGCTGCACATCACATACTTGATTCATGAGTAGGACCACGGTAGGGTCGCTCATGGAAGAGGGATGTGGTGGTGGAAAGCTCAATGCTAGTTGCATCGTGCGGTTTTGCTCCATCCCCAATAGGAGATTCTGGAGTGCATTCTCTCGGGGCTCAAGACCCTGCTCACGTGGATCTTCTGAGCTGGAGCACACTTCCGGTGTGTGTCCGTCGGCCATTCTTGCAAAATAAACGAGATTACGTTCCAAAGGCCACACAGTGAGCGCCAAACTGTTGAGGTTCGATTTGTGTTGAAACTGGGACCCTTGGAACTTAATAGAAATTGAACGAGAATACAACCAACGACGATGAAAATGGGATAATAAATACCGGTTGTGGCAATAACTTGACATGATGAGCAAAGTAATTGTGTTGTAGTGTGCTCATGCTTCTGCTCCTAGGGATAAAAAACGTGTGTTAAAATGAACCATCCACGTCCCTTTTATAGGACAAAAGAGGTGATTACAACCCTAGCTATTTTTTACGGTAGTTCCGACATTTGGGGGAGCCGTTGGTAGTGGCTGTTTGTGCCCTTTTAGCGGAGTAAGTTGGTTGGGGTGCCTCGAGCTCCATAATGGCAGAGCATCACCGGTTGTGCGAGATCTTCGGGGGTTGTTCCAATTTTATTGGTCAGGAATGGCTTTGAACTACGGTCTTCCAACCTCCTTCCGATGTCAGCGTGTTTTTGAGTTTGGAGCCTCCTGCTCGGGTCGTGCACTAGGGTAGGATCTCCTCAAGAGCCGATGGTTCCGGGGCAGGAATCGGTCAAAACTTTGACTTGGTCCTGGAGCTTATATCTCTATCCTCAGATTTGGTTCAGGTCATTAACTCGAAGTCGTTGAGCTCGTTTAGACGTTATATTCTGGGCTGTCATCATTCTTAATGGGCCTGGACCTGACTTTTCCAGCCCAATCATTTTTGGGCCCAACAGTGTCTACTCCACAACTTATTTAATCATAAAATATAAATTTATATTTAATCCATAACTTATAGGAATTGAATATATTGAAATCTATTATCTATATTGTTAGGAAATAAGTTTAAGTTCCCTCCTCAATTTTATGTTTTTATATGTCAAAACTTACTTTAGCACTACGTATGTAGAGTTCTATCTTGAAATTTTTGTATAGGATTATTTGAGTGGTAATAGATCTTAGGTGTTGAAGACCTAACAAAGGATATGCTTGAGATTTGAAGAAGTGTTCGTACTTAAAACTTGGTTTCACTATGTATGGTCAAAGCCTATACTGAGTTTGTGAAATCAATATATAGTATACCATACTAACTTATGCGATGTCAGTATGAGGGTTGCCCATACTGACTATGGAATTGAGGCCTTATTTCATAAGCAAGTTGAACACAAGGCGAATCAAGCTTAGTTAGACTTAAAGGCGTAGGATTGCTAAGTAAAAGTTAGTATGAGGATGTCCCATACTTGGATTCCTAGGATTGAAACCGAGTTTGACAAGTGCATGTAGAAATACATGAAAGTACACTTTTTTAGAGCAAAGCAGAGCAGAGCAGAACTACCAAAGAATGGCTGTGATTCGATCTTTCAATCTTATCTCTAACGACTGCATTTCTGGGTCTAACGGATAGAATTTTAAATGTCGGTGGAATCTCCTATAAATAATCCAACACTTTGAATGAAGAACTAAGAAGAATCTCTCGTAAAGCTAAGACGACACTCTGCCAGTCTTTCTACTCAAAAAGCTTTTTAATATTCCGTGATTCTATTCACGAGACTTGAGTTTCCAACTCAAGTTAAACATCTGTGCTACGTGGTTCAAAGCACGAGACTAAACATAAAGCTTATGCTATCATCTTGGTGAATATTACTTTCAAGTAATATTCATAACAATCAGTGTTCTACTCTGGACCACTGATTCTTACGGGCGTCTAGCCACCAATCTGAGTTTTGGAAAGAACGTGCAAACATCCAACCACCAAGAAGAAGGCTGTGACGTGAGACCTCACTTCAACCTGAAGACTAAATCAACAAGGAGTTCGTGGGCCAGTGATGATAGCGAATCAAAGGATGGAGTGCCGATGGGCTGTTCATAGATCGTAAGGAAGCTTGTAATCAACTTATTGGATTCCCAATTAATTTTGGAAGAGTGAACGTAGGATTTTATGTCCGAACAACTATAGTATCATGTGTTCTTCATTTGTTTACTTTACCTTAAGAGTACTAAAGTTTCTCCAACTTACTTTTAAAACATTCAATACTTGGCTAAGATTTAAAATGTATACTTGTGAAACTTACATAAGGACTTTCTGAGCTTAAAACATACATTCATAAACCAAAAATTGAGTTTTAGTCAGTTTTGGTGATACTTGTGAAACTTACATAAGGACTTTCTGAGCTTAAAACATACTTTAATAAACCCAAAACTGAGTTTTAGTCAGTTTCGAAGAACAAGTGCAACACTTGATTTACATTCCGTTGTGTATTATATTTCTATGATTTTGGGACCAAAAAGTGGTATCACACGCCAAGGTTTTTATAGACCAAGGTTGTGTTGAGTCTCTTAGGACTAGATCTCTATTTCCTTGTATTTGTTTGTTTCTTGTATATAAGCTTAGGTTATAAAGGATGACATACATAAAAAGCTTCCCAAATACTCCCCACAGACCTTCAACATATAGAAGAAGAGATCTCTGATCATGCTGCAGAACGTCCATCCGGAGATGGCAGAGGTTCTATCCATCGGACCAATTAAAATCACAAAGGTGAACACTCAGCTCGGAGGAGCAGCAGGTCCAGAGATAGTAGACAAGCCGTATACTGAGTTGACCAACAATGACAAAGTCCGCTATCAGCTAGACTCAGTTGCCTTGGAGCTAATGTTCCAATCCCTACCAGAGCCACTAGTTACAGAAACTCTTGAGTACGATAATACTAAGCATGTATCGGATTTTCTTGGCACTTTATGTCAGGAAACAGACTAGATGAAGCGGAACAAGCTTCATGTATGTGTGGACAAATACGATCCCTTCCAGGTTCTTCCTGGAGAGAATATAGAGTCGGTGGAGATCTAGCTGGAACAATAAGTTCAAGATTAGAATTTTCTCTATATGAAGAACCTTTAGAAAGAGCTCCAATGATAAAAGAAGTGGTTCATCATGAAGATTTATCTGGTGAGTTAGGAACTGATGGTGCTGGAATTGAAGATAATAGAACTATTGACATCATCACTCTAGTTCTTGAATGATCAGAAGCAGGAGATGTGCAATCCATAGGAAGACCAGTTCCAGATCAAGAATCAGTTTTAGAGAGATAGACCGTGCTCAAAGATTTCTATCTCACGGACATGGCAGTCACTGCAACATTTAGTCAAGAGCCATTACTCCAACCAATCAAATTTAGTAAACTTCACAGACCAAAATGGCTGAGGCATCATCCAGAAGATGTTGTGTAGATGATGTTGGAAATCCAGTCTGAACAAGGCAAGAAAGTGCACTTCTCACTTGTTATATTTCCTAATTGAAGCCAACGAAAATTGACAAGCGCTTCAATTGTCAGACTTTATTAATGCTATATAGGAAGAGTTGTTAGAGTTCTTCCGCAACAATGCATGGTACTTAGTTGATAGACCTAAACATCATCCAGTGATAGGTACAATTTGGATTTTCATGAATAAGCGGGATGAAACTAGCAACATAGTCAGAAAAAAGAAGAGACTTGTTTCTAACGGATATGTGCAAGGCAAAGACATTGATTACGAAGTGACCTTTGGACCAGTAGCCAGGTTGGAAGCAACCAGTCACTTTCTAGCCTATGCAGCATATCACAACTTTAGTGTCTTTCACAAGGATGTGAAGAGCGTCGTTTCAACGGAGAACTCAGGGAGGAAGTATACGTTCAATTACCTCCTAACTTTGAAGAAGTTTGGCCATCAAAAACTAGGAATGCTTCTTGTATGGCCTCATGTTTAGAAGTGTAGTACCCCCCATCATTATCTGAGATATCTGGCACCTCAGTTCTGGATAGCATGGCCTTTGCGACGGCTTTGGAGGATTTCTTCTCAAATATCCTCTTTAGGCGTTCTCTCTCCTTCTTGGATACCATAGGGCATTCATACTTGAGGTGGTTAGTGGAGTTTCATTAAAAACATTCTTCGGATGTCTCTTACTGAACTTTTGCTCACTGGCTTGTGAACCTTCATTCTTGGCCATGGCCTTCTCTATATGCTTTCTCAGCTTCCGCATATTCTCCTCAAGCTCAGCCGCCGAGCTCTCTTCATCCTTCTTCTGGTAGGAAGGTGTTGGTGCTGACTTCGATGCAGAGGTTTGACCAATTCCTCTGTCAGCTTGATAAGACTTCTAGGGCATTCTTTTGAAGTCTCTTTTCACAAATCCTACGTCCACTCTTCCAAAATTAATCAAGAATCCACTATGGAATCTGGTGGTGAACAGTTTTCATTTGGAGATCTAGTGGGAACAATTGGTTCAAGATTAGTATTTTCTAAGCCCAATTGTTCATCAACATTATCGATCTCATGAACTTTTCACAAGTTCTTGCATTGTCATGCGCACTAAATTAGCTTCATAAAAAATAACATTGCATGTTATTTTCACAAGTTCGGTGATCTTGTTGAGTACTCTATATCCCTTGTGAGAGGGGTTTCCATATCCAAGGAAAACACCCTCATCAGCTATAAGAAACAAAGTATTAAACTTAGATTTCCCCTTGTTTTGAATATAACATGTTGAACCAAAATAACAAAGATTAGCTAAGGAAGACTTACGACCATAATACGCTTCGTAAGGACTTTTGTGTAGAAGACTATTGAGTCCTCTTCTATTCTGCTTATAACATGTTGTGATGATAGCTTCTCCCTAATAGCACTCACTTAAACTTGTCTTTGCCAGCATGGTCCTTACGACCTCCTTGAGAGTGTGGTTTCTTCTTTCTACAAGCGTATTTTAATGTGGAGTCTTTAGGGATGACCTCTCATGTCCTATCCCGACTTCAGTGCAAAAATCCGTTAGACGTCTAAGTAGGGATTCGAGGCAAACTGAGTTGCCGAATCCAAATAAACCAGGATCATTCATGCATGTTTAACAATTAACCATCGATAAACCTTAAGCATGCTCATTTGAGTTTAATGCAATAGATTTTTAATATATCTAAACTCCGTATGATCTGATCCGATCTTTCGCGTTTGAATTCCAATCCCTCAATTCAAACATGAAAATTAATTAAATATGCAAAATAAGAAATTAGAAAAAAAAAATCTAATTTCAAGATTTAATTAATCAAACATAGAAGAGAAGAAAAATTTGTTCTCCTGATTAGATCATCAGATCTGTATTCCAATGCTGTTCAATCCTGCTACGGGTGAGGATTCCACAGGACTGTGATTGTGCAGGACGGAGTTGAATTTCTTCATCTCCCAAACACACTGACCGTCGCCCACTCTCTCTCAAACTAGGGTTTCAACTGATTTGAACAGTTGATTCACTGATCTTAGTTGAGAGAGAGAATCATCTATTTATAGATCTATGGTTTGAAACCCTAATGGGATACTAAGCTTCTTTAAGCATATTTAATTGGGACAGACCTGGGACCTAATGCAAAAAATAAAGTGGGTCGATGAATTAATTAATTCCCATGTCCACAACCGAGGACACAATTAATTAATTAATATTAATTCTTTTTAACCACAGAATAAATACTAACCTACCTCTTTATTACCACGTTATGAGAACGGGCTGAATTTACTTGAGAATCCCCATATTTAAGGATACTGGACATTCATTAATATATTGGAGCTTCTGACAAGCTTCCACAATTAATTAATCTCTTATTTTCCTGAGCAGTACCACTAAAAGCTTATCACTCATTCTTGAACTTAATCAGCCTGCAAGAATTTCGCACGATGAATGTTATTGAGCTCCTAAGGGAATGTCCCCATCCTATTACTCGGATACGGTAACCTAACTCCAGTCTCACACCGTAATACATGAACTACGGCTACCCAATATGGGGGTATACGAGCACATTACGGAGGCTCTCCACCATGGCAAGTCAAAGCAACAGTCAACCCGTGCATACCCCTGAACTTTCATTGGGGTTTGGACTTAATCAAGATAGAGATCTTGTATTCTCTCATGTCAGATAGAAGAATACATCTCATTGTTATCCAATCAATATGCAACCACACGTACTAGCATATCAAGTGATCAAGGAAGATCACTTCTTCCGGACTATGTTGCAGCCTATTCCGATACACTTATCCTCAATCCTGTCTCGGCCGTGATAAAATTTATATCTCACTAGGTGAAGTGATCATACTGTCTTCTGCGATCTTCAATACGCCGTATGATCATCCCTATCGGTGAGATAAGAGTTTACAATTGTTACTTGCATGTAAGTTTGTTTAACAGATAGGAAATAACACTGAATGCATACTCATTGTAATAAATTCTTTCTTTATGCAAAACCCAACAATCTCCCACTTATACTCAAAGCATTACATCCGCTATCCAAAATATAAAGTGCGTCTATCTAGCCTAGCTATTACATTAACCACTATTAGTGGTAGGCATCCACCTCAGAGCTAGTCCATGAATATGTCTTTCGTAAACCTTCTGTCGTAAGTAAGCACTTTGTGAACGGATCAGCTAGGTTGTCTCTAGTGTCAATCTTCTTGATTTTCACATCACACCTCGATACGATCTCTTGTATGATGTGGTACTTTCTCTCTGTGTTTGCTCGCCTTGTGAGTTCGTGGTTTCTACAAGTTTGCCATTCCACCAACATTATCGCAATGAATTGTGATACTCTTAGGCAAACATGGAATCACATCAAACTCTAAAAGGTAATTCCAAAGCCATACCCCTTCTTTCAAAGCTTCGAAAGCAGCGACATATTCTGCCACCATGGTGGAATCAGCAATGCATTTCTGTTTTGCGCTCTTCTAAGATACAACCCCACCTCCCAAAGCAAACACATAACCTAAAGTCAATTTCTTCTCATCCTGGTCCCCTTGGAAATCTGAATCTGTGTAACCCACATGACATAAATCCTCATTTTGATAAACTAGACAATAATTTAGTTCTCTTCAAATACTTCAGGATGTGGTTTACTGCAGTCTAATGCACCTGTCCAGGGTTAGAGTGATATCTTGTTACCATGCCAACAACATAACTGATATTTGGCCTGGTACACAACATTGCATACATGAGGTTACCCACCGCAGATGCGTATGGTACAAGACTCATCTCATCTTTCCCCTTTTGTGTCTTAGGACACTGTCCAGTAGAAAGATGTACGCCATGTCTGAAAGGTAACAAGCCTTTCTTGGCGAGTTGCATGCTGAACTGGGCTAACATAGTATCCACATAGTATGCTTTGGATAAGTTTATCATCCTTTTATTACGATCCCGTAAGACTTTAATCGCAAGGATGTACCCAGCTTCTCCCAAATCATTTATTTGGAACGTTCAGATGACCAACTCTTATTCTCCGATGTCACTACCTCGTTGTTAACTAATAGGAGTATGTTGTCCATGTATATTACAAGGTAAACCACGCTCCCACCGAAAAAAAGTCGATATACACAACTTTCATTCTCCAACTATGAAAATCCTTAAGATCTAATCGCATTGTTGAAACATAAGTTCCACGACCTTGAAGCTTGCTTCAGTCTATACAAGGACTTCTTGAGCTTCCAGAAAAGATGCTCTTCACCTTTGCGCATGTAACCCTTGGGTTGCTGCATATAGGTGTCTCTACTTTCTTCAAGGTAACCATTTAGAAAAGCGGTTTTGATATCCATCTGTCAAATCTCGAGGTCTAAATGCGCTGCTATGGCAAGAAGTATCTGTATGGGTTTGAACATGGCTACAGGTGAAAGGGTTTCATCATAGTCTATGCCCTCCTTCTGATTATAACCCTTTGCCACCAACCTGGCTTTGAAAGCCGTAATCTCTCCATCCACTCCCTTCTTTCTTTTGTATACCCACTTGCACCCTATGGCCCTAAAGCTTGATGACAGCTCAACTTTTTGGTCTACATCCATAGTGGTTATGGATTCTATCTTAGAATCCACGGCGATGCGCCATTTTTCAACATCCTTCTCATTCACTGCCTCTTCGTAGGCCAGTGGGTCAGAGTTTTTATACCCATCTTCAGGGCTCAAGTCCAAAGATTCACTTACGAACAAATATCTTACCTACTACAAAATAACTCTCCCACTGCGACGAGGCATAAGTGTCGTGTCAGTAGTTGGTGCAACAACTTGTGGTTCTACTCCTTCCACTGAAGAACGCACCGGTGGTGTAGTACTACTCACAAGTGCACTCACATTCTCATGTTCCCCTTCCCTTCGAATTGCATTCTCTTCTTCAAATTCTTGAAAAACTATATCAGTCATTATCATGTGGTTTCTTACATAATCGTCCTCCAAGAATCTAGCATTGTTGCTAATAACTATTCTCTCATCTTAGGACAATAAAAGTAACCACCTTTTGTTTACCTAGAATACCCTATAAAAAACATTACTTTGAACCTGCTTTCTAACTTATCAGGTTCTTTCGTTAGCACGTGAACCCCATACTCTAAACATGCACAAACTGGGTTTGTTTCCAAGGAAGAGTTCATAGGGTGTCTTAGGAACCATTTCCACAGATCTCACAATTTCCAAAAGAGTTCTATTTCTTCTATTAGCTACGCCATTTTGTTGGGGAGTACCCGGAGCAGTCCATTGGGATTTAATCCCATGATCTTACAAATATTGCAGGAACTCGTTCCCGAGGTATTTGCCACCATGGTCAAATTGCAATGACTTGATAGTTTTCCCGTCCTTCTTTTCTATCTTAACCTTTGAACTCTTTAAATTTTTCAAAGCTTTTAGACTTGTAGCAAATCAGGTATACGTATTCGTATCTTGAGAAGTTGTCAATGAAAGAGATGGAGTACTCATACCCTCTACGAACCTTTGTAGGCATGGGCCCATATAAGTCAGAATGGATCAATTCTGACACGTCCTCTGCTCGAGGCTGACAAGCCTTAAAAGGCCTAGATGACATCTTTCCCTCGATGCAAGATTTGCAGACTTGATAAGATACAAGCCGGATTAAGTTCAATGTGCCATCATCTGCAAGTCGCTGAATCCGCTTTAAGTTGATGTGACTTGAAATGTGTGTAAAATGACCTATTTTTCGTTGTGTGAGCGTGCATGTTTGTGGCCATTTTACCGTCATATCATATGAGTTTGTTATTCTTTTGTCTCGTTTTTGTGTTTGAAATGATGTAGGATACATTTTGAGCATAATATAGCGTATTTTGGAAAGTTCTGGAGGAAAATCGTCCAAGTATGAAGTCCGAGGAGGCTAAGTCCGCCCGAGCGTTGCAAAAAGAGGAGTTTCGGGAGCTTGGAAGAGTCGCCCGGCCGAGCGGTGTGTAGGCTTGGCCGAGCTGCCCAATAGAGAGCAGGCTCGGCCGAGTCTTGGAATAGAGACCTCGCTCGATCGAGCAAGGCAGGCTCAGCCGGGCCAGGTCGGGCGATCCGAGGGTCTGCTTGCTCATCTTTAAAAGGGGGAAAATCAATTAAATGAAAGACTTTTGCCAAATCTGAGAATAACCGTCACTAACTTCCATCTAGATTCAACTCTACACTTCCATCCCCATTTGAATCAAGGAGAACCAAGGAACATTCCATCATCTTGGTGACATTTGAAGAAGGAGATTAGGTGGATTGGATTCAACGAAGGCAATCGTAGAAGATCAATTTTGACTTTGAAGCTTTGTAATGTCAATTCTTATTTTTCAACTTGTATTGCTTCTAATTCAAGGTATGAGGAACTAAATTCCTAAGTGAGTGTTGTAATATGGATATTGAGATGGATTGAACCTTCTATGCTTGTTTACTTTCATATGAAGTCTTGATTTGCACTTGAGCTTGTTCATACCTATTAGATGTAGGTAATAGCCAATCTATAGGTAGTTGATGTGAACGTTGCAACCAATACGCGGACGGAAACGTCGTGATAAGTGCATAATCATATAGTTTTAGTTCCAATCCATGTGCGGGGCTAGGATTATAGGGTAATAATCGACGGTCGGTTGGGAGTGAGTTAGGAATTGATAACGTAGCTGTTTGAGATTTCTAATTTCATCCATGGACAATTCACTGGTACAAAGGGGATTGACTAGGATAGAGTCGGTTGCTCAACTTCATAGGAATTAAAATCCATTTACAACATAGCTAGGTTTCATTTGGCTCAATTGAAGTTTACAAACACTCACCTCGTTCTAAGATTGTTGGACTTGTTACTCTAATCTACCCTAACATTTGATAGAAGTAAGTGATTGGTAAAGTTAGCAAATTGTTGAATGTTTGATTGTATGCATTTGTAGTTTAGTTTGCAATTCATAGATTGATAGATAAAGAAAATCAACGACAATTGTATTGCCTAGCTATTAATACATCTTCCTACGAGTAAATAGTTTACACGAGAGCTAATAGAAAAAGTACTCGGATTGATAATTTGACGTGAAAATTGTGTGTCACTTCACACGACGGTCACGTTTTTGGCGCCTTTGCCGGGGAATCTTTTAGTAGGTTTTGTGGAATTATTGAAAGTTGAAGTATGGTATGCTAGGTGTTTGAGGAAATGCTTGTGTGAATATTTTTACTAACATTGTTTTGCTTGATATTTGTGATTGTTTGTTTTTGGTTGGATTGTTTACTCGTAATTGGTTTTGTGGATTTTTCCTAGGTAGTTTATGATCACTTGATCAAAGGCTAGAGAGCTTGAGGCAAGGAAACTTCAAAAAGAAGAGCACATATTCAAATTGGTTTTGAGATGGCTAACCATGGAGAAGACACGGTTAGGATAGAAGAATTGGAAAGGCAACTCGAGTCGATAAAAGCTGTGATCAATGAGAGGAATGGTCCGAGGCGAACATTACAAAATCTTTTTCGACCTCAAGGTGAACCATTAACGGGAGGTTTTCGGTTAGGAGTAAATGCCACACAATTTGAGATAAAGCCACAGTTGGTCAAAATGATACAAAACAACCAATTTGGGGGGCACATAATCGAGGTTCCAAATGTTCATATCTCTCGATTTTTGGAGATTACAGATACTATAAAGATCAACCAAGTGCCTCAATATCAAATACGGTTACGGTTATTCTCATTCTCTTTGAGAGATGGTGCTAGGAATTGGTTCGAAGGCTTGGACAAATTAAATATTGTCACTTGGGAAGAGTTGAGAGAGAAGTTTCTATTCAAGTTTTTCCCATCAAGTTTGACTTTGAAGAGAAGGGCTAATATCACATCGTTTGGGCAAAGATACGATGAACCTCTATACGAGGCATGGGATAGGTTCCGAGATCTTCTACAAAAATGCCCAAGACATGGACTTTCTCAGAGTCAACAGATTTGCCAATTCTACGGGGGATTAAAATATGAAATGAAAGTGATGTTATATGCTTCATCGGGAGGAGCATTTCTTGATCATGAAGTGGAATAAGCTTGGAGGACAATTGAAAAAATGGCTGAGAATAGTTTCCATTGGCCTAAGGAACGCCAGGACTATTGATCGGTTAAGTCGGTAAATGAGGCCAAGGAAAGTGAAGAACTCAAAGAGCAAATTGCACTCATGCAAAAGAAGCTTGATGCGTTGTCCACATCGGGAAATAGAAATGAGGATATGATGGTAGTTCGGCATGAAGAGTCACATCCGGAGAGTTTGAATTTTGTGAATCAAAGAATGGGGTTCAATGCCCGTCCCCAATACAATCCACAAGGGAACATGTATTATCATCTGTCCAACCATTTTCACCCGAATTTTTTCTATGCTAATCCAAACAACGCTCTCAATCCTCCATTACAAATTGTAGGGGGAAGTAGTAGCCAAGGATATATGCTGGGGGAAATACTAGGTATGCAAATCAAGAACCAAGAAGAAATCCTAATGAGGAATTGGACAAGAGATTTGAAAAGTATGACGGCATGTTTGCCGAGATCCAACTACAAATTTCCTCGATTGCAAAACAACTAAGTGGGAAGCACCAAGCTGGGATGTTTCCAAGTGATACGGAAACGGTACAAAAGAAGGGTTGTAATATGGTAGAAGGAGAAAATAGAATGGAGGAAAATTTGGAAGTAATGACTCCGAAGTTGGAGATGGTTGAGGTGAAATGAGAGTTGGAAGAAAACATTGATGAAGGGAAGTTAGTTGAAGTCAAGCAAGTTGAAGCAAATGAGGATGTGAGCATTGGAGAGGTTAAGTTTTTTGAGTATGTCAAGAAGGGAGACATCGAGATGCCTCTACCGGAAGAAATAGAGAGAGTGCCTATGCTCGACAAACATGTTGGTAAAGAAGAAGTATTTGAAGATGGTATTAGTAAGTTTAAAGAGAAGAACATTGCAAGTAAGAAAGAAGATCCCGGAGGTTTTGTAGTTGGATGTAAGATTGGAGAGAAACATATTGAGAAGGCTTTGTGTGATTCCGGTGCAAGTGTCAACATTATGTCATGGGATTTTTTTAAGGAATTGGAGGTTGGAAACTTAAAACCAACAAGTCAAATGCTTCAATTGGTTAACCAAGCTCTATATTGCCCAAAAGGCGTCGTTGAAGATGCCCATGTCGAGGTGTTGACGTTTACCTTCCTTGGGGATTTCCTTGTTGTAGATATGAAGAACAAAGGGGGTATTCAACTTATTTTTGGAAGACCGTTCTTGCACACGGTCGATGCTCTTTTCGATATGAAGCACGGTGAACTCAAGTTCCGTTGTTATGGCAAGGAAGTGGTGTTATCATTACCTCCGAAGAACATCGATGTTGGTGAATTTGAGAAGGTTGTAAACAAAAAGAGAATGAAGGATGAGTTGGAACCAAACTTAAAGAGTATGAATGAAGAAGAAGAAGTATGCAAGGATCCGGGGGATGATGAATTTCTCAATCAAGTTCGACTCAAGAAAGCTCGTGTGGATATGGATCCACCAAGGAGCGCTAGAAGGAAGCTTCGTTTCCCCGAAGATTGCATGGAGATATGCCAAGGTATGAGTTTTGGTCCCGCACCATTCGATCATGATTGAGATGAGGTATGATCATCGAGCTTTCGACCTTAAACAATCACTTATTGGGAGGCAACCCAATCTCTTGAATTTTGTTCTTTTGCATAGTTGAATGATTGTTAGGTTTATGATTTTTGTGGAATAATATGTTTGTTGTTTTGAAGGATTCTTAATTGTTGTGGTGCTACAATTTCATGTGAAGAATATGTGTTTGAAGGTCAGGGAAGGATGGAAGGCTACATGATCGAGAAGATGTTGGAAAAATGGCAGGGCCATCTCAAGCTCGGCTGAGCCGCGCATGGATTTAAAAGCTCGGTCGAGCTTGTTGCTCGACCCATTTGCATTTCGGTCAAAATTTCACTTCTCAAATTCTCTTATACACTTTTGTTCATTGAATTGTACAGTTCTCACCCTCCAATTTTTGTCATGGCTAGCAAGAGAGCGAAGAGCGAATTGTCTTCTTCAAGCGGGCGTCCCAAGGGTTTTGATGATGAAGAATTCGCGAAATTCAAAGATTTGGGGAATAGGCAAGTTGTGGGCACCAATTATTTGTGCAAAGAGACGTTGAGAGCGTTGAAACTCAAAGATGATGTGTGGAGTCTCCTTACGGGCATCGATTGGAAGAAGGTGCTCTTGGCAAAGTGGCCCGGCTACATGGAATTGTGAAGGGAGTTCTTGGCATCGGTAACAATCATGAAGGGAGCCGGAGGAATTCCTTTATCGATGAAGTTCAAACTTCAAGGTAAGGAACATTTTTTCCAACATGCTCAAGTTGAGGAAATATTTGGTTGTGGCTCTGAATCTGTTTTCTTGCATGAGAATGTGAATTTTGGGGACTTTTGGGAAGAAATTTCGGGCATTGCATCTGGTTCAAAGTTTAATATTAAGGATTGTCGTGGTACAGCTATTAAGAATCCTGTGATTAGATACATTCATAAGTTTGTCGGTGGTTCAGTTTGTGGGAGATATGAGTCGAGTAATATTATTACTGTTGAACTGTCTATGCATTATGCTTTGATGCATGGGATTAAATTCTCTTTGGGGGGAATGTTAATGGATGCATGGAGTAAGGTTGCGAGCACTAGAACTCCTAATTTTTGTTTTGGAATGATTACTCCTATCTTTATGAAACTTGGTGTTGAATTAACGGGCAGTTCTGCTCCTGCTGTTTATCTTGATACCCATTCTTTATTGGCCGGGAGGTTTCTGGTGCCTAACCCTTGTGGTACTAGTTATTATTATAAGTGTGGGGATAAGGTGTTGGAGCTTCCTTGTGAGGAGTTGACAACGGTTAGAGATTTGGGAGACCATTCGAATTGGTTGCTGGATTCTGAGGATCACCAGGGTTTCGTTGGAATTCTGTGTTCCGATGGATATTTCTCTTCGTTGTTGTGGTTGAGAGAACATGGTCAGTTGCAGGATACCGGCCCGAGCACACGAGTTCCCCCACAGCATAGACATTCTTCAGTCACAGATTGGCAGCAGCAAATGATGACGATGCTCACGAGGACAGCTGAGTCTGTTGATTCTTTGTCTTCTTCTTTGCAGGGTATGGACATGAGGATGTCTTCCATTCATGATGATTTCGCCACTTTTTGGGAGGGTTATATGGTGGATCAAGCCACTATTACTTCTAGATTCGATAGACTTGACCAGAATGTGGAGACCTTGCAAGAAGATGTAAGTGAGCTGCAACGCCGTGTACCTATTCCATATGCTCGCCGTCCTCGTCAACCGCCTTCAGCAGACTAAAGGAAGTGCGAGCGCAGCCGGGTACCTTTTTACAAACTTAGTCTCACTTGACTATGTTTGGGGGGGAGTGGTCGGTATCCGGTGCTATCTTCTGGTTCACTTCTCTTATCTCTATCCTTTATCTTTAGTCTAGTTTAGATTTAGTTGTTGAATTTGAATAACATTGATCTTCGATATGGTTGTAATTCGATATTGATATACTTTTGTGAGGATTGATGTTGATTGATTTTCTTTTATGGAATGTTTTGATGAATCATGGTGAGCTTACATGTGTTTAATTCTTTCTATTTGGTTTTGGTATGTGGATGTATAATGGTATGGAATGAATGGTGGTGCTAGTGGATTAATGTGTTAATTTTTGTTGAAAGAATGGTTTGTGGTAAGATGGTGGACATGAGAGCTTTATTGGTTTTATTATGCTCAAATTATTTGATGGTGTTGTATTGTTGTTTAGTAGGTGGAAATAAGGAATGGAGAGCGGTGATCGTGCCTACAGATGGGTAACGTTTTCTATCGTTCCTCTTACCATTTAGTTTCAATTGAATTATGTTGGCATGTAGAAGGTTAGTTAGGTTGTTGTGTGCTTGTCGTGTGTGCATGATGAACCCAAATGTGAATTGGAGATTTGAATCATGATCTACTTTGTAAGGCTAAATTTGTTTCGACCAATGATAGGGCATAATCTAGTTGTTAAGGCATGCTCGAATTGAACTTTTGAATTGCCGAGTTTTGTGCTAGGTTAATGCCTGGGACTTGACAAAAGCCGTGAGTATTTGAGCCTTGATATTGTCATATTCTTCTTTTTGATTGTGAGTGGCAAGTTTGAGAGCACAAAATCTAGAACTTGAATATATTCTCTATCTATTGGGCATGAGTTTGGTAACTAAAAAATGATCTTAGGCCATCGATTCTTAGTTCCTCCTTTCACTTTGGAAGTATAAGGTTTTTGACATCATAATTTTGCCTTTCATACCCTTGTTACCCGTGATTGTGCTTAACTGGAGAATTTTCTTTAAAATTATTAGGACTAAACTTGGGGGGAATGAGTGTATGAGGGTGAATACGGAGATGAGAGTTGGGATGGGAAACATTTGGTATCTTGAGTTGCGATTGTTGAGGCAATGAAGGTATTGATTGTAGGATTGATATGAATCCTAGAAAAATGGGTACCAACAAATATTTGGGTTACTTTAAAGAAAAAAAAAAGAGAAGAAAAGAGGAAAAGAAAAGAAAAGCACCATGAATGAAAAATGAGGGTGCTAGAAAAGGAAAAATGAAAAAAAAAAAGAAAAGAAAAAGGGAATGTATGAGAATTGTTTGATGAAAAAGCATCATGGTTAGAAGTGGATTGAAGAGAATAAGTTTGGGGGTTTTGGGATTTGGAGAAGTTCGTCACTTTAGCCCAAAACCACTTACCCTTTTAGTAAGCCACGTTATAACCGAAAAAACAAAGACCTTTGTGATTTTAGGAACCAACTCGTTGTAGTATAGTGGTGAGAATTGTTTCAAGCTTATGGAAAGTGTGCTCGATATCTTGTGAATGAGTGAATTCATCAAACCCTAAACACGTAAGGGAGTGCTTTCATTTTGTTATCCAATATTGATGAGTGGTTCGAGTTGTTAGCATTAACCGTGTCATAAAGTTAGGTGATAATCTCGTTCGATAAGAGCATGCCAAGATGACTATGATGAGCTATGAGGTTGTTTGATGAGGTTTATTGATTGCTTTACTTTGTTTTGATTGAGGACAATCAATGGTTCAAGTTTGGGGGATTATGATATGTGTGTAAAATGACCTATTTTTCGTTGTGTGAGCGTGCATGTTTGTGGCCATTTTACTGTCATATCATATGAGTTTGTTGTTCTTTTGTCTTGTTTTTGTGTTTTTGTGTTTGAAATGATGTAGGATACATTTTGAGCATAATATAGCGTATTTTGGAAAGTTCTGGAGGAAAATCGTCCAAGTATGAAGTTCGAGGAGGCTAAGTCCGCCCGAGCATTGCAAAAAGAGGAGTTTCGGGAGCTTGGAAGAGTCGCCCGGCCGAGCGGTGTGTAGGCTCGGCCGAGCTGCCCAACAGAGAGCAGGCTCGGCCGATCAGGGTGCAGGCTCGGCCGAGCCGTGGAATAGAGACCTCGCTCGGTCGAGCGAGGCAGGCTTGGCCGAGCCAGGTCGGGTTTTCCAATTTCCTCACGAATTTTCTGGAAGCTCGGGCGAGCCATTTTCAGCTCGGGCGATTCGAGGGTCTACTTGCTCGTCTATAAAAGGGGGAAAATCAATTAAATGAAAGACTTTTGCCAAATCTGAGAATAACCGTCACTAACTTCCATCTAGATTGAACTCTACACTTCCATCCCCATTTGAATCAAGGTGAACCAAGGAACATTCCATCATCTTGGTGACATTTGAAGAAGGAGATTAGGAGGATTGGATTCAACTAAGGCAATCGTAGAAGATCAATTTTCACCTTGAAGCTTTGTAATGTCAATTCTTATTTTTCAACTTGTATTTCTTCTAATTCAAGGTATGAGGAACTAAATTCCTAAGTGAGTGTTGTAATATGGATATTGAGATGGATTGAACCTTCTATGCTTGTTTACTTTCCTATGAAGTCTTGATTTGCACTTGAGCTTGTTCATACCTATTAGATGTAGGTAATAGCCAATCTATAGGTAGTTGATGTGAACGTTGCAACCAATACACGGACGGAAACGTCGTGCTAAGTGCATAATCATATAGTTTTAGTTCCAATCCATGTGTGGGGCTAGGATTATAGGGCAATAATCGACGGTCGGTTGGGAGTGAGTTAGGAATTGATAACGTAGCTGTTTCAGATTTCTAATTTCATCCACGGACAATTCACCGGTACAAAGGGGATTGACTAGGATAGAGTCGGTTGCTCAACTTCATAGGAATTAAAATCCGTTTACAACATAGCTTGGTTTAATTTGGCTCAATTGAAGTTTACAAACATTCACCTCGTTCTAAGATTGTTGGACTTGTTACTCTAATCTACCCAAACATTTGATAGAAGTAAGTGATTGGTAAAGTTTGCCAAGAAAGGTTTGCTGCCTTTCCATCATGGCGTTCGTCTTTCTAATGGGCAGTGTCCTCAGACACAGCGGGAGAAAGACGAGATGAGTCTTGTACCATACGCTTCAGCGGTGGGTAGTCTCATGTATGAGATGTTGTGTACCAGGCCTGATATTTGTTATGCTGTTGGCATGGTAGCAAGATATCATTCTAACCCTGGACAGGCGCACTAGACTGCTATAAAGCACATCCTCAAGTACTTGAAGAGAACTAGGAAATAATGCCTAGTTTATCAAAGTGAGGATTTGTGCCATGTGGGTTATACAGACTTGGATTTACAAGGGGACCAGGATGAGAAGAAATCGACCTCAGGATATGCGTTTACCGTGGGAGGTGGAGCTGTATCTTGGAGGAGCTCAAAGTAGAAATGCATTGCTGACTCCACCATGGAGGCGGAATATGTCGCCGCCTCCGACGCTTCGAAAGAGGGGTATGGCTCAGGAACTACCTTTTAGAGTTGGGTGTGATTCCGAGTTTGCCGAGGAGCATCACAATTTATTGTGATAACTCTGATACAGTGGCAAACAAAAAGGAACCGCGATCTCACAGGGCAAGCAAACACATAGAGAGAAAGTACCATATCATACGAGAAATCGTATCGAGGGGCGATGTGCAAATTAAGAAAATTGACACTGCTGACAATCTTACTGATCCATTTACAAAGAGCTTGCCGCAGAAAGTTTACGAAAGACATATTCGTGAGCTGGGTCTGAGGTGGATGCCGACCACAGACAGTGGTTAAAGAGACAGCATACTAGATAGACGGACTGTATACTCTCTAATAGCTTAGTCATGCTTTGAGTATAAGTGGGAGATTGATGGGTTTTGTATACTGAAAGCATTTATTATAATGAGTATACAACGGTTTAATTCTCCTATCTTTTAAAAAAACAACATGTGTGAACAATGGTATCCTCTTTCTCACCGATAAGGACGATCATACGGCGTGTTGTAGATCGTAGAAGACAGTATGATCACTTGACCTAGTGAGACATAAACCTAATCACAGCCGAGACAGCGTATGAGGATACGTATGTCCAAATGGCTGCGGCATCGTCGGAATAAGTAGTCTGTCTTGGTTACTTGACATGCTGGTACGAAAAGGTGGCGTACTGATGGACCGCAGTGAGATGTATTCGTCTGTCTGACATCAGCAAATACAAGATCTCGTTATATTGATTGAGTCCAAACCCTAACGAAGGTTCAGGGGTTTGCACGGTTTGACTGTTGCTTTGAGTGCTCGTATATCCGCATCTTGGGTAACGGTAGTTCGTGTAGTACCGCCTGAGACTGGGTTTAGGTAACCATATCCGAGTAATAGGATGGGGACATTCCCTGAGGAGCTCAATAACATTCATTGTGCCAATGTCCTGCAGGCTGATGAAGTTCAGACACGAGTGATAAGGATTGAGTGGTACTACTCAGGAATTATAAGACATTAATTAATTGTAGTTAGAGCTTGTCAGAGGCTCCGATTAATTAATGAATGTCCAGTAACCTTAAATATGGGGATTCTCAATTAATGCAGCCCGTTCTCATAACGTGGTAATAAAGGGGTAGATCAGTATTAATTCTGGGGTGAAAAAGAATTAATATTATTTAATTAATTGTGTCCTGGGTTGTGGACATGAGAATTAATTAATTCATAGGCCCACTTTATTATTTGCATTAGGTCCCAGGTCTGGCTCAAGGAAAGTGTGCTGAATTGAGCCCAGGAGCCCATTAGGGTTTACAACCCTATGTCTATAAATAGACAGCTCTCCCTCACAAGTTTAATAAGAATTTAAAAATGGATATCTAGTGAGAGACAAAGGTGGGCGCTGACTTCAAGGAGAGAGGAGGAGAATTTTCGAATTCTAGTCCTGCTCAAATACATATATGTGGAATCCTCACCAGTAGCAGATCTGAACGCACCGGGAAACAGATCTGAAGATCTAATCTGGAGAACAACTATTAAATCTTTGTATCTGTCTTTTTCGATCATTATTAAATCTAGAAATTAGATTTCTAATTTCTTGTTCCGTAAATTTAATTATATCGCGTTGTTGATTCTGGATCTGGGAATACAAACGCAAAAGATCACTTTTGAGACTACGGAATTAAGGTAAATAATTCTTTATCCACGCATTAAATTCAATAGGAGCATGCTTAGGGTTTATGAATGTTTTATGAACAATAACCATAAATGGTTCAGTTCATTTGGTTTTGGTGATTCGGTTCACGGTAAAACCCTACAGTTGGTCCCTGATCAGAGTCGTTGTTTAAGCAGCGAAAGACTAACTTAACAAATGCAGCGGAATGTTCAAGTATCTTGCGCTTAGTTTCTTCTTCAAATGTTTAGCTCGAAGGTTAGAGTTACGTTTGTTTCAGATATACTCTAGAAACTTGAGGTTGCTAGGTTTTAAATCAAGCTTAGAAAGAATAAAACAGTAACACGAACACAACTGCTGAGCTCTTCTAGCAGTCTGCTTTGTATCCAACTACTGACTCCTTTGCAATTGCGTATTCAGCACTTGGGTCTTGATTCCTTATTGCTATTACTTCTAGCAATCTCCTGAGTATTAGCGAATGCTGACTCCTTCAACATTCTGCTATCTCTTTTCTTCCGACCGCTGAGTAAGTACTCCTAACAGTCATTTCTTTTTAGCCATTGACAACTACTTCTTTTGCAGTCATTTCTGTCTGCTGACGTCTCTAGCAATCTTCTTGACTGCTGAGAACTCTCCTAGCATCCAGAATTTCCGAAGTCTTCGTTTCAATTGTTGAATCCTTCAGCAATCTTCTGCAAGTACTTCTAATCTATTACAACTCGAAATATTTCCTAAACAGGACTTTACACATGAGTAGCTAGACTATCTAGACTTCAGCAATGATCGACCAAACTAACCAAGACTTTGATTTAACAAAACCTTTACAATTTGATTTAAAGGGAGATTTACAACATAAATCTAGGAACAATTTCCAGAATAATTCCCAACAATTTTGCACACATCATATACTTGTATCAAGGACAAGATGAGCTGAGAGAAAAATACGCAATACATTTAATAATGTACCATGCAGTGGACATATAATGTATGAAAAATACTACGGATAATGTACCAATAAGAACAAGATAATGATAGAACATTTTTAAATATATCATTACATTATCCTTTGAATTATGTTACATTATTTAATTTAAGCTATTATATTATTTACTTTTAATACAAATATGTTATTTCAAATATATGTAATAGGGGTTTGGTTTGAATGATAATTAAATTATCTTTGATTTGATATATTATACGTGAAAAAAATAATTTAAATTGAGTGAGTTATGATTATTTAAAGTTTTATAGAAATTTTAAAGAGAGAGAAAAATACAATTTTGAGAGATTTGATCCATGTTGCACGTTTACAAATCCCTGGGCCTTAAAATTACTATTCTACCCAAATAATGTAGCAAATTTAATTACATAATGCACCAAAAAATTTTCTTTTTCAAATTGAATCTTGATCGCCCAATTCTAATCTAATAGTCGGATTTTGGCCTCATTTAACATATGGAGGATGGGTAACCATAGAATGCAACACTATATATATATATATATATATATATATATATATATATATATATGTGAGATCATTTGAGAATAATTATTAACATGAGAAATGAGAAAAAATCTCAATCATTCAATCTTGCATATCAACAATCAAGATTAACAAAATTCCGTCTTCATTATATGAACTATAATGTTCATTATTCCATTTTAAGGGTATTTTAGTAATCTTTGTTGTCTCTCCTCCAATAGAATTATTAAAAATTCTAAATGATCATAATTCATTCAATTTAAATAATTTTCTCACATATAATATATTAAATTAAAGATAATTTTACTATCTTTCAAATAAAATTCTTATTGCATATATTTGGAATTTAAAATCTATAACAAAAATAAAAATTCGTGATTCTACAACGAAATCGCATACCATCGCGTAGACTTTTGTATATATAATGCATGAAATTGTACTTATAATGAACAATACTGTAGTAAAAATGAACTCTATGATGAATAAAATGCATATTTGATATCGATATAATGAATATGATTTAAGATAAAATGAAGATATTTTAAGATAAAATGACATATAAATTTAACATTTTTTTATGTAATACATTGAGATTAGAATGAATATATGATAGAGAAAAAAATGAACATTAACACAAAATATTTTGTTTAAAACCCAATTCGATGAGATTTTAATTATTTCATTGTTTATTTTAGTACATGAATGATATATATATATATATATATATATATGATTTAGAAAAAAAATCACATGTTCAGTTTTCAAAATGATTTTTTAATAAAGAATTCGGAATATTTAGATCCATGAATAAAATAATAATTATTTCGAACAAACATGATAAAATATATTCAAGTAAATTAAGATATATTTAATTTTTGAAATTTAAATAATCTTCCATATTTATAACAATATTTCACATATCATATAAAATATGCATATCTATATTATGGTACACACATTCTTTCCTTATTAGAGAAATTAGACATTATTTTTTCGTAATGTACTATTAATGAAGGTTTGTTGAGATATAATGCATTAAATTTACTTTATAATGAATAACAATTGAGATAAAGTGAATAATAGTTAAAATAAAAATCGTAAGTAGAATAACATCGAATTTACATTATAATGAATAACAATAGAGATAAAATGAAAAATAGTTAAGAAAAATGTATGTTATAGGATAATATCGAATATACTTTATAATGAATACAATTGAGATAAAATGAAGAATACCGAAGATGAAATGAATGTTACGTGAATGAAAAAACATCAAAGTTACGAATTTTCCCTTTAATGAACAAAAATAGAGATAAAATGCTGCATTTTTTCTGTCAATCTGGATCATTCATTGTGTTAAATCAATGATCGCGATTTATTCCCATTTATCATGTTTATGTTCATTCTCACCAGATCAACCCCCAATATATATATATATATATATATATATATATAGAGAGAGAGAGAGAGCGGATCCAGTTAGAAAAATCTTAATGTGAGAAAGTGATAAAGATGCTTGCTTGCATTCACGACATTGCTTGATTGTATTCAAGTCGTTGCTTGATTACAATGTTGCTTGATTGTGCTTTAGTTGTTACTTGATTATTTTGTTGCTTGATTGCGTTTAGGTTGTTGCTTGATTAAATATCAATCATTGATTTTTTTTAGATTTGATGGACATGATTCGTTCTTTTTTCTCACATGGAGATTTTTTCTTACATGATCCCTCCTATATATATATATATATATATATATATATTAAATATATTATAATTTATAAGTATAAGTTGTAGTTTAGTGCGTAAGTTTCTATCTTTTCATACAATTGACCTATTTTCAAATCTATTGGCCAATGTAGTCCAGTTTTAATTTTAATTTTTTTTCAATTAAAAATCAACTAATAAATATTAAGTATTAATATCAAGTATTATAATTTTATTATGATTTTTAAGTCAAATTAAATATTAACATCGTTATTATAATTTTACATGTCTCTTTCGATTTTACATTTGACATTTTAAGGTTATAAATTTAATACAATTGACTCACATGTCTCTTTTAATTTTACATTAAATTATAAAAATATGATTTTAAAATTATAATTATATTATATTAAACAATAACAAATAATATAAATAAACTAATTTATATTTAAGCTCTAGTTTTCCAAAAATCAACTAAAATATCCACTCTTCATATACTACACTAGATTGTTGAAAGTTAAATATTTCGTTTTCAAACCATCAAATTGGTCGAACAAATCATTTTTTATATGATTTGATCAGTTTGGTTTAAATAATTTTATGGCATGTTCAGATTGAAAAAATCTCATGTACTTATTAGTTTACGCGAGATGTTGCTTCCAAACCGGACCACGAAGACCCTAGAATCCATTTGGTTGAATGGTTTCAGAATCAAAGGATGAAATGATTTCGAAACTCAACGTTTAGTTGAAGGGTCTGAAAATAATATCCGAATATTTAGAAATTACCAAACCCTCCGTTGATGAGTTTCATTTTATTCCAAAATTTAATTAAAAATAGTAATCATCTTTTATTTTTATTTTCACGTTGTTTTAAAATTATTTTCTTATTTTTTTATATATTATTTAAAATACTTAATTCTTATATAACTATGTAATTTTAATTATAACATTGATAATAATATAGTTATATATTTTTTTAATACTCACTCGTCCTATTAGATTAGTCCATTTTGGTTTCAGCACAGAAACCAATGTTTGTGAGTATTGTGAAATTAATATTTTATTGATATGAGGAGATTTTTTCTATTTTAGGAAAGTGGACTAATCTGGTGGGACAGACGAAAACAGAAATATGGACTAATCTGGTAGAACGGATGGAGTATATTATAATAATATTATAAAGTAATTAAATAATTAATGTATCTTGATTTTATATTTTATAAAATAAAGAAGAAGATAAATAAATTATTTATTTATTTTTAATATGACATTATTTTCTTGAGTTTTATTATTAAGTTATTTTTATTTATATAATATTTTAATTCTTTTTTACTTATAAATAAAAAAATCACTTATCCGAATAAAAATTGATTTTCTAACATAAATACATAAGCAGTATTGATTATTTAACTCATACCTCTTTTTATTGTGAGACGAATCTAATGATATATTAATTGAAATTGTGTTTTTCTTTATTGCAAATTATGTATTTCTTTGTTGCAAAAAATGTAATTTTTTTACAATAAAAAAATATATTCAAAAATAAAATGATTTATTTAACTTATTAAAATGGTTCATTAAGGTCCATCTCACCATAAACAAATGGTGAGACTGTCTCTCAGGAGACCAACTCATTATCTATTATATATACCAAAAGAGTTATAAAACTTTCCCTCCAAAATTTTAGAAAAACATGTCCAAACTTATTAAAAAATATTAATTAAACTTATAATATGTTTCAAATTATTAGTTTTGGGTGTTGTGTCTGTTTAGGTTCGATTTGTGTTTAAACTGGAACCCTTAGAACTTAATAGAAATTGAACGAGAATACAACCGATGACGATGAAAATGGGATAATAAATACCAGCCGTGGCCACAACTTGACGTGATAAGCTAAGTAATTGTGTTGTAGTGTGCTCGTGCTTCTACTCCTAGGGATAAAAAACGTGTGTAAAAATGAACCATCCAAGTCCCTTTTATAGGACAAGGGAGGTGGTTACAACCCTAGCTATTTTCGATGGTAGTTCCGACATTTGGGGGGAGCCGTTGGTAGTGGCCGTTTGCGCCCTTTTAGCGGAGTTAGTTGGTTGGGGCGCCGCGAGCTCGATAATGGGAGAGCATCACCGGTTGTGCGAGATCTTCGGGGGTTGTTTAAATTTTATTGGGCAGAAATGACTTTGAACTACGGTCTTCCAACCTCCTTCCGATGTTAGCGCGTTTATGAGTTTGGAGCCTCTTGCTCGGGTCGTGCACGAGGGTAGGATCTCCTCAAGAGCCGATGGTTCCGGGGCAGGAAATGGTCGAAACTTCGACTTGGTATTGGAGCTTATATCTCTACCTCGGGTTTTGTTCAGGTCGTTACCTCGAAGTCGTTGAGCTTGTTTAGACATTATATTCTAGGTTGTCATCATTCTTAATAGGCCTGGACCTGACTTTTCCAGTTCAATCATTTTTGGGCCCAACAATAGCCCCTTCGGGCTTGGGGTCGAGTGACCTAGAGAGACCCCAAGGTCGAACAGTTGGGTCATACCCTTGTTACGCAAGTACCCAGAGCGTGAAAGTTCCGAGATCCTCGTGAGGAGGCATCGGGAGCCCAGGAGGGGTCCTCGTGAGGTCTTTATCTCATTTGGAATGTCGGTTACCCGGAGGTGGACTCGACTATCGTTAAGTTCCTTTTTGGGAATTCTACATGGAAGTGCAAGTAGTCCCGTAGGACTGCCTTGCGGGCTCGATTCCTGATCTGGAACCACGAGTTAGGTGGGGGATGTCCCGTAGGATCTCCCGCTTTATGGGATTCAAGTTCTCATGTATAGCGCTCTGTGCGTCCCCGTGGGGAATCTCTTGCGGGATGTTTTTTGTTTGTTTTAGATGGATTGTAAGATCTGTGGGTCCCATAGGAAGTGGGGAACCATAAAGGATCCGTATTTACCCGGATCGCACAAGGCGGATTCCGGGTTATATTTTTTAAAACCGTGTGCGGGAACAGTTTAGGGGCAGTTACGTGGGTGGTTTCGGGAGATGAACCATCGCCTGCAAAATATGCCACATCACTCCCTTCAGCATAATTCGATTGCGCTCTATCTTTTTCTCTGACATTTTCCGCGGCGGTTGCGATTCCCTTTCCTACGTTTGATTTTCCGATTTAAGGTCAGTGGCTTTCCATCTTTTTCGATCATTTTAAGTTATTATCTGTTCGTGCGTGTTCTTCTGTTCATCTTGGTAGTTAGGTTCGGGTGTCAATCTTTCTTAGGGTTTCTAGTTTGAATTTGTCAATGTCTTCACCGTCAGACTCTCAAAAAAGGGATAGTATCTCTTTGGCCCAGGAATACGAGCCCTCTTCTGTCCACTCGTCCTCCTCTGAGGAAGTTGGTTCCATGTTCTTGGGTAGGGGTACTCCGGAGGTGGAGCAGGAGGTAGTTGCGGGTTCTCCGTCTAGGCAGCCGATAGTAGAAGTATCTTCTTCTTCCGGTGGTGAACCTACGGTGCAATCCGCTAGGTCTCGTACCCGGAGGCAAGTAAAGCCAAAAAGGGACCAAGTGAGGGATGTGGTTTCCTCGGTGTCCGTGGGTCAGTTGGTGGAAATGCTTGCAGATTCGGCTAGGGTTTCTCCGATTATCGGGTTCCCTCAGTTGAGAAGCGAGTTTTTTCGCCGCCTAAGGGTTTCGTGGCATTTTATCTGCCCATTTTGGAAAAGAGAGTGGATCTTCCTCTTCATCCTTTCTTCAGCAACGCTCTGAATTCCTACGGGTTGTACCCTTTTAATTTGTCGCCTGTCACTTGGTGTCATCTTGTGGGAACGTTCTTGATCTTCATGGACCAAGGACTAGGTTTGCCCTCTGTGCGTGAGTGGCATTATCTATACCGCCTCAACCCCTACCGACCAATGTACTATTATCCTACTTGATGGATGGGAGATCGGCCTCCCCTGGTCACGGGTGCGCCGGATAATTCTTCATGATGGTGGGGCCGGTGGTTTTATCTGGAGATGGATGCAAGGAATCCCGAATTTACTCTGATCGAGGACAATATCTTGAGTTGGTTCTTGCCTCTTCGGCTATCTCTTATTTTATCTAAGTACGGATGGAGTTTTAACGGGTTATGGTTGCGTTTGAAGGTTTGAAGTGAATCGAGCATACGAAGGTGGAGCTGGGGAGGGTGAACAAGGCGCACGCAGCAGACGTTACTTCGTGGAAGGAGTTGAGAGCAGGGAGGTGCATCTTTGCCAATTGCATACGGTATCTGGATAGGAGAATTGAGGATTTGCCTGCAAAAATGAGGGGGACTAAGTCGACGAGGGCGGCGCTAGCGGCGGCATTGAAGGTAAAGGAACGGGCAAAGGCAGAGGCAGGGCAATCGAAGAAGAAACGACCATCTTGGGGCCGGCGGGCTGGCTCCCCTCTGTCCAAGAGAACAGCTACTGAGCATGAGGAGAGGCAGTCATTTGTTCGATGTCAAGAGGAGTCTCGCAAGAAGGATGAGCGTGTGGTGACATTGGTGGAGGACGGTCGTGATCAGCGTCGCAAGAGTAGGAGGAGGGCTAAGGAGGGCGCGCATGAGGTTTCTCACGACTGAGATACTGATAGATCGAAGGTTCAGCCTCCTCCTCCACCACCTCTTCAGGGTCGTGCTGCCTAGGCGAAAGCTTTTTTTTCGAGGGTGAGGCGGCTTCTTACTGGCGCTATTGTTCCTCCGGACATATGCCTTTGGCGGTCTTTTCAGACGGTGGCTGACGTGGATCAGAAGGTCCTAGAGGTAGGGGTTGGCTTCGTAACTTTATGGTTCCTTTGAGTTGGCTATTCATCGTTTATGTTGTTGCATTGCAGGGCATGATGGACCTTCTGGTTGTTATCCATGCAGAGGATCAGGTAAAGGAGCTTTCCAGGGTCAAGATGTTGGGTCCTTGTGTTCGGGAGCTGGTGGAGAAGGTCCAGGGACTGGAGTTGGAACAGGCGGGCGCTCAAGAGGGCCTACGTCGGTGTCAGCTGGAGTTGGAGAAGGCTAAGAAGGGCTCATCTGAGCTGAAAAAAGAGTTCGCTCGTGCCGCTGCGGAGGTGGACTCTCTTTGCGTGGAAATTTGCACCCTGACGGCTCAGCTAGGGTCGGCGCGAGAGGATCTTTAGGCCTAGGATATCAATTTTAGGCGAGAGCTGGGTGATCTCGATGATGAGATTGCTCGGCTCAAACGGCGAGAGGGACTCGACTACTCCACCATCATCATGTCTGAACATTTTAGCAAAACTTATGAGGTATATTTATGTGTGTTGATATCTGGCAACTTGGTATTGGTTTGAATTCTAGTCGTTCCTACAGATGATGGTGGGGCAAGCGACTGACGAAATCCGCGGTCGAATCGCCCTCATTTCCCTGACCTGAACTTGGGTTTCCTGGATGAGCCGGAGGAAGGTGCTGAGCGTAAGGAGCCATCTCCAAAGCCGAAGGTGGATGACCAAGTGGAGCTGAATCAGTCCCCTATTGAGGAGACACCCCGTCCGATTGCTGAAATAGATGATCTGTACTGCAGGGAGCAGCTTGGACCGTAGCCCAACTCCGCCAAGCCCTCCAAATCTGCCGCTACTTGAATATCTTCCGAGAACAAACTTTTATTTTCTGTTAGACTTTTGAACTATCTTTATGTTGGATACTTGTAGAACTTGCTTTATTTTTGTTGTTTTTTGTTGAATCGTGTGGAACGGTGGTCACCCTTTGTTGGTATGTGAAGAAGGGTGACCTTCTATGTGAATAGATGTTGGCCGCTGCTTCGGCGTGGTCGTATTATGCTTATGCTTATTTTTGCTGAAATGTGTTTGCGTAGGCAAAATAGAAAAGGGTCGTGAGTGTGGGCGATGCACGCGGCATCGCCCCTCCGACGCCCAAGTAAGTATCCGATGTGGAGAGTCAAACGAGAGAATGTAAAGTAGCATACGAGCGAGATGATACAAGACAAATGAAGAAAGTAAATTCATAAAGACAATGATTGCATTCATCGAATTAAAATGAACGTCATCACAGTGGCATTTATTGTAAAGCAAAACAAGACACAACGATATTGAGATGCAAGCGGAATCAAAATAAATAAGGTACCGCAAATAAAATAAAGAATAGCATATTTGAAGTACCCAGGAACTACACTAATGATAGTACTGCTTTAAGTGTTTGATGTTCCAGTTGTTTCATACGGGCCTTCCATCTGGAGTAGTGAGGCTATAAGCCCCTTGCCTCGATATTCCGGTGACAACGTATGGTCCCTCCCACTGGGGAGTGAGCTTCCCTGCTTTGTCCTCCTTGGTGTTTTTGGAAAACCTTCCTTAGCACCAAGTCGCCTTCGCGGAGGGTTCTCAACCGCAACCTTTTGTTGAACAATCTCTCCACTTGTTATCGTCTTTGAGCCATCCAGGCGTAGGCCTCGTCCCTTACTTCGTTAACCAACTCACATCCTGCCATAATGTTGTGGTTGTTGTTGTCCAGCTGGCAGAATTTAACTCTAATACTTCCCAATTGTGCTTCTATGGGAATCACAACCCCCTCCCCATAGGCTAGAGAGAAGGGGGTAGCCACGGTCGCTGTTTGTGGGGTCGTCCGATAAGACCACAAGACCTTGGTAGTTCTTCTACCCACCGAGATTTGTTGTCTACTATCTTCTTTTTCAGAGTATTAAGGAGAGTCTTGTTGGTAAACTCGGCCAGACCATTCACCTCGGGGTACTTCGGCGTGGAGAACACGAGCTTGATTTTGAACTTATCACAAAATGCTCGTGAATTGAGCTTCGTTGTCTGTCCATATTTCCTTTGGGACTCCGAACCTGCATAGGATGTGTATCTATAGGAATTTTATGTCTTCCACCTCTCCGGTGTTTCTGAAAGCCTTGGCTTCCACCCACTTGGTGAAATAGTCGGTGGATATGAGGATGTACTCTTTTTGGGAGGTGCCCTTGGGTAGTTTGCCTACGATGTCCATTCCCCAGGACATGAAGGGCCAAGGGGTGATGGTAGCGTGCAAAGGTTCGGCGCTGATGTGGGAGGTTGCTTCAAACCTCTTGCAATGTTCGCATCTTTTGGCAAATTCCTTGGCGTCGTGGCGTAAGGTAGGCTAGTAGAAGCCAACCGAGATTACATTATGCGCCAGCGATCGCCCTCCCAAGTGGCTTCCACAGTCACCTTCGTGTAGCTCGTGTAATACTTGAATAATTTCGGGCTCATCGATGTACTAGAGGAGGGGTCCTTCGATGGACCTCCGATAAAGGGTGTTGTTGATGATCGAGTACTGTGCAGCCTGTCGTTCTAGCCGTATAGCTTTGTTTTTTTGGTGGGCTTGGTCCCATCCCGTATGAATGCGGATATGGGGAACATCCAGGAGGATCAAGGGTTTGTGCTTATCGTCGTCGTGACTCTGGCCTTGGTGGTGGCAATTGGTTGCTCGACCCATGAGACATGAACCAGTTTTTGGATCGGGGTGGTGAGCACAGTGGCTAGGCCGGCTAGGGCATCAGCCACGTGGTTCTCCTCCCTTGCTATGTATTTGACGTCGAAGGCATCGATGGATCCTCTGAGCAACTTGACCTCCTTGTGATAAAAAAGTAATCAGGGCTCTTTGACCTGGTATTCTCCGTTGGTTTGGTTGACCACCAGCTGGGAGTCACTATAGACTTCCAATTTCCTAGCCCTTAGTTCCTTGGCCAGGAGGGCTCCTCGGAGTAAGGCTTCGTATTCAGCCTCGTTATTAGTTGCATCAAAGGCTAGTCGCACGGCTCTCTGGAAGGTTTCTCACCAAGGCCTGGTTAGGAGCTGCCCCGCTCCGTTGCCATGAATGTTACTGGCTCCGTCCACGTACAGGATCTAAGGATCTTCGGATAAAACCTCTCGACTTAGATGAGCCACTTCTTTTTCCGCTTGAGTTTGGAGATCACCAGTGAATCCGCTACGAAGTCCACAAGCACTTGTGACTTGATTGCCATCCTTGGTTCGTACTCGATGCCGTATCCTCCTAATTCTACGGCCCATTTGAGCAGACGACCGGATAGACTTGGCTTCGAGAATACTGTACGGAGGGGATAAGCGATTACAAATTTGATGGGGTGTGACTTAAAGTAGGCCTTGAGTTTTTGGGCTTAATTGACTTGTGAGAGTGCCAGTTTTTCCAAGGTAGTGTATCGAGACTCTAGATCGAGAAGGGCATTGCTAGCGTAATGGATAGGATGTTGTCTAGTTCCTTCCTCGCGTACAAGGACCGATCCTACGGCCTTCTCGGAAACCGACAGGTAGAGCAGGATTGTCTCCCCTATCAGAGTTTGGACAGGACCGGGGGACTGGTCAAGTAGTGCTTTAATTCTTCCAAAGCCTTAGCGCATTCCTCGGTCCACTCGAACTTACTTCATTTCTCTATGGTTTGAAAGAACGACTGCATTTTCTCAGAGTACTTGGCCACGAACCTACTTAGGGCTGCGAGTCGGCCTGTTAGCCTTTCAACCTCCTTAGGGTTCCGAGGATGTGGGAGGAGGTGAATTGTTCTGATTTGGCTTAGATGTGCCTCGATTCCTCTCTTTGTGACCAAGTACCCGAGGAATTTACTGGAGACCACTCCGAACGCGCATTTGGCGGGGTTTAACCTCATGTTGAACATCTCTAGAGTCTGGAATGCTTCACGGAGGTGTTTGACGTGCTCTCCGGCTTGTAGGGACTTGACGAGCATGTCGTCGATGTAAACTTCCATGGTTTTCCCTATAAGGTGCTCGAACATTTTGTTGATGAGTCTTTGATATGTTGAGCCTACGTTCCTTAGGCCAAAGGGCATGACCTTGTAACTGTAGATTCCTTTGTTGGTCATGAAGGTCGTCTTCTCCTTGTCTTCAGGATGCATCTGAATCTGGTTGTACCCAGAGAGGCATCCATGATGCTCAGGAGTTCGAGCCCTACGGTTGCGTTTACGATGCTGTCAATGTGGGGTAGCAGGTACGGATCTTTAGGGCAAGCCTTATTAAGATCGGTGAAATCAATGCACACCCAATTCTTGCCGTTCTTCTTCTTTACCGTCACTACGTTGGCTAGCCAAGTGGGGTATTTAATTTCCCTAGCCGACCTAATGCTTAGGAGTTTATCGATCTCCTCATTTATGGCCAGGTTCTTCTCAGGGGCGAACCTTTGGCGCCTTTGTTGCATCAGTTTTTGATGTGGGTCGACCTGAAGTTGGTGAGTCATCACTTAGGGGTCTATTCCAGTCATGTCCTTGTGCGACCAAGCGAATACGTGTAACTGGGACCGCAGCAACTGCAGGAGTTCCGTCCTAACTTCGGGGATGAGCTCAGCACCTATGAAGGTGGTTCTCATTGGGTCTTGCTCATCAAGGGATACTTCCTCTAATTCTTCAGGTGACGACGTCTTAACGGGCCCCTCGATGTTATTCACGGCCTTGAGGCTAGTGTAATAGCACTCGCGGGAGGCTGTTTGCTCTCCGTGGATGGTGTGTACCCCCCATCTGGTAGGGAATTTCACCACCTGGTGGTAAGTGGATGTAACGGCCTGGAGTTCGTGCAACCAAGGACATCCGAGGATAGCATTGTAAACTGAGGGAGCGTCTAGGACCTGAAAAGTCAGATCCAGATTTTCACCTCCGCAATACACAGGCAATCGTACATCTCCTAAGGTATTTCTCTTCTCACCGCTAAACCCCGTTAGTTGGGTTATGTTGCCGCTCATCTTAGAGGCAGGGATGCCCATTTCCTTGAAGGCTTTATAGAAGAGCACATTTGCCAAGCTACCGTTATCCACCAGAATTCGGCGAACGCGACAATTAGAGAAGGGTAAAGAGATGACTAAAGCATCGTGATGTGGGTGGTGAATCCCCGACGATTTTTCACTGGTGAACTCAATGACTTCGTGTTCTGAATTCTTGCACGGGATTCTGTCCATATTTCTGGCGGCTCTACAAGCTCTCTTGGCAGAGCTACAATTGATGCCACTTAGTTCTGATCCACCAGTAATGAAGTGGACGGTCTTTTTGGTAGTAGGGGAGGTTGGTACCTTATCCTCGTCGGGCTTCTTCCCTGGGTCCATTTTCCCACGGGCCACATTTTCTTGCCCTTCGGGGATAAGTACTCCATAAGGAGGCCCTTCTTAAGGAGCTCCATAACTTCGATTTGGAGCGCCCGGCATTCCTCGGTACGATGCCCATGGTCATTGTGGAACTCGCAGAATTTCTTAGCATCCCGGGAAGCGGGGTCTGTTGCCATTCTAGGTGGCCATCTTATAGCCCCTGGCATTTGTTTTAGTACATTTTTTACGAGGTCGGCGGGCGCGATACTCAAGGTGTAATCTAGGACGTAAGGATTGGAGCTTCTTGGTGTTCGGGTGTACGGATTTGGCCTCGTATCCCTTTTATTGCGGGAGTCAGATTTTTCATCCCTTGTCACCCGCCCAGAGGTGCGCAGGGCGCTCCTTCGCGAGATCCGGTACGGCTCGTCTTCTTCCCATTCAATGCGAGCCCCAGCCTTGTTGAGTGCTTCATCGAGGGTCTGACAGTGGTACAAGGTTAGTTCCTTGTAGAGATTGGATTCTACATCCAATCCCTTCCGGAAGGCCCCAATCGCGGTAGTCTGGGGGCAATTGTGAATATTGACCAATTTCTTGTTGAAACGAGCCACGTATGATCGCAAAGCCTCGCGTGGCTTTTGGATGATGTCATAAATCTTGTCCGGGTGTTTCTCCAATTTCCTGCTGCTTGTGTACTACCTTCGGAACAATTGGTGGAGTTCCGTGAAGGTGGAGATGCATCCTCGAGGAAAGCTTACGAACCATTCCAATGCGGGGCCTGCCAGACTAGACCCGAAGTTCTTGCTCATGCAAGCTTCGCGCTCCTCTACCGGGATGGATGCCACGAACATTTTTTGTTTGTAGATCGTGACGTTGTTCTCGGGATCTGTGGTCCCATCATATTGGACAAAGTTAGGAGGAACAAACCTCGCGGATATCTCCAAGTTGGCTATGCTGGGCGTGAACGGTGAGTCTGCATAGCTCTCTCTCGCAATATTCCTTTCTAGCGGAGGTACACTGGGGATACGAGCCAGAATAGACGCAAAGTAGCTTAGGAGATTTCGGATCTTGTTCATCGCTGGGTTAGGCGCAGGTGGCCTCTCTTCGCCAGCCTCTGCCTGAGGCCCTCCTCCGGTGTTGGGTGGTACGTGCTGTCCTCGCCCACTGGTATTGTGCTTGAATTCTACATTTAGATTACGAGGAGTCAGCGGAGGGCGACGCGTTGAACTCTCGGGGACTGTGATCCAGGGTTGACGGTTGGCGGCGGTTCTCTCAGCCCGACGACATTAGTTTTCCTCGAACAGCTCGCGGTGTGCCCTGCTCATTTGTTCCATCTGGAGGTTGACTCAGGCAATCTCCTGCTGCGCATCACAGACTTGATTTTTGGACCACGGTAGGGTCGCTCATGGAAGAGGGATGTGGTGGTGGAAAGCTCAACGCTAGTTGCGTCATGCGATTTTGCACCATCCCCAATAGAAAATTCTGGATCACATTCTCTTGGGGCTCAGGAACCTGCTCACGTGGATCTTCTAAGCCGGAGCTCACTTTTGGTGCGTGTCCTTTGGCCATATCCTGCAAAATAAGTGAGATTACGTTCCAAAGGCCCCACGAGGGGCGCCAAACTGTTGAGGTTCAATTTGTGTTAAAACTGGGACTCTTGGAACTTAATAGAAATCGAACAACATTACAACAAACGATGACGAAAATGGGATAATGAATATCGTTCGTGGCTACAACTTGACATGATGAGCAAACTAATTGTGTTGTAGTGTGCTCGTGCTTCTACTCCTAGTGATTAAAAATGTGTGTAAAAATGAACCATCCACGTCCCTTTTATAGGACAAGGGAGGTGGTTACAACCCTAGCTATTTTCGACGGTAGTTCCGACATTTGGGGGAGCCATTGGTAGTGGCCGTTTGCGCCCTTTTAGCGGAGTTAGTTGGTTGGGGTGCCTCGAGCTCCATAATGGCAGAGCGTCACCGGTTGTGCGAGATCTTCAGGGGTTGTTTCGATTTTATTTGGCAGAAATGGCTTTGAACTACGATATTCCAACCTCCTTCCGATGTCAGCGCGTTTTTTAGTTTGGAACCTCCTGCTCAGTCGTGCACGAGGGTAGGATCTCCTCAAGAGCCGATGGTTCCGGGGCAGGAAATGGTCGAAACTTTGACTTGGTCCTGGAGCTTATATCTCTATCCTCGGGTTTGGTTCAGGTCATTACCTCAAAATCATTGAGCTCGTTTAGACGTTATATTCTGGGCAGTCATCATTCTTAATGGGCCTGAACCTGACTTTTCCAGCCCAATCATTTTTGGGCCCAACAGTGTCTACTCTACAACTTATTTAATCATAAAACCAAAATTTTTATTTAATCCATAACTTACAGGAATTGAATATATTGAAATATATTATCTATATTGTTAGGAAATAAGTTTTAGTTCCCTCCTCATTTTTATGTTTTTATATGTCAAAACTTACTTTAGCACGTTTTTGATATTCATCTGCCAAATCTCAAGGTCTAAATGCGCTGCTATGGCAAGAAGTATCTGGATGGGTTTGAGCATGGCTACAGGTGAAAGGGTTTCATCATAGTGTATGCCCTCCTTCTGACTATAACCCTTAGCCACCAGTCTGGCTTTGAAAGTCGTAATCTCTCTTTCTTTTGTATACCCACTTGCACCCTATGGCCCTCAAGCTTGATGATAGCTCAGCTTTTTGGTATACATCCATAGTGGTTATGGATTCTATCTCAGGATCCATGGCGATGCGCCATTTTTCAGCATCCTTCTCATTCACTGCCTCTTCGTAGGCCAGTGGGTTAGAGTTTTTATACCCGTCTTCAGAGCTCAAGTCCAAAGATTCACTTACGAACATATATCATACCTACTAGAAAATAACTCTCCCATTGCGACGAGGCATAAATATCGTCTCAGTAGTTGGTGCAACAACTTGTGGTTCTGCACCTTGCACTGAAAAACGCACCGGTGGTGTAGTACATCTCACAGGTGCACTCACATTCTCATGTTCCCCTTCCCTTGGAATCGCATTCTCTTCTTCAATTTCTTGAAAAACTATATCAGTCATTGTCATGTGGTTTCTTACATAATCGTCCTCCAAGAATCTAGCGTTGGTGCTAACAACAATTCTCTCATCTCAGGACAATAAAAGTAACCACATTTCGTTTAACTAGGATACCCTATAAAAAACATTACTTTGGACCTGCTTTCTAACTTATCAGGTTCTTTCGTTAGCACGTGAACCCATACTCTAAACATGCACAAACTGGGTTTGTTTCCAAGGAAGAGTTCATAGGGTGTCTTAGGAATCATTTCCACAGATCTCAAAATTCCCAAAAGAGTTCTATTTTTTCTCTTAGCTACGCTATTTTGTTGGGGAGTACCCGGTGTAGTCCATTAGGATTTAATCCCATGATCTTACAAATATTGCAGGAACTCGTTCCCGAGGTATTTGCCACCATGGTCAAATTGCATTGACTTGATAGTTTTCCCGTCCTTCTTTTCTATCTTAGCCTTTGAACTCTTTGAATTTCTCAAAGCTTTTAGACTTGTAGCAAATCAGGTATACGTATTCGTATGTTGAGTAGTTGTCAATTAAAGAGATGGAGTAGTACCCTCTACGAACCTTTGTGGGCATGGGCCCATATAAGTCTGAATGGATCAATTCCGACACGTCCTCTACTCGAGACTGACAAGCCTTAAAAGGCCTAGACGACATCTTTCCCTCGATGCAAGAGTTGTAGACTTGATAAAGTAAAGCCGGACTAAGTACAATGTGCCATCATCTACAAGTCTCTGAATCCGCTTTAAGTTGATGTGACTCAGTCTTAAGTGCTAGAGATATGTAATATCCTCATCAGAAAAAGTAAACTCTCATTCTAGGATTATCAATATCAGATGAGTTACATGAAACATTCACGAACAGTTTTGATAAAAGTAAGCAACATAGAGAGAGTTAATCAACATCCCAAAATAGATAGCATTGTTATTACCAATGATAGAAATAAATAATCATCATAAATAACAAAATATCAATGTGAAGCTGATAAATATTTGTCTTGCCCGAAAAACACGGCCCCAAAATAAAACTCTCAAAAGTAATTTATTCATCAAAACATAAGGAAAAAGAAAAGTTCATGAGGCTCCGTCAAAATGTTGCCATCCATGCAACTGGTAGTTTCTTGTCATTATTGTCTAGCCTTCTCGGCACGAGTCCCTGCAAAGTATAGCAACATGGTTAACAAGTCAGTGTCTACAGCTCTTTGAGGAGCAAAGACAACCTCTAATCATGCTACAGTTCAACATGCAAATGGCATACCTTGTCTAGCTATGTCGGCCTGACAATCTTTCCTCGAATGTCCTTTCTTACCACACTAGAAACACTTATCCTTAATAATTGCTGCCCTAGGCTTCTTTCCAGCCTCCGTGTCATTTGCAGTTGTCTTTCCAACTTTCTTCTTAATCCCTCTTTTCCGCTTCATACCTTTCGATACAGTTGAGTGATTACCAGAAGTAGCTGTTGGGAATTATCCCTAAAATCTCCCTTAGGAATTGTTTGTAAAAGGTTTTGTTGGATCAAACCTTACTTAGTTGGTCGATCATTTGCTGAAATCTAGAGAGTCTAGCACACCTTGTAAAGTCCTGTATAAGTTGTATATTGAGTTGTAATAGACTAGTGCGCTGAGAAGAATCCCTAGCAGACACAAGTCAGATGATATCAGCGCTCAACTTACAAACTGCTGGAGGAGCAAATCAACAAAGGATTACTAGCAGATGGTTGAACGATTGCTAGACAGAATGCTAAGGCATTAGCATTCGGACCTTTCAGCAACGAATAAGAAATCGCATGCAACGGAAGTTAAAGGATCACATGGCATATACTTTAGCAGATTCTAGCCCAACAAAGCAAAAGAATCAAATTTGAAGCTGGACTGCGACTCTGACAAAAAGCTCACGCAAAAGGATAAGACTTTCCCAAAATGGCTAGGAAAGTACAAGTCAAAAAGAAAAGCGAATGTCCCAGACCAAACACTCTCGGATCAAGGAGCCGTTGAGTCTAACGGATATGGAGATTCAAAGTTTGAATCTCCACCTATAAAAGACAGGTCCGAAAGTGGAGACAACTACTGCTTCAATCACTACCGACATTCGCAAATTACACAAGTGTGAGAATTCTTTGAAATACTGAGCGAACCAGTGAAAAGTAGTCTGTTGAGAGCCGCGTGAAAGCACATTAAAAAGCTCCCAACAACCAGAAGTGTTGCTCATTCGATATACTGACACTTCATTGAAGTTATTCTTGATAGCAATCAAGAATAGTTCAATTATTGGGATTCCATTCTTTTCAGAGAGAATCCAACAGTCGAACACCTGAAAAGGTTAAGACTCACACGGGCTGTAGCCACACATACACTTATTGAGTTCAGGGGCAAACTATAAAAGCCTCAACAGCGAAGGACAAGTTTTACGAAGGTGTGCCCTTGACTTGACCGGAGCTGCGATCGGAGAAGTTCAGATCAACGGAGGATAGCTGTTAAGGAGCCAGGCCGAAAGCTCACTGCCTACTTAACTGGAAAGGCGAATCCTTGTAATCTGTATACTTTTCTAGTGAAAATCTTAGCGTTTCGGCTAAGGAGTGGACGTAGATCATTTGGATCGAACCACTATAAAACTCTGTGTTCATTTACTGTTTTATTAGCTTACCATTCAAAGATTGTTTTGAAACCTAGCAACAGAGTTACTAGAGTACATCTGAAGATAAACTTAAGATATAACTTGAACGAACTAACTTTGGAAAACAATAATAAGTGCAAGTAACTTAAAATCTATTCCGCTGCATTTCGTGTTAAGTTATCAACACGACGACTCAGATATTTAGGGACCAACAGTAGCTAAGACAGCCTTTTGAGGATTTATGACTTATTTCGCTACCATCACATCATTAAGAAACTCGTTAAGAGTATACTTTTTTTTGTTCATGACAACATTTAGTCTGAAACTTTCAAAGGACTTGGGTAGAGAGTTCAGTATGGTATCGACCTTGGCCTCATCGTCAATACCTCCACCGTGCACAGTCAGCTCATCCATGAGGTGAGTCATGGAAACCACGTGCTCTCTCACTGAGCTACCATCAATCATTTTTCTACTCACGACTTCCCTCATGAGATTAAATCTGACAGCTCTATCAATTTCCCCATAGGTTGCCTCCAGAATAGCCATAATGTCATAGACGTCCATATGGTGCTGATGTTGCTGTTGTAAGACTTTCGACATAGTGGTCGTCATGTAGCACTTAACTACATTGTTTGATTTCTCCCACTTGTTGTAGAAGTCCACATCCTCCTGAGAGGACTCAGTAGTGGGCACTATAGGTGACGTGAATCACCATTTATTTCTTAACCCCGGATTCATTTTATGGATATCAAAATAAATACTATGATTAATAGTAAATGCCCTATGCATGATCCTATTTAATTTAATACGTAAATTCAAAGGAATACCTCAACTCCTGCGGATTGAATAACGACGGTAGAACGTTGATGGTGTTCCTACAGATCTGTTCCCTTGCTCGATCTGGAAATCTGGTGAGGATGCGCTACCGGATCTACACAGCTGCCCACTCTCTCTCACTCTCTCTAGGGTTTCTAATTTGATACTTCAAACCTTATGTGGAAAGAGAGAATTGATCTGTTTATATAAATCTGGAGAATGGGTAATTAGGGTTTAATAAACCCTAATGGGCTCTAAGCACTATTGTACCAGACCAGGGATCAAATGCAAATAATAAAGTGGGTCTCCTATTAATTAATTCCATGTTCAACCCAGTACATAATTAATTAATAAAATTAATTCATGCCACCTGAGAATTAATGTTGACCTAGCCCTTTATTTCCACATTATTAGGAACGAGTTGCATTGACTTGGTTAATCCCCATATTTAAGGTTTCAGACATTCATTAATTAATTCAGCGTATGAAAATTAGTTGTAATTAATTAATCTCTCATTATTCCTGAGTAGTACCACTCAACCCTTATCGCTTATGCTTGAATCAATGATTCAGCCTGCAGGATTTAGCATAACGAACCTCGTGAGCTTCCCAAGGAATGTCACCATCCTGAAACGTATATTGTTTTCTAAATCCAGCCTGAAGAAACCCCACACAAACTGCCATCACCCAAGATGCAGATATATGAGTAAATATAAGACTCTCCACCATAGCAAGTCAAAGTGACAGTCAACCCATGTGTGCCCCTCAACTTTCAATGGACTTTAGAATTGACCAAGTTACCGAGATCTTTACTCATTCATATATCAAGTAGAATGGTTCATTTCACTGTTGATCCTATCAATACATTGAGATGTACCTGTCACACAAAGTAGTCAAGATAAACCACTTATGGACTTGTTTTACCGCAGCTTAAACCGACAGCCAAACCTGAAACTGTCTCAGCTGTGAGAATTGTTTACATCTCGCTAGGTCGAACGATCTATACGATCTTCTGTGATCTCTTACACACCGTATTATCTCCCTATCGACGAGATAACTGGATGTGTTTGTTCGCATTATATGATTGTTCATTGAGACAGGAGTTTTTTATTGCATATCATTAATGATTACAAGTATATCAGACATAATGTTTCCCAATATACCAATCATAATGCTTTTATGTATACAATTCCAACAATCTCCACTTATACTCAAAGCATTATACCATTACTTTCCAAAGTATAAAATGTGTCTATTATAATCTAGCTATTACATTTGGTCACCAGGTGGCCGGCATCTAACTCAGTCCTAGGATACGAACATAACCCTCGTATGCCTTCTATGGTTAACCCCTTGCAAATGGATCCGTTAGATTATCCTTCGTGTCAATCTTCTCTATTAGCACATCGCCCCTCGCTACGATTTCTCATATGATGTGGTACTTTCTCTCTATGTGCTTTGATGCCTTGTGAGTTCTTGGTTTCTTAGATTTTGCTATTGCACCTGCATTATCACAACATACCATGATAGTCTTGGGCAAACTCAGAACCTCTTGGAGGTAGTTCCGGAGCAATACTTAGCCTCTGAAGCTGCCACATACTCAGCTTGCATGGTGGAGTCCGCGATACATTTCTGTTTCGCACTCCTCCATGATATAGCTCCACCTCCCAAGGTGAACACATAGCTTGAAGTCGATCTCTTCTCATTGATATGTACGTAAAATGACATTTATATCAATGTGTGAGCTTGCATGTTTGTGGCCATTTTACTCCCATATCATATGTTTTTATATTCTTTTTGTTGTGTTTTCGTGTTTTATGTGTTTCGGATGATGTAAGTTAGGTTTTGAGCATAAAGCAACATTTTTGGGTTAGTTTTGGAGGATTTCACCCGAGCCGGGAGTCAAAGGGAGCAGGATCGACCAAGTGGAGCAGAGAAGAGAAGCATGCCTAATTTCAGAGAACAAGCTCGACCGAGCTGGGCCTGGCTCGACCGATCCTAGCCAATAGAGGGTATGCTCGGCCGGTCTCTGCAATGCTCGACCGAGCCATCCATTTCAGAGGGTTGGCTCGGTCGAGCCAACCATGGCACGTCCGGTCCGTGCTGGGATTTGTGGTGGTTTTTCTTATTTTCTAGCTATCCCAGGCAATTCGATCGTGGCTCGGGCGATCCGAGGCCCTATTTGCTCATCTATAAAAGGGGGAATTTCAAGATTTGAAGGAGACTTTTGATACTTTTGGCCAAATCTACACTAAATCCTCCTAAATCCTATCTACGATTTCATTTCAATCCCTTCCAAAACCTCACCCAAGGATATCAAGGAGCTAATTCACCATCCTTGGAGAAGAATTGAAGATCCAAAGGGGTAGATCAAGACCAAGGAAATCCAATTGAGAAAGATTTCATCTTCTACTTATCAATTGAAATGGATTTATTTCATTTCAACTTTGTACTGTTACAATTGAGAGGTATGTTGTTCTAATTCCATTTGGATGTTGATTTGAACAAGGATGTATGAAGATTAGGTTTGATACATGTTTGTTTACCTCCCTCTTTGAGACTGAAGCATGCTAGAGCTTGTTCCTATTCATGTAGATGTAGGTAAGAGCCAATCTAGGTGATAATTGACACAATTATTGCACCCAATATGCGGATAGGTGTGTCGTGAATAACATGTCTTCATATGTATCTCGATCCAATCCTTGTGCGGAGGAAGTTCATAGCTCAATAATTTGCGAGCTTTTAGGAGTGAGATAGGAACTTATAACGTGACTGTTTGTAGTTTCTAGCATCATCAATGTCCAATTCGTCGTGACAAGGGATTGGCTATATTAGAGCAAATTGATTATCCATCCAGGGATTAAAATGTTTTTAAATCAATGATTAACCTAATTGGATTACATCTATGTTTATTTCAACCTCCTATCTACCTCATTTAAGTTTTTGTTTGTCTTGGTTAACCAAATTGAGGAGAGAATTGATTGATTGCTAAGAGATTGAAGTTGATTGTTAGTTTAATTCATTTTTTGTTTTATTTTGTTAGCGTGGGTTTAATTTGAATGCCTAGATTAATAGAAATTACTCAACGATTTTATCTTGCCTTGCTATTAGACTTTTCTATAGTATCCCGGTAATCTAGCAGGCGAAGGGAAAAAGGACCTAGATTGATAATTTTAACTTGAAAAGTGTTTTTTACACGACATCAAATTTTTTGCGCCGTTGCCGGGGAATTCATTTAGTAGGTTGCTAGATATTGGGGGATAAGTGAAGCTTGTAGGCTAGGTGTTTGTGTTTTTGTTTGTGTGAATAATTTGTTGTTTAAATTTGTTTTTGTTGATTTGTTTGTGATTATATCTATGGATCTTTTTAGGTGCTAAAAGATCACTAGGTTAAACGTTCAGTTGTGTGAAGAGGAAGACAAAATGCAGAATCATCTTGGAGTTAACTCGGAGAGGCTTAATAATCTACAAAGACAAATGGAGGAAATGAAAGCCAAAATGCTGGAGAGACGAAGACCACGGAGGCCTATCCAAAATGTGTATGAGGACATGTTTGAATGTAATTACCATTGGCCGGAAGAGGAAAGAGTTTATCAAACGGTGAATGTTGTAAAGGAATCTCGAGAGAATGATTGGTGGAGAAGTCAAATAGATCTCATGCAAGAGAAACTTAATTTGATGAGAAAATCAAGTAGAGAGCATGAAGCAAAACAAGAGATGGAAGTGAAGAAAAAAATGGATGAAGGGAAAAAAGACGATGAACCGGAGAAGGAAAGAGAAGTAATAAGTCAAGTTGATGAGGTAAATGGGGACATCAAGGATCCAGTGCAAATCTTTGAATATATGAAGAAGGATGAGAGTGCGAGTATTGTGATGAAACACGAGGAAATATTAGGATATGGCAAAGAGGAGGAAACCAAAGAAATCTGTAGTGAAAAGATGATGGGTGATTATCAGGAAGAGCTTATGAAGGAAGGCACCAAGGAGACAGTGAAGATCATTGAAGGAGTAAAGAAAGGTAAAATTGATTAGCCTTCACCTGAGGAGATTCAAACAATACCGGCATTGGCACAGTTCATGGAAGAGGAAAAGCCAACAATAAGCAAAGAGTATGCGGATAGGTTTCAACGGGAAATGTTAACTTGGGAAGTAGGCAATGTTGAGGAGAGAATGGTAAGTGCATTGGGTGAATGGATCAATAAGTTTCTTGAAGTGGGGATTCGTTTGGAGAAAGGCTTAAAGATCACTTCAAAGAAGGAGCACTCATTTATGCAAATTGAGTTCGTCAAGACGTGCACACTCCCTTGGAAGGATGAGAGAGGAATAAGGGAGAATATCGTGAACAATTTTCTCCCAAGTAAATGCCGAATAAGGGAGAAAGGTATCTTGAAAATACACAAGATTTTTTACAATGGATGATGTGGTAAGGTTGTCGAGCTACCGACGTTAACCGAAGCGCTTGTTGGGAGGCAACCCAACCAATTTTCTTTCTTTTGTTTAATTTCTTTAGTTGATTTGATTTTGAATAAATTTTTAGTTTGTTTTATTTGTGTTTGATAAGGAAACCCGAGAGGAGTGACGAGCACCTTCCACCCATTTTCAAACTTAGTCTCACTTGACTAAGTTTGGGGGGATGTGCCAGTAGCTAGTGCTTCGGTTTATTCTTCTCTCTCTCCTATCTCCTTTATCTTGTGTTTAGTTTACTTGACAGATGATTTCTTCCTTGAATTTGAGTAATTCGATTTGGTCGTACCTATATTAACATTCAACCTTGGATGAATGTTTTAGATTATGCTCATCTTGATGATATGTATGGATATTTTCATGGGTTTGAGTTTGTTGAATGGATTTGTTTGTTGAACATGGGTTTTGATGGTATGTTTGGTGTTGCTAGTGGAAAAATGATTTATTTATATAGATTTTGGATAGTGGAATGATGGTCGAAAGTGGTTTTGGAAGTGAATATGGTTTATGATTGTTATTGTTTGACTTTGATGATTTGATCTAATTTTTAGCGAGCTTGCTTGATTTAATACTTCCTATTTGGCATTGTTTGTGGTTTTGGATTATTGGTTTGGTTTGTATGGTGGAGCTAGTGGATATGATCTTATCATTGTTGATTATTGGTTTGTGGAAAGTTTGGTGGAAATGAGAGCTTTATTGGTTTGTTTTATGCTCAATAGTTTAGTGGTGTTTGTCTTGTTATTGAGTAGGTACGAATAAGGCATTGGAGAAGCGGTTCGATCGTGGCTACCGATGGGTAACGCATTCAATCATTTCTCTTGCCAATTAGTTTCATTGCATGTAGATTGTTTCTAGGTTTTTGTGTGCTTGTGTGTGTGTGATGAACCCGAATGAACTTGAGGTTTTAATCATGATTTACATGGTGAAGTTTGATGTTTACCTCAACCATTGATAGGGTGGAATCTAGTTCTCAAGGCATGTTTTTGTTTGTCTTTTGAATTGCCGAGTTTTGTGTTTGATTAATGCATAGGACTTGATAAAAAGTTGTGAGGTTTGAGCTATGATTTTGTCATATCTATATCGATTGTGAGTGGCAAGATTGAGAGTACGAAATCTAGAATTTGCTTCCGTGCGCTATCTATTGGCATGAGTGTGTGACTAGAAAATGATCTTAGGCCATCGATTCTTAGTCCCACCTTTCACATCGGGAGTATAAGGTGGTTTTGATCATGAATTTGCCTTTCGTATCTTTGACCCCCGTGATTGAGCTTAATTGGTGATTTTTTTTTTAAATGATTAGGACCATGTTTGGGGGGAAAGAGTGTATGAGAGTGAATACGGTGATGAGACTTGGGTTGGGAATTGATTGGATTTTTTATGTTGAAAATGTTGAGGCAAAAAAGACATGAAATAAAGGATTGGTGTGAGTACTAGAAAATGAGGCACTAATGATGCGGCTAAAAGTTCAATCAAATTAAACCTCTAACTACACAAGAATAAAATTTGTCAAATCCAGGTCCTTCCCCGCTTCGCCCGCTAAAATACCGAGATACTATGACAAAGTCTTATAGCTAGGCATGATACAATCGTTGAGTAGTTTCTATCAATCTAAGCATTCAATTTAAACCTATTCTAACAACATACGACAAACATTGAATTAAACCAACAATCATCATTCGATCAATTATTTCCACAATTCGGTAAACCAAGACAATCACATACTCAAATTAGGAAGATAGGATGTTGAAATGAATGTAGATGCAATCCAATTAGGTTAATCATTGATGTAAACAAATTTTAATTCCTAGGAGATTGAGAAATCGACCCTACACTCGTTAACCCCTTGTCACGGCGAGCTAACGGTTGATGATCTAAAACTTGCAATTAGTCACGTTATTAAGCCCTAGACCACTCCAAATAGTTCGTCAATTATTGCCCTACAACCTAGCACCGCACATGGATTGGAACTAAAATCGTATGAATCTACACTATTCACGATGATTCCGCCCGCGTGTTGGCTGCAGCGTTCACATCAACTACCTCCTAAGCTGGCTATTACCTACACCTAAGAGGTAAGGAACAAGTTCTAGTGCAATTCAAGCTCTCAAAGGAAAGTAAACAAACAATAATCAAACCAAATCTTCATGCATCCTCACTCAAATCAACATCCAAAATGAATTAGAACATCATACCTTTTGTTGGTCCCGGTTTATCAGAGTGTATAACGTTACGCAGCGGAAATATTGAACTTATAAGTCTAACT
>JAPKLW010000343.1:472731-486980 GCA_026898455.1 Plectranthus barbatus | reverse complement strand
TCCGACTGGTAGAACATACTGGTGATCTTGTGCTGGCAGTCTCTGCTGGTGACTTAGCGCTTGCACAATCTTAGTCTACCAATTTGTCTGGATGTTAACTCTTGGAATCTCCCATGACTGGTGGCTTCACCGCTGGTGAATAGTGTCAGCCAGAACACGTATTCTGCTGGTAGGATTTGTCAGCCTCCTGCTGGTGAAATCCTTCCAACTGGTGAACAGTAGCCAGTCATTAGCTCTTGACTCCATGCTGATGAACAGTGTCAGTATGGGTCTGTCAGTCGTCTGCTGGTGAGACTTCTCTCAACTGGTAAGCACATCTCATGCTGGTGAACAGTAGCCAGCATGAGTCTTGATCAGCTACGACTTACAACTCAAAAGACCTAAACAGGACTTTACATTTTAGACTAGAGCTATTCTAGAGACAAACTGACGCTGGTTGGACTTAGGATTTGATCCACCAAAACACTTAAACACCAAATCAAAGATCTAAGCTATCAACTGGGGAAGGGAAACTTAGATAATTTTCCCAACACCTTTCAATTGTAACAATACAAAGTTGAAATCAATTACATCCATTACAATTTGAAAAGTAGAGATTGGAATCTTCCCCAATTGGATTTGTATGCCTTGATCTACCACCTTGAATCTTCAATTCTCCTCCAAGGATTGATGAATTAAACTCTTAGATACTCTAGGATTTAGATGGAATCGTGATGGAAATTGGAATCTAGGAGAAATCCTAACTAGATTTTATGAAGAATGACCAAAAGCCCTTCAAATAACTGACTTCCCCCTTTTATAACGAGTTGGCAGAGCCTCGGATCGCCCGAGCCGAAAATGGCTCGCCCGAGCCATCAATAACCGCCAAAAACTGCCAAAAGCCGATCTAGCTCGGCCGAGCAGGGCATGGCTCGACCGAGCCAACTCTCTGCCCGCTCGTGCTCGACCGAGCCTGGCCTCTGTCTCTTCTTCTCAACCGTGCTCGGTCGAGCCAACTCCTTGCGGCACCCAATTTCACCAGTTCGCCTCCTTTGCTTTGCTCGGTTGATCCTTCTTCCATTCGGTTCACGGCTCGGTCGATATTCCACCAAAAACTAACCCAAAAACGCTGCTTTATGCTCAAAACCTAACCTACACAAATCTAACACACAAAACACGAAAACACAACCAAAATACGACAAAAACATATGATACGGGAGTAAAATAGCCACAAACAAGCATGCGCACACATCGAAATATGGGTCATTTTACGCACGTATCATAATCCCCCAAACTTAAACCTTTGATTGTCCTCAATCAAAATAAAGTAAAGTAATTAATCTACCTCATGCAATACCTCATAGCTCATCAAAATTATCTTAGCATGTTCAAGTAAAACGAGATTATCACCTAACTTTGTAACAAGGTTAATGCTAATTACATGAACCACTCATAAAAAATGGATACAAGAAATGAAAGCACTCCCTCACATGTTTAGGGATGATGAGATTTCACACAACCACAAGATATCGAGCTTGATTTCCATAGGCTTGCATCCATTCTCACCACTATACTACAATGAGTTAGTTTCTAGAATCAAAAAGGTCTTTTCACGGGTGGTAACGTGGCTAACTAAAAGGTGGGTGGTTTTGGGCCAAAGTGACTAAACTTCTCAATTTCCCAAAACCCCCAAACTTGTTCTTTTCGAACCACTACAATCCCCCGAAGCTTTTCATTTCACAACACATTTTTTTCTTTTCTTTTTTTTTCTCGTAAGTTGTCCTCGCAAACGTCGCCCACTTTTCTAGTCTCAACCATAGAGGGAGGGCCACACAGGAGGAGCTGCAGAACCGTGCGTCACATGCATCTATAGCGCGCACAATGTTGCGGCCGCTGCCCGCTGCATCAACCCCCACGCCGGTCAACTCCTTTATTCGGTCATGCAGATATGCAGCCGTGCTGCTGCGCGTGGCTGCGTAGGCGTTATCCCTAGGGTTCCACTGCTCTGCCGTTGCTATAGCTTGCCTAGCACACCCACGCCACTCGTCTGCACCGTCGATTTCGGCTCACGCAGGATGCATGACCTGGCACCACGTTCAAGGGCACGGTCATGCACCGCTCGACGTTTCTACCCTGCGCCGTTGGTCGGCTGCGGCTGCTTCCTGTCCTCATCATCATTGTAACTGGGGTTTCAGAGATGTTGCGTGGTGCGAGGCCCGGCTGTGCATGTCATGCTGCAACCTTTCGTCGCTATTACTGCTTTACACGCTGCCCCATGCACGATGTTTCTTCTTCCTCGTTCTTCATCTTCTTTTTTCTTCTATCTTGATTTTTATTTTACATATTTGAATTCAAAATTATACAAGAAATTATGGCTTATTACATCTATTAAAATAAATATAACCAATGTTTTATCTCGCGGGTTAAGAAAAATAAAACATTATAAAAATGGCAGATCAACTCGAGAATCCACGAAGAATAAAAATAAAATTATCCATTGCAATTCTATAATAATAATGATGAGTGTGAAATTACCACTTTATTGATGCATTATTGTTATGATTCATGCTTATTTCACACACATAATATAGGTTTTTGTTAGATTTGATTTGTTTACGAGTTTGTTTGTTTTTTAGATGTGTAGGTGACCATTTGAGCATTAATCCATGAGTTAGAGCCAACTTTGGGAGTGATTTCGACCCAAATCTTGCATGTGTTTAGTGGATTTTAAACCAAATGGAGCGTAGAGAGCTGAAAGTGGTGAAACAGAGCAAAATTTTGACCTAGACCCGTATGGGATTGATCAAAATCTTCCTCTGAAGGGCAGATTTTGCGCCAACTCTGTTGATCTCGGTCAAAATTTGCTCTTTAGAGGAAAATTTCAATCGAGATGCTTCTATCCTAGGCAAAATGATTCGGGATTTTTTGGAGGTTCTTAAGTTTTTGGCCATCTCGGTCGAAACAATTTAAAGAGAGCAAAATTTGCAAGCAGTTACTATATAAAGGGGGAAATTGAGGTGGTTAAGAACTTTTGGCAATTTTGAAACGCAATTAGGCAAAAATTAGGCGGTTACTCACTTCCAACCACCTCCAAACTTTTCTAAACACCAAAGTGAGGGAGAATCAATGACAAATCTATCCAATTCGATGCAAATTGAAGAGAGGATTGAATATTCAAGCAAGGAGGTCAACATTTGGGGAAATTTGCTCATTTCAATTATACTTTCTAATGACTTCTCTTACCTTTGTAAATGAATTGAGACTCTTCCAAGGTATGAATGGCGAAATCCACCTAGGATATTGGTTGAACAATGTATTGTATCTTATAAATTAAATGAATGTTTGTTTACTTTCGCCTAGGAAATTGCAACATACTAGAGATTTTTCTCAGTCAAGTGATGTAGGTTGTTGGTCCCCGATCAGATTATCTATATATGAAGCGGAATTCTCAAGGCTTCTTGCATTTATCTTGTTGAGTTCTTGACTCATCAAGTCTTTATAAAATATGTGTGTAAGCTCGAGAGGTGTTTAGGTTTATTGCAAGTAATACGCAAACACCTTAGGTGTTGTATTTTAAATCAACAGATAAGAAATAAAAAAGTAAGCAGTAAATAACACAAATGGTTATAGTAGTTCGAACAAATTTTCTACGTCCACTCTTCAATTTGTTGACTGAAAATTCACTAAGACTGCAACTTACCTTCTGTTGGGAAATTTGGCTAATGGCTAAGTTTCCTTTCCCCAGTAGCTACTTGTTTAGATTCTAGTTTTGGTGTTTTGGTGGATCAAATCCTAAGTCCTACCAGAGTCAGTTTGTCTCTAGAATAGCTCTAGTCTCAAATGTAAAGTCCTGTTTAGGTCTTTTGAGTTGTAAGTCGCAGCTGATCAAGACTCATGCTGGCACTGTTCACCAGCATGAGAAGTGCTTACCACTGGTTACTGTTCACCAGTTGGGAAAGTTTCATCAGCAGGCGGCTGACAAAGACTCGTGCTGACACTGTTCATCAGCATGAGAAAGAGCTAATGACTGGGTACTGTTCACCAGTTGGGAAGGATTTCACCAGCAGGCGGCTGACAAATCCTACCAGCAGAATACGTGTTCTCACTGACACTATTCACCAGCGGTGAAACCACCAGTCATGGGAGATTCCAAGAAAAGGTTAACATCAGACATATTGGTAGACTTAGATTGTGCCAGCGCAAAGTCACCAGCAGAGACTGCCAGCACAAGATCACCAGAATGATCTACCAGTCGGATGTTACCAGCAGAATTCCAGATTCTCTCTCCCAGAGTCTTAGAGACAAAAAGAAGATTCGTCTGAGGAATAAACTGACAAAGTATGACTAAGGAAGAATACCTTAAAGTCTATCAGTTCAAGACACCAGTTCCGATTCCTCGTACTGACGAATAGTGCCGTTCTGACATAAAGAGATCAATGTCAGATAAAGTGGACAAAAGCATGGCGCTTTCCGGAAATTCCTACCTGCCGCCGTCTGAAGGACATGCGAGGACAGAGACCTTTTCCGGATGTGTCCAAACGGCTAGAAGATTTGAATGGGATCCCGCGTATATAAATAGGTCGGAACTACCAACATTTAAGAAGCTTGCTTCCTGACATTCAATACTCTTCACCTACCGAAAGACTGCAAATTTATTACGCTCAAGCAAGTAGAAGCAAAACACTTTCGAGGCCTTTCTAAAGGCTATCCGTGTGTTGATTTATTCAAACACGAGACTTCAAGCTTCCAGCTTGTAAGTTACTGATCTCTTTGGTGTTCTTTCTCTTCTGAGGAAGTTCACAGCAGCTCTTGTGCCAGCCAACACTTGAGTTATTACGGGCTTTTGCCGTATTGAGAAGATACGTTCTTGGGAGAACTAAACACCCAGTGAAGCTGTGGAGGTTGAAGTGACGTGCTCGCACTCCACCAGCCGAGAAGAGAGTTGAAGAAGGAAACAAGACCGGGAGCGGTTGATCTAGCGAAGTGGTGGACAATGGTCGCACCAGCTAGAGATAGATCGTAGGCAACTTGTACCTGATTACTCTATAGTGAATTTCCAGTGCTACGATTGGAGAGTGGACGTAGATCAGTTGATCGAACCACTATAAATCCTTTGTCTTTTATCAGCTTTCTGCATTTCATACTGATTTAAAACCCAGCACCCAAGTGCTGGTGTATATCTGAAAACTGATATAACTGTGTAAACAAGGCTAAAAATATTCTAAGTCTTGAGCTACCAGCTGACGAGCCAGTCGCCAGTCAGCTGAGTACGCAGAGTGCAAGTTGACTTACCAACTGACAAGGTCCCAGTCAGTTGGTTATCCAGCAAGTGCAAGAAAACGATTATCCACATTTTCCGTTGCTAAGTTATACCCTGATAATCCGGGACCAACACCTTCAAGAACACTTCATCTCAATCTTCTCGACAACACCTATAGTGAGGCCACACCTTAATTCTCCTTGAATGCTAAATTAAGAATTTTAGAGTTCTTCCTAGAACTTCTCTTCTATGCGGCAATAACCTGTACTAATCAACCTTGCAGGTCAAGGTGATTGCTAAGTTCTTTCTTAGACAGAAAGAACTCAAAGAATAACCTTAGAAGTAAACTTCTTTGGTCTCGTGATGAATACGGTAGCTTTGGCAAAGCCTCAATCTATGCTGGATTGAATTTTAATTCGGTAGAGATTTTGCGTGTATTTGTGCATAAAATTTTGAACTTTTGAATTTGCCGAACTTTGTATTGCATGTTTAGTGCGTAACATTTAAATTATGTGAATCCTTCTATTTATAGACAAAGACTCAAACATTAAGTTTGAATCTTTGTCCGTTAGACACTGTTGGTCCATCCGCCAATCCTCATTCTTCCTTTTCTGAGATGTGCAGAGACTCTTCAGATCTATTCTTTATTTGATTGGCTCTTTCCTCATTTAGCCGACTTGTCAGAATGGATCTTTGAGTTATTTCTGGAAATCACCTTTTTATCTCTTGAATAATCAACTTTTCAATTATGGAGATTCCTTAATTTCTGGAAACTTAAGATTCTTCGATTTTGTGGCTTTAGATGATTCCTGATTGCTATCAGACATTTTGTTGATTTCGTCATATGTCTGCTGAAATTTTAGCAACCTTGTTGAGACTCATTAAACTATTCGCTATATTCCTTCAGTAACTCGGTTTGTTTGTTGAGTGCCTTTAACAATCTCTGTATGTTTGCTAGCCTTCCGATACATTGTTGTTTGCTAGCAGCCTTTGCAATCATTGTGTTTGCCGAATCCTTCAGCAATCTCTTCGGAATTTGTTGAATCCTTAAGCAATCTTCATCAATCATTTCTAACTTTATTACAACTCTAATATAATTATCCTATACAAGACTTTTACAATTTTGAAACAATTCTAAGTTGCTAGAGACTAGATATGCTAGCTTTGATGCACCAAAACTATTACAAATAACTTTGAGACCAAAGGGGTACAATATTCCCAACATAGGCTTTAACCAACTGCTTGATTGATTAACATCAAAATTTAAGCCTTTAAGTGGATCTAGGTGTCATGATTAGTATGTTTGTATGGAAGTTTTGACCAAATCCATGTGCGGGGATAACTTGTAGCTCAATAATCCATGAACCATTTGGAGTGAGGTAGGGATTTGATAGCTGACAGCTTGAGAATTTCATTTCAGCAACTTCTAATTCATCGGTACAAAGGGGATTAGATATCATAGGGTGGATTGATCATTCCTAGGTGAATTAAATATTGTTTACAGTATTCAATTATTCATTGTTGTTTCATTACAATTTTCATGCCAATATCCTGTTTTCCTCAATTGTGAACTAAATCATTTTGTGAGATTTTGATTGTTATTGTTTGCAAGTTTGTTTTTGATAAGGGAAGTGAGTTTCTATTTTGAGAATTGAGATTTAAGGATCTATTTTCTTAGTTAATTTTTAGCTTGATAAGCTTTAATTCATTGCCTAGATTTAGAAAAATTACTCAACGATTTAAGCGGGCGAATCGAGAAGAACCTGTATTGATATTTTTATTCTAGATCAAAATTTTGTTAATTTGATTTATCAAATTTCTACGCATCAAATAATCATGGAAATCATCGACAATATTATTTTTCTAATAGAGCCAATAACTGGAACCTGACACTGATACCAATTGAAATGATATTTAGTTTGCAAATTGAATTGCATAAATTCGTTTGCCAAAGACCAATTAATAGATGTAAAAAAACAATTTATATGTCTATGATTAAAATATAGCATGCTTCCATTGAATGCAAAAGAAAGTAATGCGGAAAACCTAGATGGAATTATCTCTGAAATGTTGCACAGGGATTAGACCTTGAATCCTTTTGGTGCAATGAGATACAATCCTGAAAAACTATAATTACATATCTTAATTTAGTTGAATAAAATCATAAACTTATGAGAAAATAGAAGAATAATGATCCTCCAGATCTGATCTACTGTTTAGTATTCGTTCCTTGTATTCGGATGTCTAGTTAAGTTTCCTCCTTACTGTGTTGCAGCTTAACCCAACAGTCTATCATAGGACTGTCTTACCTGTAATAAATATTTACACCTCGCTAGGTCAAGCGATCGATATGATATTCTATGATCTACCACACATAGTAGTATCTCTCTATCAACGAGATAAGAGAATAGAGTCATTGGGGAAACATGATTGTTAATTCAATTAGGAGATGAAAATACAACAATAATGATTACCACAATATTAATCTAAAACTTTGGTGATAATATACCTATCATAATTCTTTTAGTATACAAATCCATTAGGACCTTGGGGACGTAGGGTACATACTTGGGATTAAAGTCTTGCGTGATCTCAAGAAGAGGATGTTGAGCTTGTCCCAAGCCACTTATAATACTGTGATAGATCATTTTAGCATGCAAGATGCCAATAAAGATTTGCTACCTTTCCGACATGGTGTTCCTATTTCTAAGCCATAGTGTCTTGTGACCTAAGTGGAAAAGAATGTGTTGGCACAAGTACGCTATGCTTTGAAAATAGTAAGTCTTATGTATGCAATGCTATGTATGAGGCCCGATTTCTGTTATGTCATAGAAATGATAGTCAGATTTCTATCCAACCCCAGACAGGTGTATTAGAATGCGGTTAAACACATTCTCAAATATCTGAAATAACACGTGACATTTATCGGCGGAAAATGTACAATTCAGGAATTAAAGAGATAAGTTTAACTCAAGCTATTGACATATGCTAAATTAGTTAATGAGTGTCCTGAACCTTAAATGTCTTGATCGAACAAGCCAATGCACCCATTCCTTATAACGTGGTAATAAAAGGATGAGTCATCATTGGTTTCCTTGGTGAAAGCAAACTAATGTTCCATTAAATTAATAATTGTTCGGGTGATATGATATTAAGTAATGGAAAAGGGTCTACTTTGGTATTTGCATTTCATTCCTAGTCTAGCACATAAACTGTTCAGAGCCCATTGGGATTAGGGTTTTTTATGCGGAATACCTATATTGTAGAAACTGAATAAAGCGATGCACAGAGATTTGATCCTTGAACCTCTTTCCCGCGTAACAAGATTTATTCCTATCAGATGAAGGAATTAAATCTATGAAATTATATAAATAATTTCGAAAATCTAGTGGAGAGAGAAGTAGAAAATGATCCTCCAGATTTGATTATCTATATCCCAGCTCAGATCCAAAAATCTGGTGAAGATTCCTTGTTGATCGAGAAGCAGAATTTCCACCTCGTTTCTCAGATCAAGTCGATCACAACTCCCAGTTCTTGGTCTGCTGTTTGCAACTTATGATCTTGTGGTGTGTTGTGATTTGAGAAACGGAAGCCCATTTATTGGAAATTCTGATCTCTAGATGGGCGGGAGCTTTCATGGGCCAGACCAGGGACCACAATGCAAATAACAAATAAGACCGATCATTTAATTAATTCTCATGTTCAACCCATAATATAATTAATTATTTAATACAGATTCATGCCACCAGAGAAACAATACTGTCTTACCTATTTGCTACAACTTGGTGAGGAATTGATTGCATAGGATCGGTATATCCCTACATTTATGGATACAAGCATTTGTTGGTTAATTTAGGCTACGATAAGCCATTTAATTAATTAACATTTTATATTCCTGAGTCAATACACTCAACCCTTTTTACTTTTGGTTGAACTTAATTAGCCGGCAGGACTTTAGCATAACTAACATTTTTAGCTGTTTAGGGAATGTCACCATCCTATATTGGATGTGGTTATCTAGTTCTAGTACCAGATAGTCATACGCAAACTGCTACCACGCAAGATATAGATATACAAGCTCAACTAGAGCCTTTCACTCTATCTTAAAGTGACACACAATCTGTGTATACTTCTGTACCTTCATTTAGGTTTAGGATGTTATCAAGCCATCAAGATCCAGATTTCTTTGATGTCAGATAAAGGAATCGATCTTAACTTTGGTCCTTATCAATGCGTAACCCCGCACCAGATTCTTTTGATGCTTATTACCGCGTATGCTGCAGCCTTCACTAAGAGTCTATCCTGGGACTATCTAAGCTATGATATCCATTTATTTTTCACTAGGTCAGATGATCCATATGATCTTCCGTTATCTACTACACACCATATGATCTCCCTGTCGACGAGAAAATTGGATAAGAGTGTTTGCGACATTAGTTTGTTAATTCAGACAAGAGATGATCATACGACATTCATGATTCCCAGTATATAAACCAATCAACCTTGTACATAATATACAAATCATAATACTTTCAATATATAAAACCATCAATTTCCCACATATACTCAAAACATTATCATGGTGCTTTCTAGAGTATAACGCAACTTAACTAATCTAGCTATTATGTCAATCGTTTTTCGTGACTAGTTGTGGACTTAGCCCAATGTTACGTACATGCATCTCGTAGACCTTCTGAGGCAGTGCTTTTGTCAATGGATCCGCTAGAATAGTATTTGTATCAATCTTCTCTACTAGCACATAACCCCTTGTTACGATTTCTTGTATAATATGCTATTTCCTCTCATTGTATTTTGTTGCTCTGTGAGTTTGTGGTTCCTTTGAATAAGCCATAGCTCCCGAATTATCACAATACCCCGTGATAGTCTTGGGTAAGTTAGGAATCACCTCCAAAGCTGCCAAATATTATATGTCCCCACCTCCCAATGTAAACACATAACCAGAGGTGGACTTCTTTTCATCTCGGTCTTCTTGGAAATCTAAACTCGTATAACCTACAGGGCACAACTCCTCACACCAATAGAAGAGAAAATAGTCTCTAGTCATTTTGTAGTATTTGAGTATATGCTTTACCGCAGTCTAATGCGCCTGTCCTCATACATAGCAATGCATACATGAAACTCCCCACGACCGATGCATACGGCACGTAGCTCATTTCATCTTTCTCCTTTTGTGTCACCGAACACTGATCCTTGGAAAGATGTAGGCCATGTGTGAAGGGTAACATACCTTCCTTGGCAGTTTGCATGCTTAAATGGGCAATCAAAGTATCCACATATGAAGTTTGGGACAATTCCAGCATCCTAGGAAGTATCATGCATCCCCAAGGTCCTTCATATGAAACTGTTCGGATAACCACCCCTTTATGCCGGACAATACCTCCACATTGTCGCCAATTAGGAGAATATCATCTACATAGAGTGCAAGGAACACCACGCTTCCGCTTACACATAGACGGTACACGCAAATCTCATTTGATAATTGTGAAAATCCATATGAATCAATCACTTCACCCTAACATAGATTCCATGACCGAGAAGCTTGTTTGAGTCCATACAGTGACTTCTTGAGCTTCCATACCAAATTCTCTTTGCCCTTCGGCACATATCCTTCTGGTTGTTGCATATAGATGTCTCGACCTTCTTCAAGGTACCTATTTGGAAATGTGGTTTTTGACATCCATTTGTCAGATCTCTAGGTCCATATTTGCAGCTATGGCTATGAGTATTCGAATGGACTTAAGCATGGCTACTGGTGAGAAGGTCATGTCATAATCTACTATGTGCAGCTATGGCTATGACTATAACCCTTCCCCACCAACCTTGCTTTGAGAGTTTTGATTTAATCATTCGCTCCTTTCTTTCTTTTATATAACCATTTGCACCCTATGGCTCAATAGCCATCTAAGAAATCTATATTCTGGTATACATCCATAACCGTTATGGATTCTTTCTCCGAATCCATGACGATCTTCCATTTGTCTGCATCTTTATCAGATACTACCTCGTCATACGTCCACAGGTCAGTATCATCCAGTTCTCTTTCTAGGATAAAGTCAGAAGACTCTCCCACAAACATGTACCTTTTCGATTTATGAACAACCCTTCATTGGGACGAGGCATTTGAGCCGTGTTAGTATTGAGCACCGTATTTGTTGGTCCCATACCTTGCATTGATGGCAGTGTTGGTATTCCCTCACCTATTCTAGGTAGATTTACCAATAAAATGGGCTTTCCTGATGGAATCGCTTCATTATCTCCAAGCTCGTGGAGAATAATTTCAATCATGAATCTAAGGTTTCTTACATATTCGTCCTCCAAGAATCTTGCTTTGGTACTGAAAACAACTTTTTAATTCTTTGGACAGTTTGTTCGGGATATCCTACAAACAGCATCAGCTTACACATGCTTTCTAACTTATCAGTTTCCTTTATCAGCAAATATGCTCGAGAACCCCAAACCCTCATTATGGTTAAACTTGGCTTTCCTCCATACCAGAGTTCCAGAGGTGTTTTAGGAACTGATTTAGAAGGTACCAGGTTAAGCAAATAGGCTGTTATCTCAAAGGATATCCCCAAAACAAAATTGGCAAGCTTGCATGACTCATCATGGTCCGAACTATATCCAAAAGAGTCCTATTTCTTCTTTCCGCTACAATATTTTGTTGAGGGGTTCCTGGTGCAGTCCATTGGGACTTAATCCCGTTGTCTGATAGGTGCTGCAAGAATTCGTTAATGGGGTATTCTCCACCACGATACGATCGTAATGCATTGATAGTCTTGCCTAGCTTCTTTTGTACGCCAGTCCTGAACTCGTTGAATTTCTCAAAATTTTCAGACTTGTCGCGAAACATATTGGCATATCCAAACCTTGAGTAATTGTTAATGAACGTGACGAAGTACTCATAACCTCCACGTGCTTGAGTGGACATCGGTTAACATAAGTCAGAGTGGATCAACTCCAACACATCTTTTGGTTGAGACTGACTTGCCTTAAAAGGCCTGGTCGTCATCTTTCCCTCTATACAGGATTCACAGACTTGATGTAGCACCACTTGGAAAGATTCTAAGAGCCCATAAATTGCTAGTCTTTTGATCCTCTTTATATTGATGTGACCTAGTTTCAAGTGTCAAAGATATGTTTGATCCTTATCGAAAGAAAACTATCTCTTCAAATGATTATTATTATTATTGGATGACTTTGCCACATTCACGATAGATTTATGCATATAATTAATGATATTAAGAGAGTCAATCATTTTGCCATGACAGATAACACCGTTATTCCCAATGATAGAAACTCCACTATAAAAAATACTTAAAATCCATTATTAAATAACTTGGAAACTAAAATTAAGTTCCGCCGAAACACAAGCAGATATAAAACATCTCTTAAAATCAAAATATTATTTCAAAGCATAAAGTAAAACCTCCAATGGCTACTACCGAGACTCGCTCTCTGCTGCCATTTGAGATGGTAATCTCATCATGCATCAACTGCATTGTCGGCATGAACCCCTGCAAAGTATAACAAACATGATTAGTAGCTTTATTTTCCACTACCCAATAAAAGGTAGAAACTGATGATAAACATGTTTCTGTTATAAATGCACATGATGTACCTTATCAGAGAGAGAGTTCAGGACAACGTTAATCTCCACCCGATCATTAATTTGTCCACCTCTCTTCATATACTTTCTCATGATCTTCACCATACTTATGGAATGCAGAATTACCAAATTGCCCTGAGTCATCTTTTTGCAAACCAGGTCCCTCACAAGATCATAACTGATAGTTCGTCTCACCTACCCATATACTTTCACAAGATCCCTCCAGATCTCAACAGTCGTTTGGAATTTCTTGTACTTGAGCCTTAATTCTCTAAACAGACAGTTCATGATGAAGAAGAAATCAAAATCATTAGAAGCCTTTCATTTGTCATAGAATTGTCGCTCACACAAAGAAAATTTCCAAGACCGGGAATAGTGGATCCATAAAAAATAAATAGTCATGGTTCGCAGATGAGAGAATACATATGAAGAAATACTTTCACTCAAGAAAATTTGGACCAGTTAAAGGGTTTAAGTGTTAAGAGGTTAACAATATGAGTAGTAGACATGTCTGAAAATAATAAATTAACGCTGAAATTAAAACATAATTGCAAACAGTTTGAAACATATAAATATTGAAACCATATGATAAAACAATATTAATGTTTCCTCCAATTTGCCCAAATATTACTATTGCAAGCCACACATGTGGATGTTTACAACAAAACACTTGACCAGAATGCATCTTTCAATTCTAGTCCTTTAATTCCAATCCATGTCAGGGTTTGTTGGGAAATTTGGCTAAGTTTCCTTTCCCCAGTAGCTACTTGTTTAGATTCTAGTTTTGGTGTTTTGGTGGATCAAATCCTAAGTCCTACCAGCGTCAGTTTGTCTCTAGAATAGCTCTAGTCTCAAATGTAAAGTCCTGTTTAGGTCTTTTGAGCTGTAAGTCGCAGCTGATCAAGACTCATGCTGGCTACTGTTCACCAGCATGAGATGTACTTACCAGTTGAGAGAAGTCTCACCAGCAAGCGACTGACACTGTTCATCAGCATGAGAAAGAGCTCACGACTGGCTACTGTTCACCAGTTGGGAAGGTTTTCATCAGCAGGCGGCTGACAAACCTTACCAGCAGAATACGTGTTCTCACTGACACTATTCACCAGCGGTGAAGTCACCAGTCATGGGAGATTCCAAGAGTTAACATCCAGACAAATTGGTAGACTTAGATTGTGCCAACGCAAGTCACCAGCAGAGACTGCCAGCACAAGATCACCAGTATGTTCTGCCAGTCGGATGTTACCAGCAGAATTCAAGATTCGCTCTCCCAGAGTCTTAGAGACAAAAAGAAGATTCGTCTGAGGAATAAACTAACAAAGTATGACTTTAAGGGAGGATACCTTAAAGTCTATCAGTTCAAGACACCAGTTCCGATTCCTCGTA
>JAPKLW010000343.1:449189-467731 GCA_026898455.1 Plectranthus barbatus | reverse complement strand
TCTCGTGGTTGGTGGCTGACCCTTGCTGTCCCCCCTGTTCCTACTGTTTCGGGCGATCTCGTCCCTGCTCACATGGACTGGCAAGTGGTGGAATTCACAGCCCCAACAGTTGTTTCAGAACAAGTCCAGCCAGCTCCAGCAGCAGTGCCAGTAGTGGAGCCAGCAGAAGCAGCAGTCGAGATACCAACAGAGGAACCAGCCGCAGCAGCAGTACCAGCGGAGGAGCCAGCCCCAATGGAGACAACAGCTGAATCTGAACCAGCAATGGCTCCTTCCGCACCTGATGTGCCCTCCTCTTCCATAGAAGTATCAGCGATGCCGATCTCCGAGATCCATCCTCCTGCGCAGCTTCTTGCACTCATTGATGCCAGGATGGATCAGCGCTTTTCTTCCTTCCGGACCGAGATTGCTCAACAGATGGAGTCTGTAACCGCTGGAGTGTCCTCCTTTTTGGCGCGGATCCAAGAGGGGGAAAGTACGCGAGCACGCGCTGAGGCAGAGAGAGCTCGTCTTGCTGAAGAGGAGAGGAGAATTGCTGCTGAGGAAAGGGAGAAGAGCAGACAAGATATGGCAGCGCTCACTGAGATCCTGAGGTCGCTCACAAGCAGAACTCAATCACCAGGATCATCTTCTCAGCCATAGTCTTGTTTCTCTATTTTTTTGTTGTAAGTATTTGTATCTCTAGACTAGTCAGTTTTCTATCCTGTACTTGTAACTGCAACATATTAAATGGATTGATTACTGACAAGTTGATGACAATTCCTCATTGTCCAACAAATTGTCTAAGTATTTACTTACCAGCTGAACTTACACTTCCAGTGTAATCAGCACCAGCACTCGTATCACACACTTTAAATCTTTTTGCTCTGATCTCAATTTTCATATTTTAAACGAGCAATATCTCTCCTGGTTTGAGGGGGAAGATTTTTAGTTAGAGCTGATGTGAGGAAGTATTTTCATGGGTTTAGATCTGATAGGTTTATTTTGTAAAACCCTGAAATACTTTGTAACTTTCCTCATCTGCTGAGTGCTCGCTGGTTAGGCTTTGATCGCACCAAAAAGGGGGAAATTGTTGGGAAATTTGGCTAAGTTTCCTTTCCCCAGTAGCTACTTGTTTAGATTCTAGTTTTGGTGTTTTGGTGGATCAAATCCTAAGTCCTACCAGCGTCAGTTTGTCTCTAGAATAGCTCTAGTCTCAAATGTAAAGTCCTGTTTAGGTCTTTTGAGCTGTAAGTCGCAGCTGATCAAGACTCATGCTGGCTACTGTTCACCAGCATGAGATGTACTTACCAGTTGAGAGAAGTCTCACCAGCAAGCGACTGACACTATTCATCAGCATGAGAAAGAACTCACGACTAGCTACTGTTCACCAGTTGGGAAGGTTTTCATCAGCAGGCGGCTGACAAACCTTACCAGCAAAATACGTGTTCTCACTGACACTATTCACCAGCGGTGAAGTCACCAGTCATGGGAGATTCCAAGAGTTAACATCCAGACAAATTGGTAGACTTAGATTGTGCCAACGCAAGTCACCAGCAGAGACTGCCAGCACAAGATCACCAGTATGTTCTGCCAGTCGGATGTTACCAGCAGAATTCAAGATTCGCTCTCCCAGAGTCTTAGAGACAAAAAGAAGATTCGTCTGAGGAATAAACTGACAAAGTATGACTTTAAGGGAGGATACCTTAAAGTCTATCAGTTCAAGACACCAGTTCCGATTCCTCGTACTGACGAATAGTGCCGTTCTGACATAAAGAGATCAATGTCAGATAAAGTGGACAAAAGCATGGCGCTTTCCGGAAATTCCTACCTGCCGCCGTCTGAAGGACATGCGAGGACAGAGACCTTTTCCGGATGTGTCCAAACGGCTAGAAGATTTGAATGGGATCCCGCGTCTATAAATACCTGGGATCCATCAACATTCAATACTCTTCTCGCCATACTCAACTACCGAAAGTCTGAAACGTTATTGCAAGCAAGCAGAACACTTTCGAGGCTTTTCTTAAAGCTTTCCGTGTGTTGATTTCTTCAAACACGAGACTTCAAGCTTCCAGCTTGTAAGTTACAGATCTCTTTGGTGTTCTTTCTCTTCTGAGGAAGTTCACAGCAGCTCTTGTACCAGCCAGCACTTGAGTTATTACGGGCTTTTGCCGTATTGAGAAGATACGTTCTTGGGAGAACTAAACACCCAAACTGCTGTGGAGGTTGAAGTGACGTGCTCGCACTCCACCAGCCGAGAAGAGAGTTGAAGAAGGAATCAAGACCGGGAGCGGTTGATCTAGCGAAGTGGTGGACAAGGGTCGCACCAGCTAGAGATAGATCGTAGGCAACTTGTACCTGATTACTCTATAGTGAATTTCCAGTGCTACGACTGGAGAGTGGACGTAGATCAGTTGATCGAACCACTATAAATCCTTTGTCTTTTATCAGTTTTCTGCATTTCATACTGATTTAAAACCCAGCACCCAAGTGCTGGTGTATATCTGAAAACTGATATAACTGTGCAAACAAGGCTAAAAATATTCTAAGTCTTGAGCTACCAGCTGACGAGCCAGTCGCCAGTCAGCTGAGTACGCAGAGTGCAAGTTGACTTACCAGCTGACAAGGTCCCAGTCAGCTGTGTAATCAGCAGAGTGCAAGAAACGATTAACCACATTTTCCGCTGCTAAGTTATACCCTGATAATCCGGGACCATCAAGTGGTATCAGAGCGAGGTTCTTATAGACCGATTGTTTCTGAGTCGCTTAGGACCGAGATCCACGTTTCCTTGCACTCCTTTGTTTGTCTGTTGATTAGCTCAGGTACACGAAGATGAATACTCCGAAGCTACTCGACTACAAGACTGTGAAGCATGATATATGGCGAAAGAGGTCGCTCATTTCTCTGAAGAGCATCCATCCAGAAATGAAAGATGTGCTGGAGAAAGGGCCAATCGAGATCACCATGATACAGCACCAGCTAGGAGATCGTCCAGCTGCTGTGATCCCAAAGCCTCAAGGCGAATGGAACGCCGAGGTCAGGAAGCGGAATCAGTTGGATTCCATTGCTCACGAGTTGATCCTGGCTTCTCTTCCAGAGTCGCTGATGGAGGAAGCCCTCCAGTTTGACAATGCCAAGGGAGTATGGGATTATCTTGATAGTCTATGTCAAGAAACTGATCAAATGAAACGCAACAAATTGCAGGTTGCAGTGGACAAGTACGAGTCCTTCCAGATGCTGCCTGGAGAAACCATCGAGGAGATGGAGGCGAGATTCAACGCCATCGTCAGCGAGCTAAAGTCCCTGGACAGGAAGTGCTCAAATGAAGATCTTAATGCCAAGATCCTGTCCAAGATGCCCAAGCAGGACTGGTTCGTGAAGACCACAGCTCTGAAGGAGAAGGACCTGTCCAAGATGACTCCCAAGGAGTTATTTGCTCAATTGCAGGCACACGAGTGGGATATCCAGATGGTAAACAAGAATGAGGCCATCCGGAACATGGGATCCCCCAGCATCAAAGCTCAAGACGAAGCTTACTTCGTCAAGAAGGACTTCAAATGGAAGACCAAGAAGCCCTTCCATGCTGACAGACCTACTGCCCAGCACAACCAGAAGAAAGAAATCCCAGCCACATCGGGATCTAACTCCAAAGACAGCGAGAGCTCTATCGCTGACCTTGAGCAACAGATGAAAAGACTGGCTGTTCTCCTGGAGAAAGCCAAGTCGAAACAGGGAGTATCTCTAAGCTCAACTGACGGAAAATTCGTCAAGAGAGCTCCCCGTGCTTGCTACCAGTGCCAATCCCCTGATCATTTAAAGTTTGAATGTCCACAGGTGGATAAAATTGAGCGGGAAAGGCTAAAGAAGCTCTTTGAAGAGCGCGCCTCCAAGGCCGTTGCCAAGGCTATGCTGACCAGGACTGAAGTGCCTGACATACCCGACCATGATGATGGGGAGTATGCGTCAGACGAGGAGTCAGAAGAGGAAGCTCTACTGGCACTTATGGCAGCCTTTGGCGAGGAGTCAGCTGAAGGAAGTGCTGACAGTGAAGAGGCACTTGCAGCTGTTGATCAGGTACAATCATCAGCTCCCACAATGCATATCATGCCTTCTCACATTTTAGACGATTCTGAGTCGCGTTGCTCCGACTCAGAAGCTGTCACAATAGACATTCTTCAACAAGAATTTTTAAAATTTTATGAAATAAAGAATGTCTTGGCTGGCGAAAATGCTTCGCTGAAAGATCAAATTTCTGTTTTGACCAAGGAGATTGAAAAATCGAGGTCAATCAGTGAAGAGCTAGCCACTTTAAAAAAGACTCACTTTGAGTTGCTCCAAGATTTTCAAATTACAAAAACTGAGCGAGATAATTTTCACAATCTCGTTCTGGAGCAAGAAAATAAAATAAATTTTCTAAATAAAGGCTCAAAAGACTTGGAAGCAGCTCTAAGTCATTGGAGAAAGCCTTCTGATAAGTCCGGGTTGGGATTTACAAAAGATTTGAGCATAAATCAGCCCGAACAAATCAGTACTGGTAAGGGTAAGGGCCAACTAGCAAATGCATCAGCACCAGCTGGTAATGCCAGTCAGTCCCGTGTGGCTGATCAGCATAGGAACCATAAGTCCAGATACATAGGTGAGTCATCAAGACAAAATCCTCAACTGGCAAGACCCTCTGCTGACAGGACGCCAGCATACCCGAAGACGCAGACTAAGCCAAAATATTCAAAGGCAAGGAAGTCAGCGTCAGCTGCCAGTGGAATCCGACAGCCAGCACCAGCTGTCCAGAGATTCCACGCCCAACCTTACAAGTATGCCAGTTGCCAGCATGCTTACAAGGGATCCAAATCTCAGCGGAATACTGAGAGAAGGATATTTCCCGATAGGAGGAACACCTATCGGAGGCCTGAGCCCAATCAAAACCTTTTCTCAAGGGCTGGGAAGGCTAATCATCGTGGTCCACAATTCCAGAGACCACCAAGGCAACACAAGCGGTCGGAAAGAAATTTCCGACACCCTCGGAGGAAGAATACTTCCAGAGGAACCGCACACACAGCCACACCTTCTAAAAACAAATCCATGCATTATTTTAAAAGGAAGGGAAAGGCCACAAGTGATGTCAGCAAGGGTAACACCGAGCTGAAGATTACTCAAGTCTGAATTCCAAAAGGAATGATCCAGAGATCTAACCCTGCAGGACCCGCTGATGATCGGGGACCTAAATAATTTCATTTTCTTGCAGGAACAGGATCATGCAACACAGCTTCAGAGATCGAGCGAGTGGATCATAGATAGTGGTTGCTCGGCTCATATGACTGGTGAGGAGTTCCTATTTTCTGAGCTCACCAAGGTCAGAGGACCTCCAGTTATTTTTGGTGATAACTCCAAGGGCAGAGTTATTAGCAAGGGCTGCATCGAGAAGGATGATGTCAGAATTGTGAATGTATCCCTTGTCACCAATCTGAAGCACAACCTCCTGAGCATCAGTCAGCTGTGCGACAATGGTTATACCATTGTGTTTGACAAATCAGGGTGCCAGATCAAGAATGAAGAGTCTGGCGAGACCAAGCTGAAAGGTGTTAGGAAAGGAGGTCTCTATGTTGTTGACTGGCAAAGCGGGAAGACTGATACATGCTTTGTAGCCACCAGTTCCATGGAAACTAACTGGCTGTGGCACAAAAGGTTAAGTCATCTAAATTTCAAAACTATTAATTACCTAACCAAGCATGATCTTGTAGATGGTCTTTCCAAGGGCGGGTTCAAGAAGGAAGGAATTTGCAAAGCTTGCCAGCAAGGCAAACAAACTAGGAAGTCCTTCAAGAACCAGTCGCCAGTCTGCCCCAGTACCAGTCAGGTACTCGAGTTGTTACACATGGACCTGTTTGGACCAGTAACACCGCAAACCATTGGAGGAAGACGATATTCGCTGGTGGTAGTCGATGACTACTCGCGCTATACCTGGGTAAAGCTTCTCAGAACCAAGGATGAGGTGAAGATCATTCTTCCAGAATTGATCATCCAAGCTCAGAAACAGAGAGAAGCTGTGGTAAAGCGAATTCGATCAGACAATGGGACTGAATTCTGCAACAGTCTGCTGATGGATTTTTGCGCGGAGGCCGGGATCAAACATGAGAGATCTACTCCAAGGCAACCGCAGCAGAATGGACTGGCAGAACGTAGGAACAGGACGCTGAAAGAAGCGGTCCGGTCCATGCTGGCTGAGTCCGGCTTGGGACAGAGTTTCTGGGGAGAAGCGTTGGTGACTGCCTGCTACACTCAGAATAGAAGCGGGATCAACGACAGACTCCAGAAAACTCCCTACGAAGTGTATTTTGGTCGTAAGCCTTCTATAGCTCATCTTCGTGCATTCGGTTCACCATGTTATATCCATAATAATGGGAAGTCGAAGTTAAATGCTTTCTCGCCCAAAGAACTTAAGAAAACTCTATACGCAAGCTTCACATGTAGACGGTTATGCATGAGCTCCAACTTCTCACATGAATTAAATGTTTATCTTAAAGAAATCCCATCTATTAGAATTTATGAATAATAAATTAAGTAAGCTACACATGTAGATGTTTACCTAATAAATTACCCACTTCCAATAAGGGATGGCTTTGTGGAGGTCTTGTTTTTATAAATTAATAGCTTAGTAATTTAACACTTCATAAGGTTCAATTGCACAAATTATTTTATGTAGCCATAAATTATAACATTACTTGTTGGTCCCTTATGATCAGAGTCGTCGTGGTTACAATAAAGTACACACACGAAGTGCAGCGGAATAGATTGCGTTTACTTGTATTTAAGTTATTCTCAACTCCTTTTTAGTTAAAATTTACTTAGGTTACCTTTTTCAGTTATACACTAGCAACTTGGTCACTAGGTTTTAAAACATAATAGCTCGAAAAGCAGTAACAACAAGACAACACACAATTTATAGTGGTTCGATAAAATGATCTACGTCCACTCCTTAGCCGAATCGCTAAGAATTTTACTAGAAAGTATACGGTGTACAAAGAGTTATCTTTCCTGTTAAGCAATCAGCCGTATGAAGGTCTGTGTGCTTTACGGCTATCTTCCGATACCGCGGACTTTCCTGGTGTGGCTCCGGCTGAGTCAAGGCCGCACCTTTGTAAAACTCGCTTTCACCACTCACTTGGAAGAGTTTAGAGTTCCCTCCGAACTATCGTGTGTTCTCGGCTTCAATGCCCGCCTTAATCAATTTCTTCACAAGAAATTGACTGTTGGATGCTTTCCTTAAAAAGAAAGTGATCCCAATGATTGAAGATTCTTGAATCAATTCAAGAATCACTCAGAAGAATGTCAGACGTAGTGAGACACTCTGAATGTTGAAGGCCTTTGGATATCTCTGGATTGTGCCTTTCAACTGGACTGCTCTCTTGCCTTTTTGCTTTTTGGAATCTTTCGTATATCAATTTTTGGTTAGAGAGTGAGCAGCACCTGCATATTCCTTTGACTTGCCTTTTATAGCGGTGTCCTCAAAGTTTGAGTCGGTAGATCCGTTTAGACACAACGGATCTTTCTCCTTAAATGCAGGTAGCTATTTACTAACTTTTCTGCTTTTGGAAAGGCTTTTCCGTCCTACTTCTGACATGGCTAATCGTCACGTGTTGGTCAGAATGGCGGTGTAGCAGTTGTTCTGGTTTGCTTTGCTGAGCTTCTTTTTGTACGGGATGCTGGATCTTTTTCAGCATACTTCTGGTCTCAAAGCGCAGCAAGTGCTTTGTCTGCTTCTCTGATTTGGTTTGCTAGCATCTTCAGCGGTTTAGAATGTGTTTGTCGAATGCTAACTCCTTAGCATTCTGTTATTGCTAGCGGTCTTCCTTTAGCATTCTTTGATGTTTGCTGGGATACTTCCAAGCAGCCTATTCTATTACAACTCGATGTTAACCCTATACAGGACATCACATCAGTTGCTAAGCTATGCTAATGTTCAGCAATGATCGACCGTCTACTAAGGTTTGATCCAACAAAAGCTTTTACAATAAGATCCTAAGGGTAATTCATGAATATTTTCCCAACAATTTCCCCCTTTTTGGTGCGATCAAAGCTTATTAGGGATTGCTGAGACTTAGCTTAGAAGTTAAAAAAAGATATTACAAGCAAAGCATTCAACAACCATTTAAACATCCTTTGTTGAGTACACAGATAGTGTATTTCAACTATTGTTCATAGTCGGAAAACAGAATTCAGAATCATCATAAAAATGATAAAATCCAAAAAAAAAAGGTAGAGAGTGACCTTAGTTCTGAGCATCTGGTGGAGGTTTTGGCTTCTCAAGAGATTCAACTTTCTTCATCGTCGTGGCCATTAATTTCTCCATCTGTTCAATACGTGCTCGTTGGTCTTCTCTCCGTTGTTCTGCTAACTTCATTCTCCGTTCCATCATTGTACGTTCAAATTCTTTTTCTTTCTGCAGTATCTTAGCTTCCTCTGCTTTTATCCTTGCTTGTTCAGCAATCCTTCTTTCTTCCCCCTCTTTGAGAGCATCCAAAACAGAATTGGAGAAGGACTTGTGTGCGTCAAGATTGACGCTGAGAGTCGTCACATTTGTTTGCACCATAGACATGGTTTCTTCGACATTTGTGATCTTGGTAGCGACTTGACCAACTTGTTGCTGAACCTCTGAGACAGATGTTTTTACTCCAGAGATTGCTCCTCGGACATCAGCAACTTCTTTCAGGACCTCTTCATTGAATTTGGCTTGCTGGATATCGCGTTGATGTAGGGCGTTATGAAGTATGGTGACGAGAGATTGGAAGCTTACTTGGACTGGTTCGTCGTCAATGGGATTTTCAGAGACAACTATTTCAGAGCTACTTGCTAATGTAGTAGCTTCACCATCTTCTCTTTCCACTGTAATAATTGCAGATGCTTGAGCTGCTGCTTCAACTCTTTGTGTGGCAACATCAAGAACCACATTGGTATCTACTTCCATGGACTCACTCACTATATTCTGATCAAGATTTGAGTCAGAACCTTGAGTTTCAGACACTTGAAGTGAGGTTGCGGCTCGAGTGTGTTCTTTCTGAAAGTTGATAATTTTGAGATAGTCCTGTCTCCTGGCCTCCTTTTCTTTTTCTTCTTCGATCGCGGCTAGTTCGAGACTTCTAACTCGCAACTTCTCTTCATAAGCAGCTTTCCACTTTTGATAAGCAATCATTGCAGCCCTTTGTCATTTGGTTAGTTCCATGTGGGCCAAGGACTTCTTATCATAAGCAGCTTTCCACTTTTGATAAGCAATCATTGCAGCCCTTTGTCATTTGGTTAGTTCCATGTGGGCCAAGGACTTCTTATCTGGAGCAAACTGTGATCTGGGCAGGGTTTGAGATGGAAGAAACTTCCTGTGAGCACGGATGGCTTGCAATCGAGCAATTACTTGTTGATCAATATATTGTTTTGTGCAGGAGGGTTGGTCCATCCACTCATTTGCCCACATTTCTTCGGTACGCCAGAAATTAAGACCTTTTCTAGCGATAATAATCATCCTTTCCTCAAGTAGAGTTCATGCATGATGTAGTCATAAGTTTTCCATCGTCTGAATTGAGTACCAAGCACTCTGCCTTCCTCTGTTTCTTCATGAATCTCAACATAAAGACTCCTGCAATGTCCCTATTTACTTCTTGCTCTACGAAGGCTAAGATCTCATCACTCCAATCTCTAAGATCAACATTCATATCTTCATTAATCGAGACACCAGCACACCACTGTGCTACTCTTCGTGAGCGAAAGAGTTTCCCAGGTAAACCATCAAATGGAATCCTCAGTTGTTCATTTCGCAAAGTGGGGTATTTTCGAAGAGTTTTGGCATCAAATACTTTGGTAGATTCCCCCTCAGAATCATATTCTGATGAACAGGTGGATTCGTCCAGAAATCCAGCAGAGGAGAGTTCTTCTGCTATCGTTTCTTCTCCTTGATCTTCAATACTAGCATCGACTGTTGTCTCCTCAGTAGTATGGACTTCTTTAGCAATATCTGCCATAGTTTCCTCAGCTGCAGTAGATTCTTCAGCAGTTGTTTTCTTAGAATCGTCTGCTGCAGTAGATTCTTTAGCAGTGTCTTTCTCTGTTCCTTCAGCCGAAGGTTCCTTAACACTGAAGGCTCCAGATTCAGTCTCCTCAGTGTTTTCCTTAGCAACAAGCTCTGCAGTAGACATGTCCGTATCTACGCTTTCCTTAGAGATTTCTGATGGTCCTGCATCCTTATCTTTGGAGTGTGTATCATTTGTCTCTGTTCGTGACGCGTCCTCCTCTGAGCTACTGTCTTGATAAGATGTAGCAATTGGTTCGCAAAATTGAACCGATTAGCCTTTGGAGTGTTCCGTGGCTTTGAAAGCGCCAGATTGAATCAGTGTATCTAGCTCTTTATCAGTCATGCCGTCTGCTGCAGTTGTATTCTTTGTAGTGTTGCTGACTGCAATAGGATTCTCCATTTCTTTTTCTGTCAAAGTAGAGTCTATTACTGTCTTCCCTTTCCCTGCTGCTCTGCTTAACTCGTCAGCAGCTTCCTCACCGGGTATTTGACTAGCATTCTCCTTTTGATTCTCTCTTTCTAGATGAGATCTTTTTACTCTCTCGAAGTTCGGATCCCTGCCTTCGAATGTGATTCTATCCATCTCCTTTTTATATTCCTTCATTTCCTGTGCCTTCATGTTTTCTGCACGCTTTCGTTTAGCTTCACGTACGCCTTCCAAACGTTCATCAAAACTTTTAGATGATAGGGGTGAGTCAGGTACTTTTTCAGTAGAGATATTGGCTAGCTCAGCAACTTTGCGTAGGCGCTGACAACTAGATCTTCTGTTTCTTGTGGGAGCAATATCCTTTTGTTGTTCAGAAGAAATTGGAACAACAAGTTAACCAATCACGAGTGGCTGCTGGAGTGCGGCCTTTTGGTCCATAATTTCCTCAATCTGTTCGGTTGGTATGTCTCCGAGAGCTACTATATCATCAAGCTGCTTAAAGCATTGCTCTGTTTCAGCGTTCTGAGTTAATGTTGCAATTTACTCATCAGAGATAGGTGTTGCTATCTGCAATACTTGTTCACCCAAGGAACGTTCATCTACTTCCTCGTGTGAAGTAGGCTTGTCCGCATCCACATTGGATTTACGAGTCAGCTTCTTTAGCTTCTTCTAATCAAGAGGGTTGGCTGCTTTTCGTGTGATTGGAATGAAATCAGTGGAGAGCAACTTCACTCCTTGATCAATTTTCGTTGAATGCATGACCAATTCTAGAAACTTGCTTATTTTCAATCCAAAATTAACATTTGATGAAAAAGTTCCATCCACAGACATGTGGTCGTTCTTCTTGGCATGTTCTGCCCATCGTTCGAAGAAGTACTCGGCCCAATTTCCCTTTACTTTGTCTGTGAGAGCCATCATTACTGCATATTTCTTAGCAGAAAGTTCAGAATATGATCCGGCGTTGCATTGGAACATCTTGATCACCAATTCGGCTAGAATTTTAAATTCATCCTTTAGGGTGTTAATGGGTGTGGCAGCCCGGAATGTGATCTCAAGACCTTTCCTATCCTTCAGGACGCCAGGCTTCTTCTAAGAATTCCAACGTCTTTCCATCTCATCATGATTCGTTACTTTGTACTGAGATATGAAGGGATTCGTGAACTGAATCACGAAGTCCGTTTGCCAAGGAACATTAATTGGAATATCAAAAATAAATTGCTATGCCTATGAACAATCCTAGCATGCTCCTATATTATTATGCATAAGAAGGTTATGCGGAATACCTGGATCGATGAACTCTGAAGAACGCGTGCGCGGAGATGCCCTTTGATCTTTCCCACGCACCAAGATTCAATTTCTTAACAGATTGAGGAAATTAATCTATAGAAAATAATGTAATATTTTCGAAAATAAAGAGGAGAGAGAAGAAGAAAAATCCTCCTGATCTGATGTTCTGATCTGTATCCCAACTCGATCTGAAAATCTGGTGAAGATTATCTATCAGATCCCTTACCCGGTTGAGAAGCAGAATTTCCTTCCACGTTCTCAGATCTTAGTCGATCACTTACAGCTCCCAAATACTGGTTTTCTGTGTGCAACTTATGATCTTGTGTGGTGTAGGTGTGTTGAGATCTGAGGAACTGAGGCCTATTTATAGGAAATTCTAGGCTCCTATTGGGCTTGAGTTATCATGGGCCAGACCAGGGACCAGAATGCAAATAGCAAATAAGGCCTATCAATTAATTAATTCCCATATTCAACCCAGAATATAATTAATTAATTAATATTGATTCATGCCACCAGAGAATCAATACTGTCCTACCAATTTGCTACCACGTTTTGAGGAACGGGTTGCATCGATTTATCCCCACATTTTAGGTTACAGACATTCGTTAATTAATTTAAGCTCTGACAAGCTATTTAATTAATTAACATCTTTAATTCCTGAATCAATCCACTCAAACCTTTTCACTTATGCTTGAACTTAATAAGCCTGCAGGACTTTAGCATAACGAACCTTTTGAGCTGTTCAGGGAATGTCACCATCCTATACTGGATGTGGTTACCTAGTTCAGATACCAGACAGTCATACACAAATTGATATCACCCAAGACTGCAGATGTACAGGTTCAACTAGAACCTTCTCTACAACTCAAAGTGATATACAATATATGTACACTTCTGTATCCACATATAGGCTTAAGATTCCATCGAGTCATAGAGATCTAGATTCTTTTAATGTCAGATAAAAGAATCGATCACAACTTAGGTCCTCATCAATGTGTGCCCCACACCAGCATACCAAGACATCCAAGATAAGATGCTTATCCGCGTATGCTGCAGCCTACACCGACAGTTTATCCTAGAACTTTCTCCGCTGTGATGACTATTTATATCTCCCTAGGTCAACCGATCCATACGATCTTCCGTGATCTTCTACACACCGTATGATCTCCCTATCGACGAGATAAGAGGATAATTGTGTTTGCGACACATGTTTGTTAATTCAGACAGGAGATGAATATACAACAATTATGATTACCAGTATATTAACCAATAAACCTTGTACATAATATACCAATCATAATGCTCTCAGTATATAAATCCATCAAGATATACGTTTCCCCTCATTCCGATGACCAAAAGTTTTAGCAAGAATTTCGGCACTAACTTCAATGATACTTCCATAAACACAAGTTTTAAAAGATTTTCCATCTTTACTCATGACTGCTCTGGCATAAAATTCAGAAACCATATGCGGATGAAAATGCATGGGTTCAGCGGATAAGTATTGAGTTACCTGTTCGCTATCGAGGATATCCATTATCCAATCCGGGATATGTTCAGCATCAAGATGTTTGTACAAAATCCGATCCTTCATGATTTGAGTCAAATGCCACTGCTCCTTTGTGTGGCCGGCTAGGGATTTCTTCTTAAACATCACGACAAGCTGTCCATATGATATGGAATCATCAACATCTTCTTTCTTTAGAATCCTAGTAAACCCTGGTGCATGCCGCATATGTAAGGGTTCTTCAGAATTTGGTGGAAAATTGAAGGGACGTGGTTCATTTGATTCAGGGCGATGGTTCTGACAGGTAGATTTCTGGGATGATGAGGTATGGAGTCTGTGGCCATGTCTGTGAGGGAAAATCTTGAGTAATTTTTCAAATTCTACGGAGGCTTTAGGATTGGGGATTTTGCTCTGTCTTTCGAAAGATGTGAAAAAAATGAACAGTGATCAGAGCAAAGGTAGGGTTAATTTGAAAGTGAGATCTAATGGTTGAGGGAAAATCTGCGAAGTGTTAGATCAACGGTTCAGAATAAATGCGTCTTTCCATATGGCTTCCCATGCTCCGAGAAATAGTGAAGTGTTTCTAACGTGGCATCTCCTCAGTTGATGCCGCCGTTTGCATGCATTAATTATGCCTGATCGGGTCCCATCAAGTTTGAATTTTGAGTCATCCCGCCTCGATTTAGGATATATTGTTGTTTCTTAACTAGCAGCCGTTCAAGGATGCTGATAGAGGATGGTCCCTCTCAGCATTCTAATTTTCAATACTCCTTTCTCACGATTGCTGGAAAAAATGATTTGACTTCCCATGCATACACTTTGATCACTTTATTGGCGACGTTTCGTATTCCAAGAGGTGAATCATTGCGATCTTCAGACAAATTTTTCTCTTTCTTCGCGTCATAAATGGGAAATCCTCTATAAATACCTCAGTTTGAGATTATCCAAAATCTCAACTTTCCTTCTTTCCTGATACACACTTTCAATCTTCTTCTCCTTCAAAAAAGTTAGGTCCCTTTCTTCACTCATGAATTCTCCTCCACGAACCACAGATATCAGACGCAATCTGATCCTGGATGAGCCAGGTTTGGATAGGTATTATATGGATGAGTGTGATGCGGCAGTGAAGATCATATCTACGTTGCATTGTCTTTCGCAGTTTGTGTGTTCTACTCCTCACCGTTTTCAAGAGGAAGTGTTGAGGGATTTCCTCAGTGAGTGCCATGTGAAACCGAACGCAATCTATGGGGTGTTCCACAATAAGCTTTTCCATTGGACCTTGATCGGTCTGTCTTCATTTTTGGCGCGGAAAGTGGCTCCGGTGGGTGAAGTCCTCCCTTTTGTCGTGATCTCAAGAGTGGACAGGATCTCCAGGGTGAACCTCTTGTACGTCGGAGCGTCAAGTTCCAGCAGGGGCGCCCAACCAATGTTGGAGAAGAGCTTCTTGATGTTGTCTGAAAGTCCCATAGACATCATTGCCTCAGTGTCGGCATAGCAAGTACCTTCCACCCCACGCTCGGCCAGAGTTTGAAATTTGGCCAGCACACTCACATCTCGGAGCCCTGTAATCCCATATGCTTTGGGATGAACACGACGGCGGGGTGCCATGTTTCCTTCTGGACTTTTGACGGGGAACTCGGCGACCCGTGTTCCCGATCGGCGATCGCCGATCGTGCATGTGGGTCGCCGATTCCGATACGAAACTTAGCGAAATTTCTCGTTTTGAACCTATTTCCTGCATCCAATGAACTCAATACCCAAACGTGAACGTAACTGTGGAAAAATGGCAAAATCGACTCAAAACAAAGGCAAAATGAACACAATAAAACACCTAAAGACCTCAAAATTGACCAGAAACAAGTTGGGTTGCCTCCCAACAAGCGCTTTATTTAATGTCTGTAGCTAGACAACTCAGCGATGGACTATGGATCAGATAAATAGAGATCAGACACAGCAAGGGCAGTCTCAGATTGAAAATATGGCTTCACCCTATGACCATTGACTGTGAAGTGTGTGCCATCAGCTCCTACCAAGTCTAGTGTGCCATTTGAATTTACATTCTTGACAACATATGGACCAGACCATCTAGACTTCAGTTTCCCAGGAAATAGGCGTAGGCGAGAGTTAAACAACAATACCTGATCCCCCGGATTGAAATTTCGGCTGCGAATGCGCCGGCCGTGAAACCATTTGGCACGCTCCATGTAGAGTTTAGAACTCTCATATGCCTCAACCCGGAATTCTTCCAGCTCCGTCAACTGGATACACCGCTGCTCAGATGCAGTCTTCAGATCCCAGTTGATCTTCTTCACAGCCCAGAAGGCTTTGTGCTCTAACTCCACCGGTAGATGGCAGGATTTTCCAAACACCAATTGGTACGGCGACATGCCAATCGGAGTTTTGAATGCTGTTCGGTAAGCCCACAGCGCGTCATCCAATCGAATCGCCCAATCCTTCCTGGATACTACAGACTTCTCCAGGATTTGCTTGATCTCCCGATTAGCCAACTCAGCCTGTCCATTGGCTTGGGGATGGTACGGAGAAGTGATATTATGCTGGACTCCGTACTTCGACAGTAAACTCCCCAGCCATCTGTTTCGAAAGTGGGATCCACCGTCACTCAGCAGCGCTCGCGGTGCTCCAAAGCGGGTCAAAATATTTTTCTGAAGAAATTTCAGCACCACCTTGGAGTCACTGGTCTCCGTGGGAATGGCTTCAACCCACCGGGTCACATAATCGACCGCCAACAGAGTAAATTGATATCCATGGGACTTAGGGAATGGTCCCATGAAATCAATGCCCCAAACATCGAAGGGCTCAATTTCCAGCATGAATCTCTGAGGCATTTCATCCTTCTTCGAGATAGTCCCCATCCTCTGACATCTATCACACGTGGTCACGAACTTCTGACAATCTCGATAAACGGTGGGCCAGTAAAATCCACTGGTGAGGATTTTTATGGCCGTCCTATTTGCTGCGCAGTGGCCTCCGTAAGGGGATAAGTGACAATCCCCCATTATCTTCTCTCGCTCATGTGTGCCAATACATCGCCGGATCACCATGTCAGCGCATCTCCGATAGAGGAATGGCTCGTCCCAATAGTAGAACTTGCATTCATGCATGAACTTCCTTCTCTGGTGGGATGTGAGATCAGGTGGTAAAACACCTGCAACCAGAAAATTGACTAAGTCCATATACCATGGGTCCGCTTCCTCCATAGCAAAAAGTTGCTCGTCCGAAAAAACTTCAGTAATGCGGATCCTTTGGTCATCTTCTTCCACCGGATTCTCCAACCTCGATAAATGGTCTGCCACCACATTCTCACAGCCTTTCCGGTCTTTGATTTCCATATCGAACTCCTGCAATAGCAGGATCCACTGGATCAACCTCGGCTTGGCCTCCTTTTTTGTAAATAAGTACCAGATCGCAGCATGATCCGTGTAGACCACCGTCTTAGCCCCAACCAGATAAGCCCAAAATTTGTCGAAGGCGAAGACCACAACCAGTAATTCCTTCTCAGTGGTGGTGTAGTTCACTTGGGCTTCATCCAGAGTTTTGTTGGCGTAGTTTATGACTCGGAAAATCTTGTTCCTCGTCTGCCCCAAAGCAGCTCCAATGGCTGTATCACTGGCGTTGCACATCAGTACAAAAGGTTCTGACCAGTCTGGTGAAATTAGAACCGGGATGGTAGTAAGAGCCAGCTTTAGTTTCTCAAATGCCTGCAAACAATGCTCATCAAAAACAAACTTGGCATCTTTCATAAGTAGAGAATTGAGAGGTTTAGAAATTTTAGAAAACTCCCTTATAAACCTCCGGTAGAAGCCTGCATGACCCAAAAAGCTCCTCACCGACTTCTCATTGGTGGGGGGTGGCAGCTTCGAGATCGCCACAATCTTGGCGCGATCTACCTCTAAACGAGTAGCACTGTTAAGTGCTCTATAGTCGATACACATCCTCCAGCCCGTGACGGGCCTGTGGGCAATCTCCTGGCCACTTTCGTCCTTGATGACGGTAGTACCTCCCTTTTTGGCCACTACTTGTGTGGGTCTCACCCACTTGCTATCCGAGATGGCATATATCTTCCCAGCGTCCAGTAGTTTTAGCACTTCTTTTCGCAATACCTCCTGCGTGATGGGGTTTAACCTTTGTTGCAGCTGCACCTTAGGCTTGTAGCCATCTTCAAGAAAAATCCTGTGCATGCAAATAGAAGGGCTAATACCCTTTATGTCAGATAGCGACCACCCAATGGCAGATTGGTGGTCTCTCAAAACACGCAGTAATCTATCCAACTGACTAGTAGATAAGGTGGCGGATACTATTACCGGATATGTACTATTTTTGCCCAAGTAGGCGTACCTCAGGTGGTCCAGTAGGGGTTTCAATTCCAGCACTGGAGGCTCCTTCATGTCTTTTTGCAGCAAGGCCGTCTTGCGAGCCTCCTCTTCCTCTTGCTTGCTTCTCAGTTGCAGAAAATTTGCACTTTCCAACCTGCTCTTTTCACCTGCATCATCCAATGCTCGAACAGACTCTAGCAGCTCATCACAGACATCATAAAGCTCATCACAAGAATGAACAGAATTTTGTAACCCGTAATCTAAAGAATCAGTAGATATAATGGATGAAACACAAGGATACAAAACCTGAACCATATCGCACTCCTCAAAGCAGTCATCTGAGTCGTGGCGCTCCATGGCCTTGTAGATAGAGAAAGTGATCTTTTCGTCATTCACCCTCAATGTGAGCTCTCCTTTTTTGATGTCAATGAGGGCATCAGCAGTGTTGAGGAAGGGCCTCCCAAGGATAAGTGGAATGTTTCGGTCCTCTACCATGTCTAGGACCACAAAATCAGCGGGGAAAATGAATTCCCCGACCTTCACTAGCACATTTTCTACTACCCCTTTTGGGTAGTTCACCGACCTGTCAGCCATCTGAAGTCTGATGGTGGTCGGTTTGATGTCTGCTATCTTTAATCTCTCGAAAATAGAGAGGGGCATCAGATTGATGCTAGCCCCTGAATCGCAGAGCACCTTCTCGAGTGTTTGCCCCCCAATCACGCAGGTAATTGAGAAACATCCCGGATCTGATCTCTTAACCGGCATCTTTTTCTGAATGATGGCGCTGCATTCCTCAAAGAGATTTAGTGTCTCAAATGCGCCAAAGGGCTTCTTCTGGGTAACCATATCCTTCAAAAATTTCATGTACCCAGGAATTTCTTGTACCACTTCAATCAAAGGGAGGTTAATATGGATTTTCTTCATATGCTCCAGGAAGCGCTTATACCGCTC
>JAPKLW010000343.1:428975-449179 GCA_026898455.1 Plectranthus barbatus | reverse complement strand
TTAATATGGATTTTCTTCATATGCTCCAGGAAGCGCTTATACCGCTCTTCTTTTTGCTTCTTGACAAACCTTTGTGGGAAAGGCACAGCAACAGGACCAACCGGTTTTGAACTGTCTTCAGGACAGATTTCTTTACCCTTCTTTGCATGTTCTTCTTCAGGAAGAAAAGGGTCAGGTTGTACAACTTCAGGTTGCACAGGTGTGTCAGTGGGCATAGATGGCCCCTCATAACCTCTACCACTGCGGGTGGTAATGGCATTACAGTGGTCCTTTGGATTTACCACAGTGTTGCTGGGAAAATGTCCTGGAGTATGCTGGTTGCCAATTGCGTTAGCTATCTGGGAAATCTGTGTGTCCATCTACTTCATGTGTTTTCCCATTTCCCCCATGTTATTCTGCAGCTGGGAAATTTCTCCGTCTGTCTTCGTAGACTTAGCATTGGAGACTACGATGAATTGTGTCTGGAGTTCCCTCATGCTTGGCTCCTTTGGCTCATTCGCTACTCCATGATTTGCGGCAAACCCAGGTGGAGGTTGCAGAGCATTGTTCGGGTTCCAATAAGAAAAGTTGGGATGATTCCGATTGTTGGGATGATACACCATGTTGCCCGATGGATACCCTCGATTGTTGTTGAAGTTTCTCTGGTTCACATAGTTTGCATCCTCCATTTGCATCTCATTCCCCTGCTCATAACCTTACTGAGGTAGGTTATTTTCCAACTTAGCAATGTGGGTCTCCAGTAATTTAGTGGAAGCAGCCACTTCTTTCCTCATCAACTAGACCTCAGCAGCTATGTCTCCAGTGTCATCAACTGCTGCTATCCTGTGATCATCCCTGTCTGATGGCCAGTTATATTCGCTTTTCGCCATCACATCCAGTAAAGCTAACCCTTCCTGTGGTGGTTTAGCAGTCAGTGACCCTCCAGCTGAAGCATTCACATGCTTCTGGGTCTCCCTGTCCAGTCCTTTGTAGAAATGACACATCTGTTGCTTCTCAGTAAAACCATGGAAAGGGCAGGAGCGCAAGAGATCCTTGAAGCGTTCCCAAGCCTCGTACAATGACTCTCCAGAAAACTGCCTGAACTGTGAAATCTGTGTCTGCAACTGAATGGTTTTGCTGGGTGGGAAAAACTGAATCAAGAACAGCTTGCATAGTTCCTCCCATGTCGAGATCTCATTGCAGTTCTGAGTCATATACCACGATAGTGCTCTGTCGTGCAGCGTGAAGGAAAACAGGCGCAACTGGACATAGTCAATAGGCACCTGATTCTGCTTAACCGTATCGCACAGCAGAAGAATTCCCTGAACGTGTAGATGAGGATCCTCGGTTGGCGATCCCCCATACTGATTCTGTTTAGCTGTGTGTATCAGACCAGTCTTCAGCTCAAAATTCAGTGTATCCACCTTTAGTCCAAAATCTGCATTACGATGCCTATCAGTCATCGGCTCGTACATCTCTTCGACGGTGGGTGGTCGTGGTTCTTCCGGACCCTGGCGCTCTTGGAGTCTTAGATTCATTTCTTGTAGCTGCCTCTGCATCTCAGCTATCTGTGTCGCCTGATCGTCAGCCATAGTGAATGCTAACTTTCTTCGCGCAGTGTTTCTTCCTCGGCAGGTAGATTCGATCTCCGGATCTAAAGGTTCAGTAGGTGGACCTTTTGACCTGGTTCGCATATACTATCTGCAAGGAAACAGACAGTGAATAGCACAAAAAAGAAACAGAATTTAAAATGAATATGCGTAAAATAAAGCCTAGAGTAATTAGCTTAATATCAGGATTAGTGTCAATTATAAATCTATGCAGTCCCCGGCAACGACGCGAAAAACTTGATAGCGTATTTTTCAACACGCTAAAACTGCAAGTGTACAGGTCACTGCAGAGGCAAGTAATAATTTTATCGAACTCAAGGACTGCAGGCTCGAAGTATAATCAAGCACTAAAGCGTAGACACCGTACTACTATCTAGGCGAATTAGAAAATAAAAGTTGGTTTATTTAAAAACTATCAATGATTTAAAAACAAAGTAAAGTAAATGACAAATTTAATTGGTTTTAGAAAACTTATGAGAAAACAGGATTCCAGGGTAATCCTCTTTGAATTATCAAACAACTCTTTATGTAGTTCAATCCCAATTTAATTCCCAAAGATGTGAGTTAATCGCAAATGTGTTATCAGGTGATCCTCTCGGACTCTAAACCATAACATGGAAATAAAAGGTCTAGTGATTCCTCTCGGACATACAAAAGACTTTTACTCTTGATTAAAAACCGTAGATTTCAAAACCCTTCAAAAGTTCAATTTCCTCTCGGACAATTGTTCTAATAAATCTAATTTATTTGCACCTTAATTGATGACCTAAACCTCTCGGTTCAAAAACTACCAATTCAAATCGCAATCAATGGCCAGTATCTCGCAATTAACGAAAATCCCAAAGAAATTAGAACATCAATGGAAAAGGAACATTAAATCACATAAATTGTTGAATGAATAATTACAAAGTTTTAAACCCTAGAATCCATGAATGAACTTAGCCAATCATACTAAGTTTTGGAAAAACGAAAGGATAAAGAGTCACAAGAATAGAAATCATGGAAATTAAAAACCCGTGGTGTCTTCAATCTTCGAATCCTGGAGTGCTCTTCAAGTTCTCCTATTTTTGCTGTCAAATCTAAGCTCTCTAATGTCGAAAATTGGAAAAAGGAACCTTATTTAGGTTCAGGGACGTCCTATTTATAGTTGGGGCTTCTTAAATCTCCAAAAGATATGGTTTTGGGCTTCAGATTCGTCAGAATACGTCAAATCGTGAAAAAATCGGCGGTTTGGACTGCCCGATCGGCGACCGCCAGTTGCGCATGTGGGTCGCCGATCGCGTGCCAAAACTTGTTGTGAAAATCTGCAGAGTCGGTGACCCATCTACATGACTGGCGATCGCCAGTTGTGTCATTTGGGTCGCCGATCATGCGCCGTGGGAAATGGCTGGAAAATCGCAATCGGCGACCCATCTTCATTACCGGCGATCGCCGGTTGTGTCATTTGGGTCGCCGATTTCGTCTCAAACACAATTTTGGCGAACTCTTCAGTATTTTCTGACTCTTTCCTCTTCCCAGTGCAAGCTAGCACTGAGTAGCTCCCCTGATACTTGGTTAATTCTCGTAAACAGCTCAGTTGTGCATGAAATCTGCATAAACAACCACAACCAGGCCAAACGTAATATTTCCTTAAAGAAAATGAATAATGTATGAAAACACCACGTAATAGCCCAATCTAAGTTCAAAAGTGAGTAAATCCACATCAGCAAAATGCACAAAGTGAGTGTTTATCAGACCGCTGACACCTTTGCGGTTGATTTTGGGCTTCCTCGAGGTCCGTTGTCTGTGGAGGACTATCTTGCGGAGGAAGTGGCTCCAGAATGGCTGGCATGGGAGAAATGGCGTCATTCTTCTCGTTTTGATTTCAGCCCTGACATTCCTGCCTCTGGCCTCCAGACATCATATTGGGTCATGTTCCGTATTGCCCATGAAATCCTGCTTGGAGAGGAGCCTTATGACCTCTGTTTCTCAAGATCTGTTTGGCAGGTGATGATGGCCATGGATGATGCTGCTTCCGTTGACTAGGCCGGATACGTCTTCAAGAATGTCTGGGAAGCTGTCAAGCTTCATCCGTTCGTGCCTCTGCGGAATGGAATGCAGCTCAGCTGGTTGATGGAGAAGTATTTTCCAGAAATTGCTGACGGTCCATCCAACCTTCAAGGGGCTGATTTCTATCCTTATAAGCCAGTGTCGCCTTTCTGAATGAATTCCGTAGTAGATCTTGTATTTCCTCTTTTGTTTGGCTGATAGTTCTGTTTCTTCCTTTTGTAATGAATACCTGCTTCAAGGCATGTTCCTCTTTTGGTGAAGAATATATGAATATCTCGATCTTTTGATGTTTTTTTTTCATGACAAAATATAGATGTGATCTTCATTACTTCATAGTTTGCTGAGAAGAAACAATTTATGTGCTGAAAATTGATAGAGGCATATCCGTCATTCGCCATTTGCTTAGTAGACTGCATATAGTAAAGGTCTCCCATAATATGCTGAAAGTAACATAAGAAAATCCAAGAAATCCAGAAAGAATGAGAGTAGAATCTCATTCATCCGTAGCAGTATCTAGTTCCATCATGCCCAATTTAATGCATAATTCTTTGAATCTTGCCTCTGCAAGGGGCTTAGTGAAGATGTATGCTATTTGATCCTCAGTACATATTCGCTGAATATCAATATCCTTCTTTTCTTGATGGTCATGAATAAAATGATGTCGGATGTCAAAGTGTTTTGTCCTGGAATGATGTACTGGATTCTTTGTGATGCACATAGCACTATTGTTATCACAGTAGATTGGTACGCATTCAGGTGAGATATCATAATCTTGAAGTTGTTGTCGAATCCACAGAATTTGCTAACAGCAACTAGTAGCCGCTACATACTCTGCTTCGGTAGTTGAGGTTGCTACCGAGTGCTGCTTTTTGCGGAACCAGCTGATCAATTTATGACCAAGGAATTGACATGTACCACTGGTGCTTTTCCTGTCGATTTTGCATCCTCCAAAATCAGAATCTGAATATCCACTCAGGGCTAGACTATCGGCTCTTGGATACCAAATTCCTAAGCCTTCTGTGCACTTTAAATAACGGATAGTTCGCCTAGCTGTGTCTAGATGTGTTTTGTTTGGTTGGGATTGATATCTGGCACATAGTCCCACAGCATATGATATATCGGGTCTGCTGGCTGTAAGATATAGCAGAGATCCGATGATCCCTCGATATAAGGTAGGATTCACTGTTTCTCCTTCTTTTTCTAGATCTGCTATACACGCATTGCTGATGGGGATCCGTAAGCTCTTGGATTTCGTTGGACAGTATTTAGTAATTAGATCTCGCGTGTATTTCTTTTGATGAATGAAAATTTAACACCCACTCACACAGAGTCTGATGTCAGGGCCTGCAGTCCGATGCACCCCAACCCTTCTCCAGTTGTCACACAGACCTGGAAGGTTGTTGGTAGTGAGGATCGAACCTCCAACCTACCCTTTAACTCCAAACCCTAAAGGTAAGATGTCACCAGTTGAGCTGCAGGCCAACTGGTGACATCTTACCTTTAGGGTTTGGTGTTAAAGGTTGGGGAGGGGTTCGATCCCCCTTGACAACAACCCTCCAGTCTGCATCTGCGGATGAGGCTGGCGAACCATAAGTCCCTGTGTGCGCAGGGCTCAGTTGACGCTGAGTGGGTTGGGGTGCATCGGACTGCAGGCCCTGACATCGCCGAACCCGAGGGGTGGGATGTTACAGAAAACCCCTTCAATTGACTGTTGAACTTGAAGTCCAAGAAAATAGGACATTCTTCCCATCATACTCATTTGAAAATTACTCATCATTAGCTTGGAGAATTTGTCACAGAGAGCTTGATTCTTTGAGCCAAAGATGATGTCATCAATGTAGATTTGCACAAGTAGAATACTTCCTTCGTCCTTAATATGAAAGAGTGTTTGATCAATCCTTCCCTTTTTGAAGCCATTGTCGAGTATAAACTTAGATAAAGTTCCATACCAAGCTCGAGGTGCTTGCTTCAATCCATACAAGGCTTTTATTAGTTTATAGACCTGATTTCCATTCTCAAAGCCTGGAGGCTGCTCAAAGTAGACCTCCTCCTTGAGTTCGCCATTAATAAATGCACTTTTGACGTCCATTTGCATGACCGAGAATTCATGATGCGCTGCATAAGCGAGAAATAATCTGATTGCTTCCAATCTTGCTACAGGCGCAAATGTCTCATCATAGACTATGCCTTCACACTATTTGTACCCTTTCGCTACAAGGCGTGCTTTATTTCTTACCAACAAGCCTGATTCGTTTTTCTTGTTTTTGAATACCCATTTTGTGCCTATGACATTCTAATGTTTTGGTCTATCCACCAGATCCTATACGTGGGTGCGAGTGAATTCAGCAAGCTCCTCTTGCATAGCATTTACCCAGTCTGGATCACGTAGTGCATCCTCAACTTTAGTTGGTTCTTCACTTGATAGATAGCATGAAAACTTGCAGATCCTTGTCTAGTCAGGACGGGGTCATTGATATCTCCAAGAACATCTTCTAGTGGATGTGCACGCAGCCATGCTGGTCTGACTAGTTCTCAGCAATTCTTTCTCCTCTGAGATTATTGGTATGTTCTGCATTGACCACTTCATCTTCAGCATCATGTGTGTTGAGAATTTGATCCTCAGCAGCCGGTACTTCGGCTATAGGAACATCATAATCTGGTCCTTCACTTTCAGTGGAATTCTCAGCATTTGGTGCCTCAGCAGCTGGTATCTCAGCAGCTCCTCTGCCAAGATCTTGAGTAGCATTGATTTCTTCCGCGACGGGGGTAGGATTAGAGGTTTCCTCGTCTGAATCATCTAGCGGATTAAAGATATCCTTTTGGGGATTGGCCTCAACATGATCGTTAGCATCACCGGCTTGGTCTGCTGGACTTGTCTGAACAGGATTACATTCATTCATAGACTTAGTCGGATCAAATCGTAAGTGTTCATGATAATTCAAGATCGATTGACCATTGACATCATTAGTCTCATGATTGTCATCCTCTGTCTCATTGATGGCTCTGCGCACTAAAGTAGATTCATCAAAAATAACATTGCATGTTATTTCCACAATTCCGGTAGTCTTATTTAACACTCTATAACCTTTGTGTGTGGGGTGACCGTATCCGAGAAGTACACCCTCATCCGACTTAGGCGAAAAAGTGTTAAGTTTTGACTTCCCGCTGTTATGGATATAACATGTTGCACCATAAGCACGTAAATAATCTAAATTAGGCTTACAATCGTTATATACTTCATAGGGAGTTTTGTTGAATCGACCGTTGATAGAGCTCCTGTTCTGCGTATAGCATGCTGTCATCACTGCTTCGCCCCAAAATTTAGCAGGTAGGTCAGCATCGGCTAGCATGGATCGCACTGCTTCTTTCAAGGTTCGATTCCTCCTTTCTGCTAGACCGTTCTGCTGTGGAGTCCTAGCAATGGATCTCTCATGATTTATACCGGCTTCTGCACAAAAATCCATGAGAATGCCGTTGCAGAATTCTGTTCCATTGTCAGATCGAATCCTTTTCACCGTAACTTCTTTATTATTCTGCTTCTTGAGGATTAACTCGGGTAGAGTAATCTTAACCTCATCTTTGGTCTTCAGTAAGCGAACCCAAGTGTACCTGGAATAATCATCAACTACCACAAGACTATATATATCTTTTTACTTACCAAGGGTGGAGTGACTGGTCCGAATAGATCCATATGTAATAATTCTAGGATTCTGCTTGAGGTGTTCTTTTCTAGGTTGGAATGAAATGAGGCTTTGGTCTGCTTTCCTTGTTGGCATGCCTTGCAGATGCCTTCTTTTCGAAACGTGATGTTTTGAGGTAAACCTGTGACAAGTTCATTTCTAGCAATATGGTTGATGGTTTTGAAATTTAAATGATTTAACCTCTTATGCCATTACCAAGTGGTTTCCTCTTTGTTTAGTGCTAGAAAGCATGAGTGTTGTTGACCACTTTGCCAATCAACCACATAAAGTCCACCTTTTCGAATTCCTCGAAGCTTTACTTCTCCTGTTACATTATCAGCTATAGAACATCCCGAATGAATGAAAGATATTGTGTACCCGTTTTCGCATAGTTGACTTATGCTTAGCAGGTTGTGTTTGTGAGTGGATACGAGAGCAACATTAACAATTCTTAGTCCGTTCCGCTCTATGCATCCTCTGCCAAGTACTCTTCCTTTGCTGTTGTCTCCAAACACCACAGATGGGCCATATGATTTTTGAATATCCGAGAATAATTCTTCGTCTCCCGTCATATGCGCAGAACAACCACTGTCTAGGATCCACTCATTTGACATGCCTGATGTCTTCGCACTTGAATCCTGATCCTGCAAGAAAAATTAAGTTGATTTATGTCCCCATTTCGAGTCGGGTCCTGGAGGATTAGCTTGAGTCATTGTTCCTTTTGGAACCCACATTTTGATAATCTTCAAAGATTTTTCTTCGAGATCTATTTTGCTAACTTTCTCAACTTTTTGATGTGCATATGTATGTGGTTGTGCGTTGTGCTCCTTTCCCTTCATCGTCCTTTAATGATATACATATCTGGACTCGGGTCTCACATAGGTGTTTCTCCTATGCGGTGTGTAGTGATAATATTTGGGTTTCATTGAATGATCCTCAATGTGTCTTTCCCGAGAAAGGACAAGATTTGGCTTCCTGGCATTTGAAACATGATGCTCAACATTTATCCTTGAGTTTGCTGAATAGTTTCGCTTAGCAGACCTCAATTGTGAGTTTTGCTGAAGTTCAGCATCTTTTATGATTCTCTGCTGAAATCTTACATTCTGCTTGACCTTTTGCTGAGGTCTAGCATAGTGCTTGACACTCTGCTTGGGTTCAGCAGATTGTTTGATATTCTACTGAGTGATCGGCTTAGCGTTTGATGATTCAGGAACTGATTTATCCTTCTCTTTACTATCATCAAATATTTTTCCGCCAGAAATGAAGATGATATTTTCCTTCTGACTCGAAGTTTTATCTTTGTCATTACAACTATTCCCAATTCCAGATCGGTCACCGTGACGTCTCTGTTGGCTTATCAGGTTATTCAAAATATCCTGACTATTCATATGTGCGCAGACACACTTCTCATTGGCTTTGTTTTTCAAAAACATATTTTCCTTTTCAAGATTTTTTAAATTTTCAATGAGTTCAGAAGATTCAGTTCTAAGTCTTGATAGTTCCTTACTATCAGAACTTAGTCTTTCGACTTCATTGGTCAGACTTAAGACTTTTTGTTTGAGTGAAGAGTTATCTTTCACAATAGCATCTTTCAAGGTGTATACCTTAGAAAGTTCTAAAGAAAGCTTAGTAAGATAATCTTCCTTAGAATCTAGGAAGGGATCCTCTGATTCAGATGTGTGTGCTGAGCATGGAGTATTCAATATAGGTGTTACCTCCTGATTATCAACTGCTAGGGCCGATTTAGAGGGTTGCTTAGCATCAGCAGATGATTCGCCATCTTCAACAATTTTTGCCATAAAGACCATTAGGGCTTCTTCTTCCTCGTCAGTGGGGTAATATTCCTCTTCGTTGTCAGGAATATTTGGAACTTCTGTCCGTGTCAGCAACACCTTTGTTACAGCTCGCACTGCTCGTCTTTCAAATCTCTGACGCAAACGTTCTCTTTCCTCAGGACTTACTTTTGGACAATCATGCTTCAAGTGATCAGGAGACTTGCATTCAAAACATGTTCTTATCCTTTTTTCAGTAGGGTGCTGCATCATGCTCGCTTTTGCTTCCTTTTCGGCTTTTGCTTCCAGAATCATTTTCTGTATCTTTTTCATCTGTTCTTCCAGCTCGCCTATCTTTTGATCTTCATCGTTTATAGTAGAAGTTGATGAAGTTTCCTTGGACAGTGTTGCAGATGCAGGTGTGGACTTTTCCTGGTTATAGTAAGGTTTCCTCGGAGATTTCCATTTGTTTCCATCCTTTTTGACAAAGTAAGCTACGTCTTCTTGAGTTCCAGCGCTTGTGGAGTTCGGATGTATAACATCAGCTTCATTTTTCTTTGACTGCTGAATGATGAATTCATGCGACTTTAGTTGAGAGAAAACTTCAGCGGTCGACATATTGTTGAGATCTTTTTCGCTCATGCTTGTCATCTTGACAAACCAATCACTTCTAGGGTAAAGCTTGGATATAATTTTGTTATTCATTTCCCCTTTGTCATATGTCTTGCTGACATTTTTGAGTTCTGCGATGATTGTGTTGAATCTTTCTTCCATCTCCTGAATGATTTCTCCTGGAATCATGGAGAAGAATTCGTACTTGTCCACAGCGACTTATAGCTTGTTTCGCTTCCTTTGTTCCGTTTCCTGAGAGACTTCGCACACATAATCCCACATCTCCTTTGCGGTATTGTAATCTAGAGCTTTATTGGTCATTAGGGGAGGTAGGCATTCCATGATTAGTTTCATGGCGATAAACTCCAGCTGGGCCCTCTTTTTTTCTTCAAGAGTCCATTCCTCGTAGGGTTTACTCACCCTCTCAGGTCTGGGTTGGCCACCAACGGGTCCAGGGGTGCAGTGTTGACCTTCATGATCTCTATAGGGCCAACTGTTAGAATGTCCCTCATCTCTGGATGTATGCTCTGCAGCTGGATCATGGCCTTCTTTTTCCATGTTTCAAATCCATCCTTGTTGTACTTTGGAAGAGCGTGATTCGTCATCGGATACTTCTCGTCTTTACCTAAGCTATGTAAAACACAGATACAAGAGATGCAAGGAAAGACTAGGATCTAGGTCCTAAGCGACTCAGAGGCAGTCGGTTTTTCAACCTCCTGCTCTGATACCACTTGTCGGTCCCTTATGATCAAAGTCGTCATGGTTACAATAAAGTACACACACGAAGTGCAGCGGAATAGATTGCGTTTACTTGTATTTAAGTTATTCTCAACTCCTTTTTAGTTAAAGTTTAGTTAGGTTACCTTTTTCAGTTATACACTAGCAACTTGGTCACTAGGTTTTAAAACATAATAGCTCGAAAAGCAGTAACAATAAGACAACACACAATTTATAGTGGTTCGATCAAATGATCTACGTCCACTCCTTAGCTGAATCGCTAAGAATTTTACAAGAAAGTATACGGTGTACAAAGAGTTGCCTTTCCTGTTAAGCAATCAGCCGTCTGAAGGTCTGTCTGCTTTACGGCTATCTTCCGACACCCCGGACTTTCCTGGTGTGGCTCCGGCTGAGTCAAGGGCGCACCTTCGTAAAACTCGCTTTCACCACTCACTTGGAAGAGTTTAAAGTTCCCTCCGAACTATCGTGTGTTCTCGGCTTCAATGCCCGCCTTAATCAATTTCTTCACAAGAAATTGACTGCTGGATGCTTTCCTTAAAAAGAAAGTGATCCCAATGATTGAAGATTCTTGAATCAATTCAAGAATCACTCAGAAGAATGTCAGACGTAGTGAGACACTCTGAATGTTGAAGGCCTTTGGATATCTCTGGATTGTGCCTTTCAACTGGACTGCTCTCTTGCCTTTTGCTATTTGGATCGTTTATCGATTTTTGGTTAGAGAGTGAGCAGCACTTGCATCTTCCTTTGACTTGTCTTTTATTGCGGTGTCTTCGATGTTTGAGTCGGCAGATCCGTTTAGACACAACAGATCTTTCTCCATAAATGTAGGTAGCTATTTACTAACTTTTCTGCTTTTGGACAGGCTTTTCCGTCCTACTTCTGACATGGCTAATCGTCGCGTGTTGGTCAGAATGGCGGTGTAGCAATTGTTCTTTTTCGCTTTGCTGAGCTTCTTTTGGTACGGGATGCTGGATCTTTTTCAGCATACTTCTGGTCTCAAAGCGCAGCAAGTGCTTTGTCTGCTACTCTGATTTGGTTTGCTTGCATCTTCAGCGGTTTAGAATGTGTTTGTCGAATGCTAACTCCTTAGCATTCTGTTGTTGCTAGCGGTCGTCCTTTAGCATTCTTTGATGTTTTCTGGGATACTTCCAAGCAGCCTATTCTATTACAACTCGATGTTAACCCTATACAGGACATTACATCAGTTGCTTAGCTATGCTAATGTTCAGCAATGATCGACCTTCTACTAAGGTATGATCCAACAATATCTTTTACAATAAGATCCTAAGGGTAATTCATGAATATTTTCCCAACATTACTAAAATTATATCATGCAAAGCATGAACCCCAAATTTGTAGTTATAATTTAATTACATAAAATAAATCACATCATCATTCTTTAAAACTATAAATAGAAACATTAAACATGCTCCTATTATCTACAACATGTTTGAATGTAGCGCAATTAAATAAAGCACATATATCATGCGAGAGCAAATAACAAAGCAAATAAAAATGTCCTCGTAGCCTCGTGATACAAAATTTAAAATAAATCCTATCTATTACACTTTGGATTTATTTTACAGATCTTCGACTGGGCTCTCACTACTTGGACTAAGATCTAATTTATTTTTCAGAAATTCGGCCTCCAAGATTTGAACTGTCAGAAAAATAGAATAATCAGCCGGTTAACGCACCGCGGGCATGTCCACACATTGCAAGCTCGACAGCCCATGAGAACTTGGCCCGATAGGACAACACCAGCGAACCACCGCCACCGCTGGAGAACCACCAAAAACATAGAGCAAACTGCGCGCATCACTGCGCGGATTGCAGACCGCGGATTGTGTCCTCCAGCTATCATCCTCGTCCCCTGCCTCATGCTCTGCCTGCATGGACGTGCCGAATGCCGACCATTTTCTTCCATCATCCTCGGTCTCCTTTGGCTCGCCAGAAAACGTGCAGGGCGTGTGATGGAGACGCAAACCCTAAGTTTTGCGCCTGCTGCAACAGCACCATCATCCTCTCCGGCTGCTACTGTTTCTATTCCTCCCATCCCGAGCTGTGCCATCCACCATCACCATCGACGCCGTCCATGTAGGATTCAAGTCTACAATAGACAACGCGAATTGCCACTTTAACTTGCCAAGGATCGTTCTTAGGATATCGAAAATAAATATCAATTAAATAAATCAGACGAACCTAAGCATGCTCCTACAAAATTAATTGCAATAGATAGATTCTTGGAATACCTCAACTCCTGTGAATTTAATACGGCGGTAGATCAATGATGGTGTTCCTACAGATCTGATCTTCTGATCAACACCCTTTCTCGATCCGGAAATCTGCTGAGGATACGCTACCGAATCTACAGCCGCCAACTCTCTCTCAATCTCTCTAGGGTTTCTGATTTGAAACTTCAAAACTTATGTGGGAAAATGTGAGATTTATCTATTTATACAGATATGGAGAATGGGCTATTAGGATTTAATAAACCGTAATGGGCTCTGCGCACTATTTGGCCAGACCAGGGATCAAATGCAAATAATAAAGTGGGTCTCCAAGTAATTAATTCCAGGTTCAACCTAAAACATAATAAATTAATAAACATTAATTCAAGCCACCAGAGAATTAATGCTGACCTACCCCTTTATAACCACGTTATTAGGAACAAGTTGCATTGACTTGGTTAATCCCCATATTTAAGCGTATGACAATTAGTTGTAATTAATTAATCTCTTATTATTCCTAAGTAGTACCACTCAACCCTTTGCTTATGCTTGAATCAATGATTCAGCCTACAGGACTTATCATAACGAACCTCGTGAGCTTCCCAGGGAATGTCACCATCCTGAAACAAATATGGTTATCTAAATCCAGCCTTAGGAAACCCCACAGAAACTGCCATCACCCAAGATGTAGATATATGAGTACATTTAAGACTCTCCACCTTAGCAAGTCAAAGTGACAGTCAACCCATGTGTGCCCCTCAGCTTTCAATGGACTTTAGATCCGACCATGTTACCGAGATCTTTACTCATTCATATGTCAAGTAGAATGGTTCATCTCACTATTGATCCTATCAATACATTGAGATGTACCGGCCACACAAAGTAGTCAAGATAAACCACTTATGGACTTATGTGTCGCAGCCTAAGCCGATGGCTAAACAAAAAATTGTCTCAGCTATGATAACTATTTATATCTCTCTATGTCGAATGATCTATCCGATCTTCTATGATCTCTTACACACTGTATGATCTACCTATCGACGAGATAATTGGATGTGTTTGTTTGCATCGTACGTTTGTTAATTCAGACAGGAGTTGTTTATTGCAAGTCATTAATGATTACCAGTATATCAAACATAGTGTTTCGCAATATACAATCAAAATGTTTTTATTTATACAATTCCAACAATCACCCACTTAAGTTCTAAGCATTATACCATTACTTTCCAGAGTATAACATGTGTCTATTCTAATCTAGCTATTACATTTGGTCACCAGGTGGCCGCCATCTACCTCAGTCCTAGGCTATGAACGTGACCCTCGTATGCCTTCTGTGGTAAGCCCTTTGTAAATGGATCCACTAGATTATCCTTCGTGTCAATTTTCTCTATTAGCACATTGCCCCTCGCTACGATTTCTCGTATGATGTGGTACTTTCCCTCTATGCGCTTTGACACCTTGTGAGTTCTTGGTTCCTTAGAGTTTGCTACTGCACTAGCATTATCACAATATACAGTGATAGTCTTCTTGGGCAAACTCAGACCAATATCCAACTCTTGGAGGTAGTTCCGGAGCCATACTACTTCTTTAGAAGCCTCTGAAGCCGCCACATACTCAGCTTCCGTGGTGGAGTCTGCGATCAATTTCTTTTTCCCACTCCTCCAAGATATAACTCCACCTCCCAAGATGAACACATGGCCCGAGGTCGATCTCTTCTCATCCTGATCTGCCTGGAAATCCAATTCTGTATAACCCACAGGGCACAAATTCTCACACTAATAATCGAGAGAATAGTCTCGATTTCTTTTCAAATACTTGAGAATATGTTTGACAGTAGTCCAGTGCGCTTGTCAAGGGTTAAACTGATATCTGGCCACCATGCCCACAACATAACAGATATCTGGCCTCGTACAAAGCATCGTATACATGAGACTTCCCACTTCTGAAGCATATGGTACTTTAGCAATCTCATCCTTCTCCTCTTCTGTTGCAGGGCATTGTGCCTTAGACAAAGGAACACCATGTCTGAAAGGTAGCAATCACTTCTTGGCGTTTTCCATGCTAAAATGAGTAATTATAGTATCAATATAAGCGGCCTGAGATAAGCTTAACATCCTCTTCTTACGATCACGAAAGACTTTAATCCCAAAGATGTATCCAACATCTCCTTAGTCCTTCATTTGAAACTGTTCGGATAACCATATCTTTATGTCTGACAAACCTTCACATCGTTGTCGAATAGAATAATGTCATCTACATAAAGTGCAAGGAATACCACGCTTCCGCTGATGCATAATTGATACACATAACTTTTGGTTTCGCTCTGTGAAAATCTATATGAATTAATCACATCATCAAAACATTTGTTCCATGATCGTGAAGCTTGTTTAAGTCCATACAAGGACTTCTTTAGCTTCCAGACAAGATGCTCTTCACCATCCTTCACATAACCCTCTGGCTGCTGCATATAGATGTCACAACCTTCCTCAACGTACCCGTATAAAAATGCAGTTTTGACATCTACTTGCCAGATCTCTAGGTCCATATGTGCTGCTATGGATAGAAGAATTTGAATTTATTTGAGCATGGCTACCGGTGAGAAGGTCTCGTCATAGTCAATGCCCTCCTTTTGACTATAACCCTTCGCCACCAACCTGGCTTTAAAAGTTGTTATTCCTTTCGAACCTTTCTTCCGTTTGTATACCCATTTGCAACTTATGGCCCGAAAGCCATCTGGTAGCGCAGACTTCTGGTATACATCCATAGCGGTAATTGATTCAATTTCTGAATTCATGGCTTTATGCCATTTTTCCGCATCATTTTCATTTACTGCTTCATCGTATGTCCATGGGTCCGTATCATCTAGTCCGTCTTCCAAGATCAAGTACAAAGACTCTCTCATAAACATATACAGCTTAGGTTGGTGAGGTACCCTCCCACTACGACGGAGCACTGGTACTGCATCAACAGTTGGTGCAGTTACTTGTGGCTCAAAACCTTGCACTGGCGACCGTGCAGTTGGTTCCAAACCTTCAAGTGGTACACTCAATCTGCCACGGGGTTTACTCAATGGAAGCGCATCATCCTCTCCAATTTCTTAGAGTATGATATCACTTTTGGATTTGTGGTTTTTCACAAACTCGTCCTCAAAGAATCTCGCGTTGGTGCTAAGAACGATTTCTTATCCTTAGGACAGTAGAAATAATCACCTTTCGTTTGTCTGGGGTATCTCACGAACAACATTAGCTTGGACCTACCTTCTAACTTATCAGGTTCCTTGGACAAAACATATGTCGGACAACCCCAAACTCTTATCTATGACACACTAGGCTTTCGCTCATGCCAGAGTTGCAAGGGTGTCTTAGGAACTGACTTAGAAGGTACCAGGTTCAGCAGGTACGCCGCTGTTAGTAACGCGTGGCCCCAAAACAAAACAGGCAAGTTCGCATTACTCATCATGGATCTAACAATTTTAAGAAGAGTCCTATTTCTTTTTTCCGCCACATCATTCTGCTGAGAAGTGCCCGGTGCGATCCATTGGGATGTAATCCCATGCTCTGACAAAAATTGCAAGAACTCGTCACTGAGATTGACTTAATGGTCTTGTTTAACTTCTTCTCTACTTCCGCCTTGAATTCCTTGAATTTCTCAAAGCATTCAGAATTATTGTGAAGTAAGTAAACATACCTGTATCTCGAGTAATCTTCAATAAAAGTGACGAAATACTTAAATCATCCACGAGCTTGCGTAGACATCGATCCACATAAATTAGAGTTGATCATTTCCAACACATCACTTGCTCGAGACTGACTTGCCTTAAAGGCCTGGTCGTCATCTTTCCCTCTATACAGGATTCACAAACTCGATGTGGAACTACCTGGATTGAATCCAGCATTTCATCATCCATGAATCTCTTGATCCTCTTTAGATTGATGTGACCTAGTCTCAGATGACATAGATATGTAAGATCCTCATCAAAAGATGAAAACTTTCTCTTCTTATGATTAAATGAGTTATATGCAGCATTCACGGAAGATTCATGCAAACAAGTTATGATATAAAGAGAGTCTTTCTGTATCCCACGACAGAAAACAATGTTATTGCCATTGATAGTAACATGACTATCAAAAATAATTGAAAATCTATCATTTATTAAACGGGAAACAGAAATGAGGTTCCGCCGAAAAATCTGGCACATACAAAACGTCTCTTAAAATCAAAACATTGTCTTTAAAGCGTAATGTAACATCTCTAACTGCTACTGCAGAAACACATGAAACACATTATCCATGGAGATTGTCACCTCGTCATCATTAAGCTGCCTTGTCAGCCTGAATCCCTGCAAAGTGTAACAAAGATGATCAGTAGCTCCAGTATCCACTACCCACTAATGGGTAGAAATAGATTCTAAACATGTTTCTGTTACAAATGCAAATGACGTACCTTGTCCAACCTGCTTGGTCAGACAATCCTTCTTCCAGTGACCAGTTTTGCCACAACGAAAACACTTGCCCTTCTTCCCCGGTGTCACAGTCTTTTTTTTCCTAGAACTTTTGCTTCCAAAGGCTATCTTCTTGAATTTCTTTCCAATCACCCCTTTAGCACCTTTCGATGAAGCAGGGCGACTACCAGAAGAAACCAAGACTGCCTTTTTAGGTTGCATGACTGATTCAGCTGCCAGGAGGTCACAAAGTAACTCATTAAGACTGTACTCCTTTTTACTCATGACAATATTCAGTCTAAAGTTCTCAAAAGACTTCGGAAGTGAGTTGAGTATGATATCGACCTGGGCTTCCCCGTAAATACATCCTCCATGGAGGTGAGTCATGGAAACAACGTGCTCCCTTACCGAGCTACCATAAGTCATTTTAGAACTCATGATTTCTCTCATGAGCTTAAATCTGACAGCTTTATCCGATTCCCTATAAGTAACTGTGTGATTATCCATAATCTCAGCTACTTTTTCATAGTGCTGATGTTGTTGCTGGAGCACCTTAGACATAGTGATCATCATGTAGCACTTGACTACATTATTATACTTAACCCACTTGTCATAGAGGTTCCGCTCCACATCAGTTGACTCAGCAGTGGGGACAGCTTGACACGGAGTGTTAAGAACAAATTGATGTTCCTCTACAACTAGGATATAATCCAAGTTGCGCTTCTATTCCAGGAAATTCGGACCAGTTAATTGATTTTGTGCAAAGATATCGATGACATTATTCATAGACATATCTGAAAACAATAATTGATTAAAGTAAGAACATACATGCAGAACATTTAAACAAATATGCATTGTAACCTTTTGATAAACTAATACAATTGTTTCCCCCAATTGCCTAGGTGCATCTACTGCAAGCTCCTTTCGAAGACATTTACAGCAGACCACCTAACGAGACTGCTCTTTGAAGTTCCAGTCTTTAATTTCAATCTATGCCAGGTATTCGCCGACAAATGAAATTAATATTCAGAGGTAAAACTAAGACCATGTTCAACCTATCTGAGCAGGAACATCATTCCTGAGTTAGTACTCAGGCAACATCTAAGCATTTGACCACAATTCTAACTCCCAAAGTTAAAAGGACGATTTGTCATACATACTAGAACCATGACGCATGCCTCTTACAACCTTTGTTATATCATTTAAAACAATCCTAGAGAACTTATGAACAAATAAAATAAGCAGGCTACGGTCATGTAGACGTCTACTCACTTCACTGTCCACTTCTCACATGTTTAAATGTTTTATTTATAAATCTCATCTATTAGAACTTATGAACAAATAAGGTAAGCAGGCTACGGTCGTGTAGACGTCTACTCACTTCACTTCCCACTTCAAATATGAGACTGTATTGTGGAGGTCTTGTTAATTTTAATTATAAAATCTTGCTTAGTCTTTTTCTTTCAAAAGGTTCTTATGCGCACATATTATTTTATGATTCATAAATTATATCACATCTGAAATTCCATCATATTTCCCAACATGATTCTGGAATTTATGGACATAATTTAATAAATAAAATAAATCACATAAAACATGCTTTAAACAATAAATAATAAAGAAGTAACATGCTTCCCTATTGTCTAAAACATGCTTTATAATTAAATAATAAAAGCAATAGCATGCTTTCCTATTATTTACTAGTGCGCACATAATAAATCACATCATACGAGAACATAATAAATAAAATAAAAAATTCTTGTGGCCCCTTGATGCAATTAAATGGGAAATAAAAAATTAAACCTATCTATTACAAGGCTTTAATTTTAATACAGATCTTCAAACTGGGCTCACACTCTTTAATTTGAATTCTGCAACTTTGGGTTGAAATATTACAGCAGTTTGGGCTTATAATTTGTGAACCAGGATTATCTAGCCCATCCAAAATAATTAAAATTTAGATCTTGGGAAAATCCACATCACAAAAAGATTTGAACAAATCAAACTAGGGTTTCAAGGATCAAAACCCTAGCTCCAGTCGTCCGAGCCACCGTCGGGCCCGCGACGCAGCCCGAACCCAAACCATAATCTGGCTAGGGTTTCAGCCGCCTCTTCCAACCAAACCGCCGCCGCTGCAAACCACAGCTGTTGCCCCTGCCTGCGAATATCCCATCCGTCGCCGGCGTGACATCCGTGCACACCGCCAGCCACCACACGAACACCGCATCCCACCGCCGTGCCAACCAACACACGATGTTGCGCTTCCGTAGCAACCCACGCAGGCCAAGGCCAGTGTTGCTGCTCGCAACTTCTCACTGCCTTCCACTACCGTACGTACCTACGCACGGCCTTCGCAAGTTCACAGGGACCCACACCGGCCGGGGCCAGCACCACTGCATGCGCGAGGAAGAGAGATAGAAGGAAGGCTATGTAATTCTGTTGCCGCGAGGAAAACCACCGCGCGCGAGACAGCAGTTTGCAGGGACCTGTCACGTGCCGCCCTAGCGCTACCACGACTCGCCAGGCAGTGCTGCGCGCCGCTACGCACGGCTGTGCTATCGCCGGAAAGCCACTGTACTGCCTTGTCGTTGCTGCTCTGAGAGGACCTTTCCCTAGTACGAGAGGACAGGTAAACGCTGGGTAGCCAAGTGCGGAGCGGATAAACGCTAGGTAGCCAAGTGCGGAGCGGATAACTACTGAAAGCATCTAAGTAGTAAGCCCACCCCAAGATTAGTGCTCTCCTATTCTGAATTCCCCAGAGCTTTCGGTAGCACAACCGAGATGGCGATGGGTTCTCTACCCCTAAGGGGATAGAGCGACAGAAGTTTTGAGAATTCAAGAAAAGGTCACGGCGAGACAAGTCATTTATCATTACGATAGGTGTTAAGTGGAAGTGCAATGATGTATGCAGCTGAGAAATCCTAATAGACCGGTAGACATGAACCTTGTTCCTACATGACCTAATCAATTCGATCATGCACTCGCCATCTATTTTCATTGCTCAAATCTTTGACAACACAAAGAATCATTGTTCAACTCTTTGAAAACATGAAAAAACCAAAAGCTCTGCCCTCCCTCTCTATCTATCCAAG
>JAPKLW010000343.1:363574-408975 GCA_026898455.1 Plectranthus barbatus | reverse complement strand
AAACCCTAGAATCTGAGGAAGAGATTAGTTACACATATTCAGAGTAATATTCATCATAGAAAAATAAAACCTGATCTGCATAAAAACATGGGTTGGAATGTCTTCCCACAAAACTCTGTCTTCAAACATAAACCCTAGAACTCTTGGAATCTCTAAAATCTGAAATCTGGAATAAAACATGCATGGGAATGCTTAAAATTCGATTTTACAAGGTTATTTATAGAGGTGGAGGTGTATCATATCAAATCTAAGGCTAAAGATATGAAAAATCTCGAATTCAGCCAATTTCCCGCGCCTGGAGGCCCGCGTCGATCGACGCAGCATCCCCGTCGATCGACGTGGAAAACTGAAGTCAGCCCCGTCTTCGCGGTCTCACGGTTTTGGCCATAACTTCCTCATCCGAACTCCGATTGACCCGATTCCAGTTGCGTTGGAGAGCTAACTCAAAGCATCATCCATTGCCATGCACCAATAGCCCGAATTCCTCTTGTGGAAAAACTCTTCACTGCTACTCTTACACATCACTGCTTTCGGAACGGTTTTCTCATGAGTTTAGGCCTAAAAACCTGCATAAACATCAAAACACACCTAAAACCACCTAATATTGACATCATGCATAAAATATATATATAAGCTCAATAAAACTACATAAAATAATATAAAAATAATATTGATAAGTGAGTGAAATAATGAGCTTATCAGAGATCAAATCAAAGAAGGAATCACCACCTTGGACATTCGAGATTTTTATATTATAATCAGTCTTCCTTGGAGAGATGAAAGGGGTGAAAGAAAAATCGCCTTGGACAAGTTGCTTCCAAGTAAATGCCGATTAAGGAAGAAAGGTGTATTAAAAACTCACATAATTTTTTATAATGGATGATATGGTAAGGTCGTCTAGCTACCGACGTTAAGGAAGCGCTTGTTTGGAGGCAACCCAACCAATTTTCTTTCTTTTGTTTAATTGCTTTTAGATGCTTTGATTTTGAATAAATGTCTAGTTTTTTTTTTTTTTGGTGTTGTGCTTGTAGGGAGGAACTCAAAGATCAAGAGGAGTGACGATGCACCATCCACCGTTTTTGCAAACTTAGTCTCATTTGACTAAGTTTGGGGGATGTGCCGGTAGCCGGTGCCTTGGTTTATTCTTCTCTATCTCCTATCATTTATCTTGAAATTAGTTTAGTTGTTGGATATTGACCCTTTATTGGATTTGATTCGATTTGGTTGTACAAATATTGATATTCTACCTTGGATGAATGTTTTGGATTATGCTCATCTTAATGATATGTATAGATATTTTCATGGTTTTGAGTTTGTTAAATGGAATTGTTTGTTGAACATTGCTTTTGATGGTATGTTTGGTGGAGCTAGTGGAAAAAGGATTTATTTGTATAGATTTTGGATAGTGGAATGATGGTGGAAAGAGGTTTTGGAAGTAAATATGGTTGAGGATTGTTTAATTGTGATTGTGGAGAGAATCATTAATGAGTTGGCATGATTGAATACTTCCTATTATGCATGGTTTAGGGTTTGGATTATCGGTTTGGTTGGAATGGTGGAACTATTGGATATGATCTTACCATTGTTGATATTTGGTTTGTGGATAGTTTGGTGGATATGAGAGCTTTATTGGTCTGTTTTATGCTCAAGTGTTTGGTGGTGTTTGTGTTGATCTAGTAGGTACGAATAAGGTCTTGGAGAGCGGTTTGATCGTGTGTGCCGATGGGTAATGCTTTCTATCGTTCCTTCTACCAATTAGATTCATTACATTTTGATATAATTTAGTGCCCGAGTTTAACACAATGGTGTCAAAGAAAGTAAAATACACAAGTTTGACACACACCAAAACAGAGTATTTTAAACACACGCGGAAGCTTAAAGAGTTTGACACAGCGGAAATAATTGTTCGAAGGTTTATAAATTATAAACCTCCGAGAGCCACACGGCAAAGTAGTTTTCACTTTTCAAAAACAAGTTTTTACAAGTGAAGAACACAAACAAAATAGAAATTTTCCTAAGTTCACTCCTTAGAAAAATTCCTACGAAAGCAAAATAGAATTCCTTCTTGGTTCACTCCCTTGAAGTAATTCTACGAAAACAACCAAACCCAATTACACGATACAACCCAATATGCTCCTCCACCGTAGGATTCACTCTCCGGAGATGGATTCCACAACTCGATTGTAGATTTCGTGCGCTTGATGAATGATTGGTGAGACGATTCAGCCTTGGACTCGTATGAAGAAGTGTCTAATCTCTGATCCACACGCGTCTAGTCTTCTTCGTCTCGTATTTATAGGACTTGGAGCACTCGAGCACTTCCTCCACTACTTGGCAATGGAATCGTGCTTCTTCCACGTTCATTACCTGTTTATACACAAGAATAAACGTCCACAAACTCACGTGGAGGTTAGGTAACAATATAGAGGTGCTCCCTATTATTTAGGAACTTATTTAACAACCTAGAATTAAAAATAAATAATGTAAATAATAATATATACTTAGTATATGATAATATATTTTAATCCTATTAAATAGGACGTGCAAAAACGTAGTCAACAAGCTAGTAACCAGATCCCTACAAAATAGGAGTTAGTTAGTAACAAACAGATTCACACTTTGACACTGAGGTGTCAAAGTTCAAAGCAGATAAACTTTGACATCGATAGGCAGAGAAAGTTTGACATTAACCTGTTAATGCGAGTAAGTTTGACAACCGTGTGTCAAACTTACATATTCGCATTTTCGTACTTCACACATTTGTTTTATGGCATGTAGATTGTTGTTAGGATTGTTGTGTGCTTGTGTGTGTGTGTGATGAACCCAAATGAGGCTTGAGATTTAATCATGATTTATTGAGTGGAGTTTGATGTTTACCTCAACTAATGATAGGGCGGAATCTAGTTTTTGAAGCATGTTTTAAGTTTAACTTTTGAATTGCCGAGTTTTGTATGTGGTTAATGCATAGGACTTGACAAAAAGCTGTGAGGTTTGAGCCATGATATTGTCATATCTATATTGTTTGTGAGTGGCAAGATTGAGAGTACGAGATCTAGAACTTGCATCCGTTCTCTATCTATTGGCATGAATGTGTTACTAGAAAATGATCTTAGGCCATCGATTCTTAGTCCTACCTTTCACACCGGGAGTATAAGGTGGTTGTTATCATAATTTTGTCTTTCATATCTTTGACCCCCGTGATTGAGCTTTAGTGGTGAATTTTTCTTGATATAATTAGGATCAAATTTGGGGGGAAAGAGTGTATGAGGGTGAATACGGTGATGAGAGTTGGGTTGGGAATCGATTGAATGTGTATTGATGGGAAATGTTGAGGCATGAAAGTTATGGAATAAATGATTAGTTTGAATCCTAGAAAAATGAGCACCTACAAAATTTTGGTGCAAGTATTTGGGAAAAGAGGAACCGACAAAATGAAAGAATGATGGTGCATTTGAAAAATGATGAAAAAGAAAAGAAAAGAGAAAAGAAAAAAAAAAGAAGAGAAAAAAAAAGAAAAGAAAAAATGTGTTGTGAAATGAAAAGCTTCGGGGGATTGTAGTGGTTCGAAAAGAACAAGTTTGGGGGTTTTGGGAAATTGAGAAGTTTAGTCACTTTGGCCCAAAACCACCCACCTTTTAGTTAGCCACGTTACAACCCGTGAAAAGACCTTTTTGATTCTAGAAACTAAGTCATTGTAGTATAGTGGTGAGAATGGATGCAAGCCTATGGAAATCAAGCTCGATATCTTGTGATTATGTGAAATCTCATCATCCCTAAACACGTGAGGGAGTGCTTTCGTTTCTTGTATCCATTTTTGATGAGTGGTTCATGTCCTTAGCATTAACCTTGTTACAAAGTTAGGTGATAATCTGGTTTTACTTGAACATGCTAAGATAACTTTGATGAGCTATGAGGTATTGCATGAGGTAGATTAATAGCTTTACTTTGTTTTGATTGAGGACAATTAAAGGTTTAAGTTTGGGGGATTATGATACGTGCGTAAAATGACTCATATTTCAATGTGTGCGCATGCTTGTTTGTGGCTATTTTACTCCCGTATCATATGTTTTTGTCGTATTTTAGTTGTGTTTTCGTGTTTTGTGCGTTTGATTTGTGTAGGTTAGGTTTTGAGCATAAAGCGGCATTTTTGGGTTAGTTTTTGGTGGAAAATCGACCGAGCCGTGAACCGAATGGAAGAAGGATCAACCGAGCAAAGCAAAGGAGGAGAACTGGTGAAATTGGGTGCCGCAAGGAGTTGGCTCGACCGAGCCAGGCAGGCTCGGCCGAGCGCGGTCGAGAAGAAGAGACAGAGGCTCGGCTCGGCCGAGCCAGGCAGGCTCGGTCGAGCACGAGCGGGCAGAGAGTTGGCTCGATCGAGCCATGCCCTGCTCGGCTGAGCCAGATTGGCTTTTGGCAGTTTTTGGCGGATATTGATGGCTCGGGGGTGATCCGAGGCTCTGCCAACTCGTTATATAAGGGGGAAAGACGGTCATTTTGATAACTTTTGTCATATCCAAAGAAAAACTACCTAAATTCTCTCTACGATTTCCTTTTCCATCTCTTCCAAAACCTCACCCAAGGTATCAAGGAGCTAATTCATCAATCCTTGGAGAAGAATTGAAGATCCAAGGGGGTAGATCAAGACCAAACAAATCCAATTGGGGAAGATTTCATTTTCTACTTATCAATTGTAATGGATTTATTTCATTTCAACTTTGTATTGTTACAATTGAGAGGTATGATGTTCTAATTCTATTTGGATGTTGATTTGAACAAGGATGCATGAAGATTAGGTTTGATAATTGTTTGTTTACTTTCCTTTGAGAGCTTGAATTGCACTAGAACTTGTTCCTTACCTCTTAGGTGTAGGTAATAGTCAACTTAGGAGGTAGTTGATGTGAACGCTGCAGCCAACACGCGGGCAGAATTGTCGTGAATAGTGTAGATTCATACGATTTTAGTTCCAATCCATGTGCGGTGCTAGGTCGTAGGGAAATAATTGACGATCTATTTGGAGTGGTCTAGGGCTTAATAACGTAGCTGTTTGCAAGTCTTAGCATCATCAACCGTTAGCTCGCCGTGACAAGGGGTTAACGAGTGTAGGGTCGATTGCTCAATCTCCTAGGGATTAAAATTGTTTACATCAATGATTAACCTAATTGGATTAAATCTACGTTTATTTCAACATCTTAACTACCTTATTTGAGTATTTGCTTGTCTTGGTTTACCAAGGTGTGGAGAGAATTGTTTGAATGTTGTTTGTTGGTTTAATTCATTGTTTGTTATATGTTGTTAGTATAGGTTTAAATTGATTGCCTAGTTGATAGAAACTACTCAACGATTCTATTTTGCCTAGCTATAAGACTTTGCTATAGTATCTCGGTAATCTAGCGGGCGAAGGGAAGAAGGACCTGGATTTGACAAATTTTATTCTTGTGTAGCTAGGAGTTTAATTTGATTGAACTTTTAGCCGCATCAACCTCTCATATCTCTCAACCCACCCTCTCCCTCCTTCTCCCGTCGTGCAGCCATGGCTTTCGACGCCCTGCCACTCTCTGCTCTTACTCATATAGTTACAATCATGTTGTCCTCATCAAATTTCCTTCTCTGGCGATAGCAACTTGTGCCCCTACTTACGTGATAAGACTTAATGAAATACATAAATGGCTCATTACCACCCCCGCCCATGGATCTTTCCTCTCCGAATAGTTTTGTGAATCCTAATCCTACATATGCAGCATGGCATCTCCAAGATCAGCGCCTCCTGAGTTTGCTTCTGTCGACCTTATCCAAAGAAGCTATGGCTGAGGTTCATGCCTGTTCCACATATCACACGATATGGTTGGCCCTCGACACTGCGTTCAATAACAAGTCAAAAACGAGAGAACTCCAACTCAAAGATGATCATCAAGCCCAGTTCCCATTTAGTTTTAAAATATGGTCGGGAATTCAAGGGTATTTGCGATCATTTAAAGGAGATTAGTCGGTCTGTGGATGACACTGACATGGCTCATTAGTTCCTCCGATGACTTGGCATGTCGTTTGCTTCCTTCTCTACCGCTCAGATGACTCTCACCGCTTTGACGAACTCCTCTTTCCTATAATGGGGTCTTAGTGAGGTGCTCAACCCTCGACCCTTGATATCTTTACATTTCTCGAGCCCTCTATGTTGCAGCACTCGCATTTGCCATTGCCCCCAAGTGCTAGCCCGACTGCTCGTTATTCTCCTCGTCCGCCTTACTCTCTTTGCCCAGACAAACTGCGTGACCCTGACCCAATCACCACTGCTTCGCCATAACCTCCTGAAGTTATTGAGCCGCCTGTACCTCCTCTGGCACCTCTGGGGCCTCACATGGTCACTCCCGCTCGTGTTGATATTTTCAAACCGAGACATCACGCGTATTATGCTTCTACTGATCAACATCAAGTTCTTTTTGACTTTTTTGAACCAAAGGGATTTAAATCTACCGTTAAAAGTCCTATTTGGCTCGCTGCCATTCTAAAGACATGACTGCCTTACAAAAAAATTAGACATGTGATCTCGTTCCCCAGCCTCCCGACTCGAACATTATTGGTTCTAAATGGGTGTGTCTCACACTAAATATCATTCTCATGGAAGCATTAAGTGTCAAAAGGCCTGGCTTATCGCTCAAGGTTTTTCTCAGACCCCTAGTCTTGATTTTTCCCACACTTTTAGTCCTGTTGTCAAAGTTGCCACTATTCGAATTATTATTTCTTCTGTTGTTACAAATAGATGGCCACTTCATCACCTTGATGTGAAGAATGTCATTCTCACATCGCCTTTCTATATGAATCACCCTCGAGGCTTCATTGACCCACTCTCTCCAAATCATTCTCATGGAATCATTAAGTGTCACAAGGCCTCCCGACTCGAACATTATTGGTTCTAAATGGGTGTGTCTCGCACTAAATATCATTCTCATGGAAGCATTAAGTGTCACAAGGCCTGGCTTGTCGCTCAAGCTTTTCTCAGACCCCTGGTCTTGATTTTTCCCACACTTTTAGTCCTGTTGTCAAAGTTGCCACTATTCGAATTAAGATTTCTTTTGTTGTTACAAATAGATGGCCACTTCATCACCTTGATGTGAAGAATGTCATTCTCACATCGCCTTTCTATTTGAATCACCCTCCAGGCTTCATTGACCCACTCTCTCCAAATCATGTATGCCGTTTGAAGAAAGCTTTATACGGCCTCAAGCAAGTGCCACATGCTTCATTGTAGCATCCCAGTTCCTTCCATTTGTCGACTGGTTTCAACAGCATCAAGTCAATACCTCTCTGTTTATTTATATGCGTAGTTCTATTTGTTGGTATGTTCTCGTATTTGTCGACGACATAATTCTTATTGGCAATAGCCCATCTCATATATCGGACTACATCACTAGCGTCTACTCGGAGTTTGAAATTAAAAAAATCGGATGACTAAGTTATTTCCTAGTTTTGGACGTCACTTACATTGATGATGGTCAATTGTTGTCTTAGGCAAAGTATGCTCTGACATACTAAAACGTACAGACCTGCCCAAATCTCGACCGGTTGGTATGCCCTTACCATCCAACCATACACTAACACAGTCCGACAAAATGTTAGATGATATTACACTTTACCCCTTGATTGTTGGTGCGCTGCAATATCTTACGATCACTCGCCAAATATATTTTCTTTGTTGTAAGTCTCGCGAGCAAATTCCTTAAATCTCCAACCACTAAACAATTTCAGACAGTCAAAAGAATTCTACGCTATGTTAAAGGGACGCTCTCGCATGGCTTTGTCCTTTCCCGGTGATCGTCCAGTGATTTAGTTGCCTACTCAAACGCCGATTGGGTGCAGTGTATCGAAACTCATCGTTCAACATATGGGTATGCAACTTTCTTTCCCAGAAATTTGGTCTCCTAGAGTACCAAGAAATAGCAAAGCGTGACTCGCTCCAGGTGTGAATCCAAGTACCCTGTGATAGCGAACTGATAAAATCGTATTTTGCCTCACTTATCATATTTTTTTCATATTAGTTTCTTGCATTTACTTGAATTTTTAGTTAATAATCGAGCATGAAGTGTTTATAGGGGATATCATGCTTGTCATGATAATATTTTGCAGGTTTTAGGCTAAAATAAATGAAAACCTGTACCAGAATCAGTTGATATCCAAAGGAACAGTCACAAACTCTTCCACAAGTGAAATCTGACCTAATAGAGAATGGAAATATAAAGATCTTCGATTTAGCTTTACAACGCAACTGGAATCGGGTCTATCGGAGTTCAGGAGCACAAGTTATTACCAAAACCGTGAGACTCCGCAGAGGGAGTTGACACAGAGGTTTCTATCTCGAAAGAAAGGACCCCTGTCGATCGAGACAGCGGTCGAATTCCAGAAAATTAAGATTCGCAGCCCTGTCGATCGACAGACATCCCGTCGATCGAGACGCGCACTGTAAAGGCATATTTTTGACCAATTTGGAGATTTTTCCTTCCCAAACCATTAACTTTTGAAGATTTAATTTCTCCCCCTATAAATAGAACTTATAAGGCACGAAAATAATGTTCAATTCCTTGTTATTTTTTTACTTTAATTTTCAGCAATTTAATTTCCTAGTACTCTTTAATTTTATTGTTGCTTTGGATTCAAGACATTCAAGTATTTCACGGTTCCTATTGTTTTAATGATTCAAGTAAGTTTCTTTACATCTTTTGCAATGTGTGATTTTAATATGTTAGGGTAGAACCCTTAACAGGTTCTAGGGTTTTCTCCATCCTTTTTATCATGTGTTAATTCGATTAATTCCAAACCTTAATTAACTTGGTTCAATTTCTATGTTTTTCACACCAAAATCTATTTTCAATTGAAGGATCGAGAGATGAAAATTGTATTAGGTTTATAGTTATTAATTCGAGACCGAGAGGAGATAATTAATAATAGAAAAATAGAATTTTGATATAATTGATTTCTGTTTCAAAAAGAAGAATCAGTTGTAGGGTTTTTAAATCTGTATCTTTATTGAGATTGACTAGTTTGTGTTGTTGAGACCGAGAGGTAAAATTCACTTTCTAATAATCTAGGTTTTAATTGCCCAACAAAGGAAGTAATTCCAAAATAACAGATTTCCAACCTTAATGATTATATTTGGTTTGCATTGATTGGTTATTACATGTTGATTGGATTGGTTGATTTTCCTAGAATCTGTGTTTTTTATTATTGAATTTTATTCCCAAGTTATTTTCTATTTTTCAAAACAAAAACCCTATTCAAATTCGGATTTTCTCAAACAAAGAATAGATAAACTATGCCAGTACATGAGACGATTTTGTTGTACTATCCCTGTGGGTTCGACATACCTTTGGGTTTATAAATTTATTTGCATCGCTATATTATAAGAAAACTGTAATTTTTACAGCGATCAAATTGGCGCCGTTTTCGGGGATAGTAAGATTTTATATTGTTATTGAATTGTTTTGATATTTTCTGGATTGAGGTTTTTTGTTTTAATTTCGCGTGCGTGTGTGTGTGAATTTTCAGGTTTTACGGTATGTTTCGATCGACACCCTGAGTGTCAATCGACACAGCCGCATCACCCGTGTTGATCGACAGGACCCCTTCGATCGACACCCTGAGTGCTGATTTCCTGCTTTTTGCTCTCTTTTTAGGTGCATGAACACAAGAGCTCGGGGGGAAGAATCTTGAAGCCTTCGATTCAGAAATTGAAGAGGCTCGGATGCGTTTATTTTCTTTTCCTCTCAGGGATGAGGCCCGCTCTTGGTTTGCTAGCTTGGACAAGAGTAGGATCGCCACGTGGGCACAACTTCGAGCAGAGTTTCTCACCAACATCTTTCCACCCATTGTCATCATGAAGAGGATGTTCGACATCAATCACTTCAGCCAGAAGTACGATGAGACCCTCTATGAAGCTTGGAAGAGATACAAAGAGCTATTGAGGATGTCCCCAGGCCATGGGATTGATCTTTAGATGTTGGTATACAATTTTAATGAAGGATTAAAACCTCACTTAAAAGAATTAGTTGATGCTTCAGCTGGAGGACTTCTCATGAAGAAAACTGGAGAAGAGGGGATGCAACTTCTTGCAGACATGGCCCTCAACAGTCATTAGTGGCCTACTGAAAGGCAGAAAGCAGTCAAAGCAGTGACCACTACTCCAAAAATCGATGTGGTGGCTGAAGTGAAGAAGCTTAAAGCGGAGTTCAAACAGTTGGAGGCTGGTACAGCTTCGGTAGCCGCTATTTTAGATCCCAACATGGCCATTGTTCCCATTGAGGCCGACTACATCTACTAAGGAAGCAGTTCGAGCACCTCTAATACCACTGAAGTGAACTATGCCAATGGAGGTTACAGCAACAACAAACCGAGCCAACAATCAAGGGTACAATTACAGTGCTAAGAACCATCCTGGTTTTTCTTATTCTAACCCTTATATAGCTGAGAATCCTCCACCGGGATTCAATGTTGGAGCTTTTGGAGTATACTGTAAAGCGAATTTTTAAGGGAGCTTTGTCAAGTACTTAATCTCTTGTAAATAACTGAAACAGACGTTATCACATTGATGCAATCTCATGATTGCATGTATATCCACTTATCTTATATTGTAGACAGTGTGGTGGGTGCGTATTCCCACTGAAGATCGCATTGTTGGGTTCCTTATAAGATATAAAACGTATTCACAACTGAGATTGTTCTGGATAAACTATCGTTTCAGGTTGTAGTATAAACTTGAGATAACAAGTCTTGGTTATTAGTTTAAGCTAGTGCGTGGTGTCACATTGAATGGATCGCGGTGAGACATGTTCTTCTGTTTTGACTCTAAGAAGAACCAAGGTCTCGGTGACTTTGATAATTCTTAACCCTATATGTGATATTTAGATATATGCAAATGATTGTTTGTTACTTTGACTTACCATGGGTGAGAATCAAAAGGATAATTCAATATGCTCCGTATCTTGGGTAACAACATTATTTGTATGTGTTTATATAATCACATTAGGGCACCGTGTCCTGGACATCCAGGTTGATGACATCCCCTTAAGGAGCTCATAGGTTTTATCGTATTAAACCCTGCAGGTCAAATTTATTCTGATAGGATAATAATGTTGAGTGGGTACTACTTAAGGATTAAGATATTAATTAATTACTACTGTTAGAGCTATTGATTAATTAATGGATGTGCGTTATCTTAAACACGGGGAATCAATTAAGTCTAATAGAAGCCCGATTCACATTGGGATAGGATGGCAGTTGCAACATTAATTTCACTAGTGGAATGAATTAATGTTATAAGTTCAAATTATATTTTGGGCTTAATATATGTGTTTGGAGGCCCAATCCTATACCTTCTAGAGATCCCTGGCCAGGCCCAACTAGAAACCCTAGAAGATGCATATAAATACGATATTATTGTTGAGAGAAAAACCCTAGTTGTCATTTTTCATAAGCTCATGTGTTGAGCGACGGCTAGGGTTTAGTTCTCTCAAACATCGTAGATCTAGTGTTTTGGATTGGCATCTACAATTCGGAGGATTGCTGTCCACCCAGTATCCGATCGTGGTTCGTGGAACACAGGCTAGAAGATCTCCAGTGGAATCGATCTATAGATCTGTATAGATCTCTTGGTAATCCTTGATCTTCTTGATTTAATTTCATTAAACTATGTATGTGTACGTTTAGTATCCAACATCGATCTTGGGGACGATCCGCCTTCATCGACGTGTTCCTACAGGAGCCGGGGGAGAGATTGTGGAGAAGAAGAGCTCCATGCTGGAGGAGACACTTGACAAGTTCAACAAAAGCTCCGACAATAGGTTTGGCAAGGTGGAAACTCAGGTGAAGAACATGTCCACTCATATGCAGCACATGACGATACACCTTCAGATGCTCGCTGTGCAACTCAGTCAGATTGCTACTACCTTGAGCAATCAACACAAGCCAAGCCAGCTGCCCAGCACCACAGAAGTCAATCCTGAGAAGGCCAAACAAGTCAATGCCATTTTCTTGAGGTCCGGTACGAGGTACAAGGGTCCTAGCATGTCCAAGGATGATTTTGTGGTTGAAAGAGAGGAATTTCCAGCAGAACATACCTTTATTTTGATCGACACAGACCCTGTGTCGATCGACACAGAGGTCGAGCTGAGCAACAGAGGTCAAAAGGGAAGAAAATTGACCAACCAGGGGGATACATCCGTATCGATCGACACCCACCAATCGATCAATAGATAGGACAGAAGGAGGCAGTTGACAGGCAGGCAGCACAGGTGCCACATGGAGCTGAAAATTCAAAGAAGAAGGGTGATCCAACTCCTCCAATGCCCTTTCCCCAAATATTTGCAAAGATGAAGGAAGACTCAAAATTTGCTCGATTCGTGGAGAATATCGAGAAGGTCGACATCAACATTCCCTTGATCGAGGCTCTCCATGAGATTCTCGGCTACATGAAGTTCTTAAGAAAGCTGATGAGCGAGAAAAAGCCGGTAATTGAGGATCAAATTATTTCTATTCATGAGCAGTGTAGTCTTCTTTTGCAGAAACATGTTCCAACCAAGAGGTCTGATCCCAGATGCTTCTCTATTCCGATCGAGATTGGGGGGATGGAATTTAGGAATGTCCTCTGCGACACAGGTGCAAGTATCAACTTGATACCATTTTCAGTCTTCCAAAAGCTGCAGATAGGCGAGATGAGGCCAACCTCAATCACTCTTCAGATGGCTGATCGCTCAATTTCTTGACCAAGGGGAGTTGTAGAAGATGTTTTAATTTGTGTTGGTCATTTAATTTTTCCTGCTGATTTTGTTGTGTTGGATATGAAGGAATAGCATGGAATGCCAATGATCCATGGAAGAGTGTTTCTGAAAACAAGTGGTGCACTGATAGACTACCGAGGTGGTGAGATTACACTTAGAGGGAATGACGAGACATTCACCTTTGTGATTGATCAAAGCCAAAAGGAAGCTGCTTGCAATAAAATCTCCACCACCATTGAGGAAGATGAAGAAGCTGCTGATATCGAATGGGAGCGAAGAAACGAGATAGAAAAATTGCAAATTAGACAATCTTCTTCCGAGCTCACCACTGTTATTCGTGATCGGATGGTCTACAAGATCAATGCAAGGGGGCGGCGAGTCTGGACCCGACCACCTTGGTGAATGATCCCTATCATCGAGCCACGACGATAACTAATGCACTGAATGGGAGGTAACCCATTGCTTTACTTGCTTTATTTCAATTTTTCTCTAATTTTCGTGTGTTGTTCTTGCTTTAAAAAAATTGGAGCTCTATTTTGATCGACACACAGGGTGTCGATCGACACAGAGGTGATAGATGGAGCACACTTCGACACAGAGTCCTAGCAGCTGCAATTTTTATCTTTCGCATTCTGCAAGCCTCCGAGGGATAAAAAGTTGGTGTCTGAGACCAACATCGAGGAACAGTTTCACTCCAAGTCTGATTTTCAAACCTATTCTCTCTGTCAATCGAATAAGTTTGGGTGGAGGAGGACTTGGAGTTGAAACTATATCTTCCCTTTATACTCTATTCTTTCAGTGTGTTTAAATTTCTGCATAGTTTAAAATATTTTATTTCCTTTGTTGAATAAAGTTGTGAATTTGTGAAAAAATTTGTATTGCTATGAGATAACCTTAGCAAGAATGCGAGATTTGAATCCATTGACTTTAGTATGCATTGATTGAGATAGTGGTTGAGTATGCCTATGAATGTAGAAAACTGCATGATTACTTGTTTTGAAACTTACAAAGGCATGATGTTTGATGATGATTTGATGTTTACTATGGAAGAAAAATTGTCCCAAGTGTGAGATTTTGAGCCTTAATTTCGATTGTGAGTGTGTCTGCATTATTGAGTATCTCTAGAACTTGCTTTGTTTCTTTTTCAAGACTGCTAAGTGTGCACAGGTTTAGGAAATGATTTTAGGCCATTTTTGTTCAGCCTATTTATCCCATACACTGTCCTTATTGAACATTTATCCCTAGTTAGCCCTTTTGAGTCTATGTGATTTCTTTCTTTGTCTATGAGTTGGAAAAAGGATAGGAAAATCAACTCTTGTCTATGAGAGTGGGTTGGGATTTGTTTGAAAAAGAGAAGATATTATTAGAAGGGTGAAAACAAGAGAAGGTTGGGCTCTAAAAAAAATAATATAGAAAATAAATTGATGTGCGTTTGTTAGTCCTTATAAGCTCAAATGTATAATCAAAATTGTTTAAGAGCATAAAAGGATGTGTTGAAAGAAAAAGAGAGAAAGAATAAAAGAGCCTTGTTTGATGTTGAATATTATAGGAGATGGGTGGATATGATAAATAGTGGTTTTGATTTGTTGAGAGTGATCAACTCAATTGATTTTTGTCACTTGGCCAAATATTTTCCTACCTTTCACTAAAAAGCCTACATTACAACCTTGAATAAAGTCCTTTCTGATCTTAGACTTGTGTGCACATATTTGCAGTGGAGATTTGGAATATTTGCAAGCCTATGGTAGAACTTGATTTGTATGACTTGTGTGATCTTATATTATCCTAAACACTTGAGTAAATGAGTGAAAACACTTCCCTTGTGAGTCTTCCATGATTTACAGATTTTCTGATTCTTACAAAGTGTTGATGTTTTGTGGATTTACGAGTTTGATTGTGATGAATCTAGTGGGGCATTGCACTTCTCTTCTACTTGAACTGTTGATTCATTCTTTTGTTGATTGAAGACAATCAAGTTTTTAAGTTTGGGGGGGTTGATAAGCTCGTATTTTGCCTCACTTATCACATTTTTTTCTTATTAGTTTCTTGCATTTACTTGATTTTTTAGTTAATAATTGAGCATGAAGTGTTTATAGGGGATATTATGCTTGTCATGGTAAAATTTTGCAGGTTTTAGGCTAAAATCAATGAAAACCCATACCGAAAGCAGTTGATGTCCAAAGGAATATTAAATAATTCTTCCACACGTGGACTCCGACTTAATGGAGCATTGAAATAGAAAGATCTTTGAGTTAGCTTCCCAACACAACTTGAATTCGGTCAATCGGAGTTCAGGAGCACAAGTTATGACCAAAACCGTGAGACTGCGCAGAGGGAGTCGACACAGAGACTTCTGTCTCGAAAGACAGGGCCCCTGTCGATCGAGACAGAGGTCAAATTCCAGAAAATTGTGATATGCAGCCCTGTCGATCGACAGACATCCCGTCGATCGAGACGCACGCCGAAAAGGCATATTTTTGCCCAATTTGGAGATTTTTCCTTCCTAAACCATTACCTTTTGAAGATTTAATTTCTCCCCCTATAAATAGGACTTATATAAGGCACGAAAATAATGTTCAATTCCTTGTTATTTTTACTTTAATTTATTTCCTAGTACTCTCTATTTTTATTGTTGCTTTTGGATTCAAGACATTCAAGTATTTCAAGGTTCCTATTGTTTTAATGATTCAAGTAAGTTTCTTTACATCTTTTGCAATGTGTGATTTTAATATGTTAGGCAAGAATCCTTAACAGGTTTTAGGGTTTTCTCCATCCTTTTTAGCATGTGATAATTCAATTAATTCCAAACCCTAATTAACTTGGTTCAAATTCTATGTTTTTCACTGCAAAATTTCTTTTCAATTGAAGGATCGAGAGATGAAAATTGGATTAGGTTTATAGTTATTAATGCGAGACCGAGAGGAGATAATTAATAATAGAAAAATAGAATTTTGATATAATTGGTTTCTGTCTCAAAAAGAAGAATCAGTTGTAGGGTTTTTAAATCTGCATCTTTATTGAGATTGACAAGTTTGTGTTCTTGAGACCGAGAGGTAAAATTCACATTCTAGTAATCTAGGTTTTAATTGCCCAACCAAGGAATTATTTCCAAAATAACAGATTTCCCACCTTAATGATTATTTTGGGTTAGGATTGATTGGTTATTGCATGTTGATTGGATTGGTTGATTTCCCTAGAATCTGTGTTTTTTATTATTGAATTTTATTCCCAAGTTATTTTCTGTTTTTCAAAAAAAAAAACTAATTCAAATTTTGATTTTCTCAAACAAAGAATAGATAAACTATGCCAGTACATGAGACGATTTCGTTGTACTATCCCTGTGGGTTCGACATACCTTTGGGTTTATAAATTTATTTGCATCGCTATATTATAATAAAACTGTAATTTTTACAGCGATCAAATTTCTGGATTGAGTTTTTTTGTTTTAATTTCACGTGCGTGTGTGTGTGAATTTTCAGGTTTTGCGCTCTGTTTCGATCGACACCCTGAGTATCGATCGACATAGCTGCATCACCCGTGTCAATCGATAGGGCCCCTTCAATCGACACCCTGAGTGCTGATTTCCTACTTTTTGCTCTCTTTTAAGGTGCATGAACACAAGAGCTCGGGGGAAGAATCTTGAAGCCTTCGATTCAGAAATTGAAGCTACCTGTTGGAGAAACAAAAGGAAGAAAAGAACAAGGAGAGACAGCCAGAACCACAACTTCAACACATGATTCCTGAGGAGCAGAGACAGTTTATGAATGAGGTCCGACAACTCAGGGATCAACTCCAAGCAGCACAAATCATTCAAGCACAGCAAGCAGCCAGAGTGGCAGCTATGGCCAATGAAAGGAACCCTGAAAGGCAGATTGTGGTGCCCCAAAGATCCATACTAGATCATTTCCTTCCACAGTGAGAAGAGACAGGATTCTAGGTTGGCATTGATGCCAACAACTTTGAGCTGAAGACAAGTCTGATTCAGATGGTCCAGCAAAACCAGTATGCAGGGAAAGCCATTGAGGACCCGTACGGCCACCTCAGTCAATTCATCAAGGTGTGCGACACAATTAAGCAGAACGGAGTGCCTCAAGACACCATTCGGATGCATTTGTTTTCTTTTCCTCTCAGGGATGAGGCCTGGTCTTGGTTTGCTAGCTTAGACAAGAGTAGGATCGCCACGTGGGCACAGCTTCGAGCAGAGTTTCTCACCAACATCTTTCCACCCATTGTCATCATGAAGAGGAAGTCCGACATCAATCACTTCAGCCAGAAGTACGATGAGACCCTCTTTGAAGCTTGGAAGAGATACAAAGAGCTATTGAGGATGTGCCCCGGCCATGGGATCGATCTTGAGATGCAGGTATACCATTTTTATGAAGGATTAAACCCTCACTTAAAAGAATTGGTTGATGCTTCAGCTAGAGGACTTTTGATGAAGAAAAGTGGAGAAGAGGGGATGCAACTTCTTGCAGACATGGCCCTCAACAGTCATCAGTGGCCTACTGAAAGGCAGAAAGCAAACAAAGCAGTGACCACTACTCCGGAAATTGATGTGGTGGCTGAAGTGAAGAAGCTTAGAGAGGAGTTCAAACAGTTGGAGGCCGGTAGAGCTTCTGATACGATCCTCGTCAAGGAAGGTTTAGATCGCAGCCCAGGAACTCGAAGAAATGACTCAGACTCGATGCGGAAGCAAACGGAACACAGAATATGGAAGATCCAACACCTTTGGATTCGAAAACCCTCAAGTACCGTAGTCCAGAATATATTCTCCTACGACCCAAGAGGCGAATTGATCCAACAACGAATGATATAAGCGAAGACACCTCCAATGGATATGACTGTCCAATTGATTAGTCGAAATCAAAACCCTATGGAAGAATAAGAATTTTGAAAGTTTGAGCTTTCAAAAATAAAGGAGAAAACCTCACAAATTTTATTAAACTGAAAACTGAATAAATTGTTCCATAACAAGGCCTATATATAGGCAACTCAAACCCTAAACTAATAAGGAAACTATTTTAAATAATTAAAAGGCATAAAATTAGAAATTAATTTAAATAAGGCCTAAACATGTTGGCCCAAAATAACCAAATAAATTAAACAAAGCCCAATCATTACAAATAATTAAATTAATAACTTTTGGGCCTTCGTTAATTCTTCCAACAACATCGATTCTTTGGAAACATTGGCAGCCCATATATCTTTAATCAATAAGCTCAATCCAGCCCTCAATGTCCTTGCTCGAGCTCTAGTCATCGGCCCACTCGGAATGTAGACTGGATCGTCTCTCACAACTGCTACTTGGGCTCCATCATTCCCCTCCTCTTCAAGAGGATTTGTCCTCAAATCCAAGCTATCACCTACATCAAAAGGACTTAAATCAGCAACATTAAATGTAGCACTAACATCATACTCACCGGGTAAGTCCAACTTGTATGCATTATCATTCACTTTCTCCACCACTTGGAAGGGACCATCTCCTCGAGGTAACAACTTTGATCTCCGCTGCAAAGGAAACCTCTCCTTTCTCATATGCAACCAAACCCAATCTCCAGGCTCAAACAACATCTTCTTGAGCCCTTTATTCGCCTGCTTGACATACTCCTTAGTACGGCGCTCAATGTTCTGCCTAGCCTTCTCATGAATCTGCTTCACAAAATCAGCTCGTTTCTGCCCATCAAGGTTAGTAAACTCTTGCACAGGTAAAGGAGATAAATCTAAAGGAGTTAAAGGATTAAACCCATACACAACCTCAAAAGGAGAAAACTGAGTAGCAGAATGAACTGAACGATTACTAGCAAACTCAACATGAGGCAAACATTCTTCCCAATTCTTAATATTCTTCTTAAGTACAGCTCTCAACAAAGCAGATAAAGTCCTATTAACTACTTCAGTTTGACCATCAGTTTGTGGATGACAAGTAGTAGAAAACAACAGTTTAGTTCCTAACTTACACCACAAAGTCTTCCAGAAGTAACTCAAGAACTTAAAATCTCTATCAGAAACAATTTTCCTAAGAATACCATGCAATCTCACAACTTCCCTAAAGAACAAATTAGCAACATGTGATGCATCATCAGATTTATGACAAGGAATAAAATGTGCCATCTTAGAAAACCTATCAACAACAAAAAATATAGAATCACTACCACGCACAGTACGTGGCAAACCTAGCACAAAATCCATAGAAATATCAATCCAAGGTGCAGTAGGGATAGGTAAAGGTGTATACAATCCATGGGAACTAGACCTAGACTTAGCCTGTTTACAAGTAATGCATCTACCACAGATCCTCTCAACATCACGTTTCATGCGAGGCCAAAAGAAATGGTCATGCAACACAGCCAAAGTCTTAGCAATACCAAAATGACCCAATAAACCACCTCCATGAGACTCTAACAGCAATAATTCTCGTAGAGAACTCCTAGGAATGCACAACTTATTTCTCCTAAATAGAAACCCATCATGTTTAAAATACTCACCACTAGCAGATGTCTCACATGCAGCATAAATGTCACCAAAATCCTCATCAGATGCATACAGACTCTTAATGCATTCAAACCCAAGCAACTTAGCATCTAAAGTAGAGATCAAGGCATACCTGCGAGACAGTGCATTAGCCACCACATTTTCCTTACCTTGCTTGTACTTGATGACGTAAGGAAAAGTCTCTACAAACTCCATCCATCTTGCATGCCTCTTATTCAGCTTATGTTTCCCCTTCAAATGCTTCAGCGACTCATGATCGGTGTGAATGATGAACTCCTTAGCCCACAAATAGTGCTGCCACATTTTTAAGGCTCTCACTAAGGCGTACAACTCCTAATCGTAGGTAGGATAATTCAGCATTGCACCGTTCAGTTTCTCACTGAAGTATGCCACAGGCCTCTTCTCTTGCATCAAAACTGCACCAATACCAACCCCAGAAGCATCAAATTCAATCTCAAATGTCTTAGAAAAATTAGGAAGAGATAATACTGGGGCATGGGTCAACTTGTACTTCAGCAACTCAAAAGCCTTCTCTTGCTCTTCTCCCCATTTGAACTCCACAGTTTTCTTAATCACTTCAGTTAATGGGGCTGCAATGCTGCTGAAATGAGGTACAAAACGCCTATAAAAGCTGGCAAGTCCGTGAAAGCTGCGAAAATCGCCAACATTCTTAGGCTGTGGCCACTCCTTGATTGCTCGAATCTTTTCTTCATCCACCTGTACTCCGTCTGCACTAACAACAAAACCAAGAAACACTAACTTATCCGTGCAAAAGATGCACTTCTTCATGTTAACAAACAGTCTCTCCCTGCGAAGTACATCCAAAACAGCCTTCAAATGCTCAAAGTGATCATCATAACTCCTACTATAAATTAGAATGTCATCAAAATAAACCACAACAAATCTGCCAATAAAAGCTCTCAAAATATGGTTCATAAGACGCATATAAGTACTAGGAGCATTGGTTAACCCGAAAGGCATGACTAACAAACAGAGGTGATAGATGGACCCAGAGGTGATAGATGGAGCACACTTCGACACAGAGTGCTAGTAGCTGCAATTTTTATCTTTCGCATTCCGCAAGCCTCCGAGGGAAAAAAAGTTGGTGTCTGAGACCAACATCGAGGAACAGTTTCACTCCAAGTCTGATTTTCAAACCTATTGTCTCTGTCAATCGAATAAGTTTGGGTGGAGGAGGACTTGGAGTTGAAACTATATCTTCCCTTTATACTTTATTCTTTCAGTGTGTTTAAATTTCTGCATAGTTTAAAATATTTTATTACATTTGTTGAATAAAGTTGTGCATTTGTGAAAAAATTTGCGTTGCTATGAGATAACCTTAGCAAGAATGCGAGATTTGAATCCATTAACTTTAGTATGCATTGATTGTGATAGTGGTTGAGTATGCCTATGAATGTAGAAAACCGCATGATTACTTGTTTTGAAACTTACAAAGGCATGATGTTTGATGATGATTTGATGTTTACTATGGAAGAAAAATTGTCCCAAGTGTGAGATTTTGAGCCTTAATTTCGATTGTGAGTGTGTCTGCATTATTGAGTATCTCTAGAACTTGCTTTGTTTCTTTTTCAAGACTGTTAAGTGTGCACAGGTTTAGGAAATGATTTTAGGCCATTTTTGTTTAGCCTATTTATCCCATACACTGTCCTTATTGAACATTTATCCCTAGTCAGCCCTTTTGAGTCTATGTGTTTTCTTTCTTTGTCTATAAGTTGGAAAAAAGATAAGGAAATCAACTCTTGTCTATGAGAGTGGGTTGGGATTTGTTTGAAAAAGAGAAGATATTATTAGAAAGGTGAAAACAAGAGAAGGTTGGGATCTAAAAAAAATAATATAGAAAAAAAAAATTGATGTGTGTTTGTTAGTCCTTATAAGCTCAAATGTATAATCAATATTGTTTAAGAATATAAAAGGATGTGTTGAAAGAAAAAGAGAGAAAGAATAAAAGAGCCTTGTTTGATGTTGAATATTATAGGAGATGGGTGGATATGATAAATAGTGGTTTTGATTTGTTGAGAGTGATCAACTCAATTGATTTTTGTCACTTGGCCAAATATTTTCCTACCTTTCACTAAAAATCCTACATTACAACCTTGAATAAAGTCCTTTCTGATCTTAGACTTGTGTGCACATATTTGCAGTGGAGATTTAGAATATTTGCAAGCCTATGGTTGAAATTGATTTGTATGACTTGTGTGATCTCATATTATCCTAAAAACATGAGTGAATGAGTGAAAACTCTTCCCTTGTGAGTCTTCCATGGTTTACAAATTTTCTGATTCTTACAAAGTGTTGATGTTTTGTGGACTTACGAGTTTGATTGTGATGAATCTTGTGGGGCATTGCACTTCTCTTCTTCTTGAACTATTGATTCATTCTTTTAATGATTGAGGAAAATCAAGTGTTTAAGTTTGGGGGGTTGATAAGCTTGTTTTTTGCCTCACTTATCACGTTGTTTTCTTATTAGTTTCTTGCATTTACTTGAGTTTTTAGTTAATAATCGAGCATGAAGTGTTTATAGGGGATATTATGCTTGTCATGGTAATATTTTGCAGGTTTTAGGCTAAAATCAATGAAAACCCGTACCGAAAGCAGTTGATGTCCATAGGAACAGTCACAAATTCTTCCACACGTGGACTCTGACTTAACGGAGCATGGAAATAGGAAGATCTTTGAGTTAGCTTTCCAACTCAACTGGAATCGGGTCAATCGGAGTTTGGGAGCACAAGTTATGACCAAAACCGTGAGACTGCGCAGAGGGAGTCGACACAGAGGTTTCTGTCTCCAAAGACAGGGCCCCTGTCGATCGAGACAGAGGTCAAATTCCGGAAAATTCTGATTCACAGCGCTATCGATTGACAGGCATCCCGTCAATTGAGATGCGCGCCGGAAAGGCATATTTTTGCCCAATTTGGAGATTTTTCCTTCCCAAACCATTACCTTTTGAAGATTTAATTTCTCCTCCTATAAATAGGACTTATAAGGAAAAATAATGTTTAATTCCTTGTTATTTTTACTTTAATCTTCAGCAATTTAATTTCCTAGTACTCTTTATTTTTATTGTTGATTTGGATTCAAGACATTCAAGTATTTTAAGGTTCCTATTGTTTTAATTATTCAAGTAAGTTTCTTTGCATCTTTTGCAATGTGTGATTTTAATATGTTAGGCTAGAACCCTTAACAGGTTATAAGGTTTTCTCCATCCTTTTTAGCATGTGTTAATTTGATTAATTCCAAACCCTAATTAACTTGAGAAGGCCAATCCTGAGAAGGCCAAACAGGTCAATGCCATTGTCTTGAGGTTTGGAACGAGCTATAAAGGTCCGAAAATGCCCCAAAGCAACTTTGGGGGAGAGAAAGAGAAGGAGGCCGCAGATCCGTCCTCTATCTCAATCGATAGGCAGCCTGTCGATCGAGATAGAGAACAAGAGGAGGAGATAGACAAAGACGAGGATTCAATCGACAAGACTGCAACGGGTGTGTCGATCGATACACCCCCTGTCGATCGACATGCAGGTCAGACAGGCACAAATTCTTCCCAGCCATCACAGACACCTCCTCAGCACAATTCCTCCAGTTCCAAAGCTGCCAGACCACCCCCGATGCCCTTTCCACAGCGCTTTGCCAAGCAAAAGGAGGATTCCAAGTTCTCGCGCTTTGTCGAGAACTTGAAGAAGGTAAGCATTAATTTACCTCTAATTGAAGCTCTTACTGAAATTCCAGGTTACATGAAGATTGAAGAGTTGAGGCCGACTACAATCACATTGCAAATGGCAGACCGATCTGTGTCTCGCCCCAAAGGTATAATTGAGGATGTTCTCATTCATGTGGGTCATCTAATTTTTCCTGCAGATTTTGTAGTCTTGGATATGAAAGAAGATGGAAGCACACCTTTGATCTTGGGAAGAGAGTTCTTGGACACTAGTGCTACTTTGATTGATTGTCGTGGTGGTGAGATCATGCTCCGAGCAAATGAGGAAAGGATCACATTCAAGCTCGACACAAGCCGACAACAATCTGAATGCTACAAAATAACCTCCATTGAAGATTAAGAGGAAGAGACTGAAGAAGAGGATGATCAAGCAGTTCAAGAATGTGAGCGAGGGAATGCGTTGGCAAAATTGTGAATTACACCATCTCTTCCTGAGCTCACTGTTGTCGTTCAAGATCGCTTGGTCTACATGGTGAATGCCCGAGGAAGGCGAGTTCGTTCTAGCCCGCCCTTGTTCTGAAAAAGAGGTATCGTCGAGCTGCGATGTTAACTAAACCACTTGTTGGGAGGTAAACCAACTGTTAATTATTTTTGTTTCAATTCCTTTCAATTTCCATTTTCGTAATTGTTTATTTTCACTTTTCTGCCTTTACTTTATTTTGGTTTTGATGTTTAAATTTCAAAAAATAAATTAGAGGAATTGCCTCTGTTTCGATCGACAGACCGGATGTCGATCGACACAGAGGCATGGCGCACGGAGAACACTTCGATCGACAGAAGTAGGAGTCCACAGAAGGCTCTGTGTCGATCGATAGGCCTCTTGTTGATCGACACAGAGTGCAAGCATCACCAAATCTTCGTCGCGCAGCGCTGAGTTCCTCGGGTGGATAAAAGCGTCGATGTCTGAGATCGACAGTCAGGTATCAGTTCTATTTCTTGTCTGATTTTCAAACTTTTTCTTACTCTCCGAGTTCGAAATAAGTTTGGGGGGCTGTGGACAAGAAATTTGAACTTTCTATCCTTTACTTGCTTTTTAATTTTTATTACATTTATTTGAATCGGTGTGTTTAAATTTTTTCATAATAAAAAATAGATATTATGTGAGGAAAATTTTTAAGTAATTGAACCCTCTAGCATTATATGCAATGTTGGAATCGATCTTTGATTAGTTGAGTTGATTTCGATTGTGGTTGATTTGCCTATGAATGTAGAATACCGCATGATAGGGTCTAATTGAAACTTACACTTGCATGATGTTTGAGTGGATTAAAGTGGACTAAGGAAGAATTTTTGAACCAAAGTGAGATTTTGAGACTTTATTTGTTCATGAGAGATTCGCATGTATGTTTTCGTTTCTCTAGAACTTGCTTTTGTTCTGTTTTGAGACTGCATAGTATGCACAATGATAGAAAATGATCTTAGGCCATCTTTGTTAGCCCAATCCTAAACACTATCCCTTCATATGTTGAAATTATCCCTAGTAAGCCCCATTGTGCTTAACTCCATTTTTCTTATCTTGTCTATGAGATTTACATGGAGTTATAATGGTTTTTGTCTTGTCTATAAGATTGATGGAAGAAAGGGTGGTTCAGTATGTGTTGTGGAAAAGAAAATTGTAGTATAGTGGTGAATAAAAGATGGAAGGTTGTATAGCTCAAAATAAATAAGAATTCTCATAAGCCCTATGTATGAAATCATGTGTAATTTTTTTGAAAGGGTATAAGGGATTCGAAAAGAGAGCTTGGAAAGAAAAGAAAAAAGAGTCTTGATTTGAATTGTGAAATTTGAGGAGAAGGGTAGACGTTCATAAGAGGGTGGTTTAGATTGATTGAGGAAGTACAACTTGATTGATTATTAGTCACTTGGCCATATTTCCCTACCTTTCACAAAAAACCTACTTTACAACCAAATGAAAAGTCCTTTTTTATTCTTGAATTGTGTGCACAAATAAGCAGTGGAGATTTTAGAACTCTTGCAAGACTATGGTAGAAATTTCTTCATACATGTTGTGAGTGCTTTCATTGAAACCCAAACACTTGTGTGATGAGCGATACACTTTCATGTGAGTCTTTCGAAGTTGATGAATATCTTATCTCTTTCAATTGCTTGTGTGATGTGGATTGATGAACCTTGATTGTGATGAATCTTGTGAGGCACTGCACTTTCAACTGCTTGAGATTTTTTTTCTTCTTTTCTTCGATTAAGGACAATCTAATATTCAAGTTTGGGGGGAATAAGCTCATATTTATACTCACTTATCTATATTTTTCTCCATGGTTCAAGTGCATTTTATTATGTTTTTACTTATTTCTGTGCATGAGTCTATTTTAGAGGGTGTTATGCTTTTCATGGTAAGATTTTACAGGTTTTAGGCCGAATTCATTGGAAACCCGTACCGAAAGCTGATGATGTTCAAAGGAACAGTCACAAATTCTTCCAAAGGTGGAATCCGAGCTAATGGAGCATGGAAAGAGAAAGACCTTTGAATTATCTTTCCAATGCAACTGGAATCGGGTCAATCGGAGTTTCGGAGCAAAAGTTATTGTCAAAACCATGAGTCTGCGCAGAAGGTGATCGACACGTGCATTCCTGTCGATCGATAGGATTTCTGTCGATCGAGACAGAGGACCAAAGTGCAGAAAAGACACAAATTCAGCCCAAATTTTGACACAAAAGGTTGTGTCAATCGACAGGATTTCCATCGATCGACACAGAGGCCCGAAAAGGCTGTTTTGGCCTGTTTTGGCAGTTTTTTGTTATTTTACCCAATACTCAAATTAGGTCTTTTCCTTCCTCTATAAATAAGAACTCAACTGCACAAAAATTATCATTCCTTTATGCATTATTACACTTATAATAATTGAGCTTTGGAGTTTTTACAAGACATTCAAGGTTCCTCTTTATTTGTAAGTCAATTAATTTAATGTTTTCTTTCATTCAAGTCATGATTTGTGGCTAGAACCCTAAACAGGTTCTAGAGTTATGATTTATCTTCTGATGCATGTTTAATTGATATCAACTCTTGAAGCATGATTAAATTCTCTGATTTAATTTTAAAATCTAGATTAAAAAAAGGACCGAGAGGTGAATTGAGATCTAGGTTTATAGTTAATAGTTGATGGATCGAGAGATGAAAATTATTGACAGGAAGAGAGAGTTAATTGTGTTTGTTTCTGTCTCAAAATGAAGAAATCTACATAGGAATAATTAGATAATTATGAGATTGATTAAATTTGTGTTCTTGACACCGAGAGGAGATAGTCACTAATTAATAATCTAGGACTTAATTGCCTGACTAAGGAATTTAATCCACAAAAATCTATGTTTTTCCGATTGCTGAGTTGATTGATATTTACATGTTGATGATTAGAATATCTGCTCTAGGATCTGTGCTTTTCTTTATTGTTTTCAAACTCTATACTTTCTTGCAATTGTTATTTTTAAATTCACAAACAAAAACTCTTCTAAAAATTTGTTCACTCAAAAAAAAGAATTGATAAACTGTGTCCTGTACAAGAGATGACTTCGTTGAACTATCCCTATAGGTTCGACATTCCTTTGGGTCTATAAATTTATTTGTTGCTGTATTTTATAGCCGATCAGGGGGCTATAGCTTTGATTCTGGGGGAAATTCCGTAGACCTAAAAGGTACGGCTTAGCGATGCTTCAGTTAAGTAGTTGCGTGTCGTGGTTAGGGATCCCCTGAATCGGTTATCATAGTTTGCCAGAAAAATCCCAGGTGACGGAAAGCCGGACGACCCAGAAGTAGAAGAAGAGGGAGTGGCGGGGTGAGAGCCCTCTGCCATGTCTCATTTTCGGAGGTCCGAGAGTGTTCGCGAACTAAAGGGGCATGGAATGTTATCGTTGAAACTTACCGACGGCCGGAGTCGCTGCGAAAGAACTTCTTGTAAATAGCCGAGTGGATGCACAATCGAAGAGGTTCTGGGGTCGGAGAGTTCGAGGATCGGAGAAAACAAAAGTGATGGTTCTTGGGAAAGGAGTAGTTATAAGTATGGAAATTCAAATCGGCGCTTCCTTGGGAAGTCCGATTCGCTATATTTCCCCCCAACTGGCGCGTGACACGTGGTGAGAGCAGTTAATGCGGTCAAATCACGTGGGCTCTGAGATGAAAGGCACCACCTGGCGATACTCATCGAACACAACAAAAGAAGAACGTCGGTATTCCAAAAGTCGATGTTCAATGAGCCATAAAGGCAAAGTAGTGCCAAAGTAGAGTTCCCAGAGAGGGAGAATGTAGAAAAACCTTCCTGCACCGACATGGTCATGGGGAAGGCCCGCTTTTCGTTAATAACGCAAGTGGGGCCAGCCACAAACCGGCAAGTTGTCTGATTCAGCCTACGCCATAGGACTGGCCAAGGGAAAATGTAAACTTCCCTTCGGTCGGTCAAGGGGACGACAAATAGGTGCTAATTGAGGCCTAATTCGCCAGCCCTATTTACTTACGTAAGTTACGAGAAGGTGAAGGTGAAACTCTCGTAACATGTCGGGGTTGCACCCGTAGGATCCTTTCATGAAATTACTGAGTTGGGAAACACCCCGAGAGTCCTCTAAACGGCTCACGGGAAGTTTTGGGGCTATTGTTGAGCCTTGAATTGTCGCATCACTATTTGACGTATCATCCGACATATCAATATTTGACGAACCGCCGGAGCAACTGTTGGACTTTCGTAACCGACGGGTGGAAGAATGTCGAGAGCCGGTGGATTCTAGACAGTCAGTTCATTCAATTGATGTAACCGTCCTTTTCCCTCTTTATTTACATTTATTGTGAAAATTTAGACAATGTAATAAAATCAGGGAGGTAAGGGGAAGGAACGGGTAGTACCTTCTCTGCGAATTCACCGCCTTACATCTTCAAAAATGAAATAGAGAATTTTTTGGTAATCAATAATTATAATTTTTATTTTGTGTTAAAATTCTTTAACGTGGGTGAATCGGGTTGAAAATATCTATCATTTCTCATATCTAAGAAAAATATAACTATTGCATATATAATATTTATATGTGACATACATTAGTTTACTAAATTCATAAATAATATTTGATATAGTTATAATTTTTAAAAAAAATAATTAATCTAATAATTTCGTGTAACGCACATGTTAAACATTTTTATAATACTACATTATTTGAGAAAAATAGGTACAATTTAATTTAGTTATCGTATAATGCATTAGCTAAAGTGAGGGTTGACGAATCACGATGTTTGGTGAGACCCACCACATGCATGTGGTTGTAATAACTATTGATTCTTTTAAATTGTGGGAATAAAAATGCCAAATTGTGACATGGAATGGAATGAAAAGCACATAAAGAAAGTTGGGTTAGAGAAAAGCTTAGAAATAGATAATTAATTAGTTCCAAGTTCCACCATCACCTCGAGCGAGGTTATTCCTGAGGGTGGTGGGACTGCAATGATCATGTCTCACCACTAATGTTCACGTCTACCAATAAAGGAAAAAGATTTTCTATTCTCCTACCATTTGAATTGAAACTTATTAAATTATTCATCGTGACCAAATCACTAATTTGTACATAGACAAGTTCCGGATTATCGGAATGGACAGTTCAACGTTGTTTCCTACTCCGTCTCAACATTAACAAATAATCAATGATAATGCAATTTAAGCAGTCGAAATAATAACTTTGAGTGTACCGAGGGGAAATGATAATGTTTGATAAAAACATATTATTTTGATTAATGAGAAATGCCGATTACAATGAAATTCAATAGAGTACAAGATAAGAAAATTTAGGAAATACGCATCATAAAGGAGATATATAGAATATTGATAAATAAGGAAATAAAAATAAGGAAGATATCGAAAGATATAGCAACAGATAGCACTGTATATTGAATATCTTTCAACACCCCCTCAAGCGAGAGTTGGCAGAGCTCCAACACGAGCTTGCGACGAAAAAACTCAAATAAAGGACGTGTCAAGCTAGATCTTAGTAAACATGTCTGCGAGTGGGAGATGATATGGAATAAATTGATTGAGCAACTTCCAAGCATGGACGAACTCCCTAACAAAGTGAAAATCGATATCGTTATGCGTCACACGCTTGTGAGAGACCAGATTTGAGTGAGAAATTATTGGGTTTCCTTGATTTCATTTGATGAACGCAGCGGAGTTAATTAGCAACAAAAAAATGTACATTTGAAATTATTATCACGCGTAGAGATTCAATTTGAATTAAAAAGGAAAAAACTTACAGTTTCTTCCGTAGAATTACTTATATTCCGACTTGTCCTGCATTGCGAATCCACCATTAAAGGTATACACATGTCAAATCAATCAAGTGCAGAATTCAATTCACATTGTATATTCAAACCAGGAAAGTTAGGATTTCCCAGAGAAAATTATGGAGGCATAGAACTCAAAACCCTAGATATTGTGTATTTGAAGAATTTTCAAGGAAACAAATTATTTTCTTCTCTTTTAGAAAAGACTCACAGTTCTTATTCCCAAGGAATAAGTAATTCACAAATCTTATCTTATAAGATTTGGAATATCTTTGTTTCCACATCAATTATTTTTATTAATAATGTAATTATTAATATATTACTAACGATATATTAATCAAATTAATATATTTTATACTAATTCAATTAGTATAAAATCCTACTCCATATCTTTCAATCTCTCACTTGGACTATAATTTTGATTTAAAAAATCAACATCATCTTTTGCACCCTTAATCTGATAATTCCAACACTTATAGTGTACCCTATAGGCCCCCATTACCAACGATAATCAAATTAATTCTACACAAAACTCCAAGACTGTGTTGTGTAGCGAACTTGATATATGGAGAACGTTTATGTTGACTTAGTAAACTTAACCTTTCGTAAAGTTTATATAACACCCCTTTATTCGCGAACCACAAAGTTTAGCCTAGGATTTGCTATGTGTCTATTCCATTAGCTTAATTAATTTATCTCATCGTTACAAGATGACCCGTATTGATCATATTCAATTACTATAATTGAATATATCTCTTGCACTGGTCAGTGACTTAGTGGTCAAGTAATATAGAGAATGTGAGTGTTCTTCTCGAAGTCTAATCGAGCAATGAATCCCATCTTGGCTCCACTACCATTTTCATCCACATCATGATATACCCAACACAAGCCGTATCTACTCCTTCATTAGAGTGCAAGCATTGTACTTGGTCAAAGTACACCATTTTATAAATAAAATGAGTATTGACCTCTGGTCTAAAGACCGTTATATACTCCACTTACCATTAAATCATAGACACACAAAAACAAATGTTTTAGAGGTAGGGTATACAAATACTCTCCAAAGTATCCATGTGTCCATCACGAACATCAAATGTTTTGCAGTCGTGAGATCAACTACATTCTCTAAGAATGTGATGTGGACCGCATGCCAACCTATCGCATATCATCAATATCCCACTCTTTATGATTATTGGTTGGGGAATTTTTAGAGTTATACTCTATCATTAATATGTCACCTTATTAACAACAATATTAACTCATAGGAGCATCTATTTATGAATAATACAAACACATAAATTATTATTCAAAATATTGTGTAAGTCTTATAAGTACAAATGAACATATAAGTGAATATGATCAAGATAAACTTCTCTTTCAAAAGATGTTTCTAAGGCATACTATCTCAACACTTCCACTAGCTCTAGCCAATCTTTAGTATATCTTATACACATGTTTAGAAATATTTTGTGGTTCGAAACTCACAAATATTTCTTAAATCAATTAGCTATTTATCTAAAGTGGGTACTCATTTTAAATTTATGTCCATCATTTCTTTATTATTTCTCTTATCATCATGATTATTACAAGTCGAAATATGTTTGGAAACCATTATGTGTACATCTAGTCATTCATAGCTATAATTGTCCACCATTGATCAATAATTATTCTTAAGTCCTTCTAAAGTACTAGAGAATAGTTTCATTATTCTATAAATGAACACTTTGGTGATTTAAAAAATCTTCCAAAATGCTAAATCCTCAAGTGGATTGTGTCTCACACAACTCAAAAAAGACTCTTGGTTAGTTATTATCAATCAAATCTTTATCTTCTTCGTTCTAAACCAAAAAATTACGTCTCTTAGACAATTCATAAGTAACCAAGATCTATTGAGTTAATTTTGCATTTAATCAAGTTTATCATTTTACATGTGTGAGAGGTCTTTATACAATACTATAAGAATTCTTAGAATTATGCAACTATTGCAGCATTCTTCTTTTGATAGCGTTCATTGCCTTGAGGTCATCTACTAAGAGATTTCCCCCATCCAATAGAGCATCAAAAACTCCCAATGAATTCTTTTCTTAACTATTAAATAAGATTTCATCATTTGTACCATCCTATGCTTCTTGAGTTTCCTAAAAATTTATTATACTGCGAACTTTTTGAATATTTATTTTAATTTCAAATTTAAATATCAATTCATACATACTAAATCATTATTCCAAAACAATTATATTCATATTAATTTTAAATTAATACTCCCTCCGTCCCGCTACAATTGTCGCTTTTCATTTTGACACATTAATTTCGGAGCTAGTGTTTAGTAGCTAATTGTGGTTAATAATAAAATTGACAATCATAATTAACTTGTTTAAGACTTAAATAAGTTAATTACGATTGCCACTTTTATTATTAACTACAATTAGCTACTAAACACTAGCTCCGAAATTAATGTGTCAAAATGAAAAGCGACAATTGTAGCAGGACGGAGGGAGTATAATTTTCCAGAACTTGTGGTAGTATTATAAATTACCTTGTAATCTCTAGGTGTCTGAAAATGATTTATCCTACCAAAAGCTTCTCATTTTAAATTCTAATTCATTAATCTGCATCTTCATGATGATGCTACAACCTCAGGTTTGCATTTGCTCAAGATAACATATTATACCATAATCCATATGAAATTTTCTTCACTTATTTTGAAAGAATCTTATATAGAACATAGACATTGGTCTAAAACCATATCCCAAGCTATGTAGAGAGATCGAAATTCATCCTGGATAGAATCATGTCCAACAAGATTCAATTTCTCCTTTTGAATACGCCCATCCGATTGAGATATTCTCTGAGATGTTCATTCTAATTCAAATCCATGTCATTTCACAAAAATTTTAACCTTTGTTGGTTACGAAATCAGAGATATATTGTATGCAGCGAAATTATAAAATTAATCTTGAACATGTGAAAAATTATTTTCGAACTCAATTTTTAATTTCCGAAAAACTCAGTTGGTTTAAGTTTCAGGTTACAACTATACACTTCAATACTTAGAAAATATTGAAGGTTTCAAATAAGTACAAAAACTTAACTTAGCAAAAACTTAAGGAAAGTAATAAATCGACTCAGGATATTATATAGTGGTTCGAGCCTAAATTCCTACATCTACTCTTTAAAACTTAATCGGAAATCCACTAAGGTTCTAATTACAAAGTTCCTCATGATCTATGCTAGCGTGTCAGAAACCTCCATCCTTTCGTCTGCTAGGTCACTTGTCTACAAACTTGGTCTGCTCATTCTTCAGCTTGAAGTGAGGACGCACCATGCTGCCTTCAATCTGGATGGTTAGATATTTGCAGTACATCCTAAAACATCAGGTTGTTGAGAAAGCCCGACACAATCAGTATTCCAGAGTAGATACTCACTGCTATGTTTATTACTTGAAAACTAATAAACACCAAGTAAGGTAGCTTAAGTTTGAGAGTTTTAGCATCGTATACATAGAAATATACAGGGAAAGAGTAGCTTCAGTAAGAATGCTAAGCTTCGTGTTCAGATAACACGGACTTTAGAAAGCTTTTGAAATTGCATTTTGATAGAGATTTTTGCGAGATTTTCGTATGTGTTTCGCTCGAAGTTGACTCCTATTTATAGCTAGGATGGTCGATGATTTCAAATCCACCTGTTTGAAATAGAGATTCACCCGTTAGAGATAACGAGAATCTAGTCCAATCATCGCCCATGCTTTTTTGATTGTTGCAGCCTGCTCTCCTCTGAACTACTTTTGATTTTTGCAGTGTACCTTTCACCTGCTCTTGTCAGACTCAGTTCAGTTCAAGGAATTAGATTTAAGTTTCCTCGTGCTGAATGTTGATTGACACTTTAAGGAATCTTCAAAATGACTTTGAGCTCCACTCGGATTCCTTTTGTCTCGTTGAGTTTCACGAGCTCTTTAACTCCAGAAACTGAAAACTGAAATTTTGAAATTTCTAGTTTTAAGTTCGTCTTCTCTTCAATGAAAACTCAACTTCCAAAAATTGAGTTACTGGACATTTCAAGTTTCTTCAAATCTTAAATCTTAAGTTCTGGAACTTGATTCTTGACATCTCGAGCATCGACTTCTAACAATTTCTCCCTTCGAGATAAAATCTCTATATGCTCGATCTCCAGCTTCAGTTTTTATTTTCTATTACAACTCGATAAATCATATACAAGGATTACATGAATTAACATACTAGAACTTAAAGGTAAAGTAAGTTTTGACACACCAAAACATAAAAATAAAGGGTTAACAAAAACTTAGTTGGTAACATTTTCCCCATTTTTAGTGTTGTTAAAACCACTAATCAAACGTCAGGAAAAAAACAGATTTGGTGAACTGAGTTTATAACAACACTACTTAGAACACTAATTCATTGACCGACCTACACTATTTGATCTTTCATCTGAATTGGAGAGATATTACTCGATTAATTAAAATAGAGCGAAAATAAGTTGTTCATGACACTAAAACATGTGAATTTATCTAGATTAAAAAAAATCAGTAAGGGAGAGAGAGTGAAACAACGAAATTTTGTCTTCATTCCAGTTTTTAGTTTTTCATTGATTTGAGAAATAACAAGTACATTCAAAAACTTAAAACTGAATTGGCGATATAATCAAAATACTTAGTATTTCAGAAACATACAGAGGAGGAGCTTGCTCGGATGAAGATGTCTTTGAATTTGTTAATTTTGCAGCTAACTCCATTAGTGCTTTGAAGTGAGCTTCCCTCCTCTACCCCTTTCTTCTCACTCTCTCAAATCTCCTCTTCCTCCCTTCTCTTCCTGTCCTCCTTTTCCTTCTTCTTTCTTTCCACTTTCTCCTTTTTCCACTCTTTTTCCCCCTTTTTGACAACATCGAAGAGTGTTGCCACTATTTTCATGATGGAGGAGACGGATTCTGCAGTGTCAGCATCTTTTTTTCCTTTTTCCTCCAACTTTTGCTTGACCTCCTGAGTTATACCTTTAATGCTTCAACCCGAGTTTGAATATATTTTTTACCTCAGTAAGAAGTACAGATGGTAATGAGCTCGAGGTAGCCTGCCTTAAATCTTTAGAGTGTTGAATCATAGGGATCTCACTAGATATGATGGTAGGAGCTTAGAGTACCATTCCACTTATTACTCTTCTTTCTTCATCCTCCTTTATCCATCGTTCCTCTGATGGAACACGCCGGTGAAGGTTGTTCATCCCCAAGATCGATGTTGGATACTAAACGTACACATATATAGTTTAATAAGTTTAAATCGAGAAGATACGTGTTTACCTTAACAAATCTACACATCTAGAGATTGATTCCACTGGAGATCTTTTAGCATGTGTCCCACGAATCACGATCGGGTGCCGGGTAGACAGCAATCTCTGAATCGTTAGATGCCAACAAAAACTAGATCTACAATGTTTGAGAGAATTAAACCTAGCTGTCGTTCAACACATGAACTTATGGAATGACAACTATGTTTTTCTCTCAACCATAAGATACTATTTATAGGCATCTTCAAGGGTTTCTAGTTGGGCAAGACCAGGGATCTCTAGATGGTATAGGATTGGGCCTCCCATAAGTCCAAACACATATATTCAGCCCAGAATATAATTTGAACTTATAACATAAATTTATTCCACTAGAGAATTAATGTTGCAACTGTCATCCTATCCCAATGTGAATAAGGGTTTCTATTTCACTTAATGAATTCCCCGTGTTTAAGACAACGCACATCCATTAATTAATTAAAAGCTCTGACAATATTAATTAATTAATATCTTAATTCCTTAAGTAGTACCCGCTCAACGTTTTTATCGTATCAGAATAAATTCCACATACAGGGTTTAATACGATAAAACTTATGTGCACCTTAAGGGGATGTCATCAACCTGGATATCACGGACACGATGCCCTAATGTGACTATATAAACATATATAAATAATGTTGTTACCCATGATACAGAGCATATTGAATCATCCTTTTGATTCTCACCCATGGTAAGTTAAAGTAACAAAAAATCATTTGCACATATCTAAATATCACATCTAGGATTAAGAATTAATAAAGTCGCCGAGACCTAGGTTCTTCATATAGTATGAAAAGAAGAACACGTCTCACCGCAATTCTTTCAATGCGACACCACACACTAGTATAAACTAATAACCAGACTAGTTAATTCAAATTTAGACTACAACCTAAAAAGATAGTTTATCCAAAACTCTCTCAGTTGTGAATACGTTATATATCTTTTAAGGAACCCAACAATGTTATCTTCAGTAGGACGATGCACCCACCACATTGTCTATAATATAAGATATATGGATATACATGTGATAACTCTCTTAAAGAGTTATTATTTTGTGTCTAGTCTAGTTAATTTTATACTAAAATTAGGTTTGTTATATAAGATAAATAGTATAATATAGGTAATTTGGTTAGTATATGAAATTCGGGTCTATTTTGTAGTGATTGTGTTAACTTTGAGTTTTGCAAAAGGAATTGTTTGAATAGTATCACAGGTCTCGTTATGCTGGAGCATGACAGAAGCAAGAAAGAATGATATGATGTCACAGCATAAGAGTAGCATGGCCAAAACTCCAATGAAGATCATCTGGGACCACAGCAGACAGGATTTCAGAACTTTTTAGATCTTGTCCCAAAAGCGGAACACGTGTCGCCCAGGAAAGCCGTCAGAATTGGGAAGCAGATTGAGGAGCCACGTGTAAGGCCGGGATGAAGCTCAGGGGGACAAGGGAGATATTTGGAGGATGATAGAGAGAACAAAAGAAGGGGGATCGAATAGGGTTTTGGGAGAGCAAGGAGAACAAGGTGTTCGTGAGAAGCAGAAGTGGCGGCTGAAGAAATCCCGATATCTTATCTTTATTTTGCAAAACTTATTTGATATTTCTACTTGAATGATGTTCGTAGACATGAACTTGAATGTTGTTTGTTTTCTATCTTTTATGAGCTAAACGTTTTAAGCTCGGGTTGTTGACTAGTTTATCTTTCGAATATATGTTGAGTTGTTCTTTCATTAAATCTGGTGTTTGATTTCAATTTTGGTTTGTTTGTCTATCTAAACACGACAGTGGCAGGTAGAGATTTCGCCTAGTGAGACCGAGAGGAGATCTAGGACGAGAGAGTTGAAATCAATCTAGATTCCTAGTGTAGATATACATAGAATCTAAGGCTTGCATAAACCCTTGTTCTTAAATAGATTGTTTGAAGGCAAAACTTACCATAGACATATGGAGGTTAGCACAAAAACATAGATCTAGTGCTATGATGATAGGCTAGGCAGAAAGGAGAGTGGTTGCAAGAACCAGAGTTGATGTCTGAACGATGCTGCAGCATATAGGAGAAAAGATAAACAAAAGTTAATAACCCGAGTGTTTTATCCCATTCAATTTTAAACACCATTTTTACTCGTTTATGATTATATTGTGGGAAGAGTTAATATTAATTGTTTTAGCACTGTCTGGTTTAATTTTATATGCTTTGTTGTTTATTTAGTTTGAGAAATCACAACACACCTTAATTTTACAAACAATAGAATGTGCACGATTCACTTTCACTCCCTTGGGTACGATATCTGGACTTAGATCTGTATTACTTGTTTGACATACGTGCACTTGCGTATATATTCCATAGCTACTAGCACAACAACAACATGCAATCATGAGATTGCAACAATGTGATAACATTTATTTAAGTTATTTACAGGAGATGAAGTACATGACAAAGCTCGTTTAAAAATTCACTTTATAGTTTACTCCAACATCCTCATCCTCCTTCCATTTCTTTTCAAGTTCAGGAAAATGCAGCTAGATTTTGCTCACTATTCTCTTGCCTTTTATCTAGTTGGCGACTCAAACAAGTTCTTGTGTTTGGCCTTGGATCAATTGAATGGCATGAGCAGCCTTCTCAACAGCAGATATGATAGTAAGCTTGCTCCGTTTCCTCATTTTCCAACTCAGATTCAGTAAGTTCAAGCTTCCCCATTTGTATCTCAACTTCTAGACTCCTCTTCTGCTTAGCAAGTCTCCTCACCTTCTCTAGTTTTGTAGCAATGATATTCTGATAATCACCAGGAGCTAGAACTATGATTTCTGCAATATGTACTTCTTCTTCAGGTTCAATAAGGAGGGTCGAAACTTGAGTTTTAGGAATCTCAGTTTCTGTTTCATGACGTTGAGCTTAATGGATAAATTCAATGGGAGGGAGTCTATACTTATCCTTTGAAGATGAAGAATGTTGCCTGTAAGTGTGGATATTTAGGAGTCTCTGCCTTATCTCCACCTCTATCATCTGCCTTTTCTCTAACTAGGCACTCCATTCATTCGCAATAATTCTTCAGATAGGCAGAAAGTTAAGCCCAGCCTCGCCTGCATGATGGGCTTATCTTCCTCATCGAGCTCATTTGCTAAATAAAATCTCCTCTATCGACGAAACTCTTCTTCAAATCTTAATCAATTGATTCCTCATCCTCCATAATATCAGGGTAGAGGGGCATGATTTCTTCAGTGACCTTCCTCTCTATCCTTTGCAAGATAACGATAGTTGAGGAGATGAGTTCATCATCTCCTACTTCTTACTCACAGATTGGAGGGCACTAACTTTCAGCCTTTCGATTAAATGTTAAGAGTGACGCAGTCCACTGAATGGATCTTGTAATTATCAAATTCACTTATCTTGAAGAGCCTTTATTCTCCTTTGGGTCTTAGGGATGGTGCCTCCACTACCCTTCCTTATCCTTTGAGAAGTTAAAGACCTCACCCAGGGTCATGTCATCATCTGGTTCGAAATCTGAGCCTTCAAGAGATGAGGATGAAGAATCATCAAGCTCTCTAGACTTACCGACCTTTCCTCCTTTTCCATCCTTTAATTATTCAACTTGGCCGTTGGAGGTTTCAGTTCTAGTTTTTGCCAATTTTTCCAAGGTGGTCGCCCGTTTCTCTGCATCCTTCAGTGTCTGCTCTTGCTCAGCATTCACTCTTGGTATGATCTTTGTAGCTAATAGAGCACCATCCTTCATCGATTGTGCAGGGTCGGTCACCCATTGGAGTTTTTTAGCTTCAGCAATGGTGGAACCCCCTTGCACGTCCACCACTTGCTCTGATTCTTCTCTCCGGTGGTTCAGGATCGGTGGCCCCTAGGAAAGTTTTAGATTCAACATCTAACTCTGGATCAACCCAAATCTCTACATCTTTCACCTTCTAGGCACCCTGATTAAGAACATGTGCTTCACGGTACAATGTGGCAAATGCCTCATCAGATTCGGTGGTAATTGGCTCCTTAAACTCCAATTTCCTCCTTGCAACCACTTGGAAAAAATCATATCCACCTCCCTTCTTCTTTTTCCTTTTCTCTACCTGCTTAACCACCTTCTTTTTTGTCCTTCTTGGCACTTTCAACATCAACCTCAGACCTCTTCCTCTGCTCCTCTTCTAATCTCATCCTGTTGCTCCCCTTTTCAGTCACCACCCTCTCAAATTCTTTCAATGTCCTCTTCTTTGGCCTTTAGGTGGTTGACCTTTTCTTTATCACCACCACCGGAATCAAAGCACCAACAAAAGGATCTCCCCTCCCTTTGCTTGACACTTCACCCAGATTGGTTATGGGGTGCAGGTCCGCCATTATTTGTTGTAGGCTATCTTCCTTCTTCGGCTTCCTCTGATTTTGGGTTCGAGCTCTTCTCCATGGTCCTACGCACTAGAACAAACTCATCAAATTCAACATTACATGTTACCTCCAAAAGTCTCGTAGTCTTTTTGAGTACCCTATATGCCTTGTATGAAGGATGTCCATATCCGAGGAACACTCCTTCATCATCTTTGGGACTAAAGGTATTCAATTTTGACTTTCCGTTATTGTGAATGAAACATGGAGAACCTAAAGCACAAATATGAGTAAGTGAAGGTTTACGACCATTGTAGACCTTGTAGGGAGTTTTCTGATGACGACTATTGATAGCACTTATATTCTAAGTATAGCATGCAATTATCAAGGTTTCTCCCCAATGCCCTTTGCTTAAACTTGTTTCAGCGAGCATGGTCCTTACTGCTCTTTGAGTGTGCGATTCCTTATCTCAGTAGCGCTATTCTGTTGAGGAGTTCTCGGTGCTAACATCTTCTGAGCAATCCCAATGTCTACACGGAAGTCCATTAAGGGTCCATTGCAGAACTCAGTTAAATTCTTTGATCGTGTCGGCTTCACGATCACTCCCTTTGGATTTAGAACTCTCATTATCAATTCTGGAAACTAGAGCTTAACCTCGCCCTTAGCCTTCAGTAACCTAACTCCCTTTGGAATTGGAACTCTAATTATCAATTCTGGAAACTAGAGCTTAACCTCGCCCTTAGCCTTCAGTAATCTCACCTAAGTGTTGCTCGAGTAGTCACCAATGACTACAAGAGTAAATCTCTTTCTTCCGATTGTGGGTGGCTTAACAGGTCCAAAAGGATTCATGTGGAAAATCTCCAATGTCCAGTAAGTGCTCGCAGTAACAGGACGGTTCTGGATTGAAGCTTGAATTTGTTTTCCCATCTAACATGCTTTGCAAACTTCGTCCTTCTTGAATCCAGTCTTTGGCATTCCTTCAACTAAGTTGTGTTTTGCAAGATGTTCAATAGAGTTGGAGTTTAGATGATTTAATTTCTTCTGCTTTAGCCAATTAGTGTTTTCTTAAGATGAGCTTGTTGCCGCTCTCCCAATCTACGATATAGAGACTCCCTTTTTTTGATTCCTTTTAGTATAATCCCCTCGGAGTCCTTGTTGTTGATAAGACATGTCACCTCATATCCATTTTGAATAAAATGACTAATACTCAAAAAATTGTAGTTGAGGTTGGTGACCAAGGATATGTTCTTGATGGTGATGCCATTGTATTCCACGCATGTTTTCCCTATGACCCTCCCCTTTGAATCATTACCAAAAACCACAGGGGGTCCTCTCGCCACTTTTATCTTTTAGAGTAGGTCTCTTTCTCCAATCATGTGAGTAAATCTCCCACTGTCAAGGATCCAGACACTCTTCTTCTTCTAGAGCTAACTTTGGTATCCCTGTACCTGCAACACTAAGAAAGTTAGACTCTAGGTACCTGATCTTCTGCGGGTCCTGCGGTGTTAGTCTTTTGGATCCACCCTTTGGGAATCCAAACTTGTTTCACCTTAAGTACAGGTGATTTTCAATCCACCTTACTCTTTTTTGTGTAATAATGTATGCAGTTTGGATGCATGTTAGAAGGAATGGGGGGTGTGTGCAAAGTCTTTCTGGAAATTGAGTTTCTGATAAAGTCTCGGAATTCAAGCCCCAAGTGTGAAGTCTTCTTAGCCCTTGAAAAAGAAATTTGTTTGGGCTCATACCGCAAGTAGGTGATCCCCCTACTTGGATAAATCCTTCATTCATATGAATTATGATTAAAAGACCTCGAATTTCTGAAATTCGAACGTGAAACTGACTTTTTCACAAACTCAGTTTTACTTCTCGAAACTAACTTCATAGCGTTTGGAACAAAATGCTTAGTTTGTTTCTAAGGCATGTTTGACTTCCTCTAAGGTTTATTCAGTTTATAAAATTAGTTATTATTAAGTTTGGGGACTGAGTTCGGTTTTGAACTGACTTTTTCCCTTTACCTTGATTAACCAAATTGGAGTTTTGAGCAATTCCTAACCCTGATTAGTCAGATAGATCTCTTGGAATATTCAGGGCTTCTACAACTTTGCTAGTGCTAGAATGAGCAAATAAGTTTTTGATCACTAGCAATTTTTAGTTTCAAAGAATCACATTCGTCAAAAAATATTTTTGAAATTTTAGAGTGAAACAGAATGTTCTTCTTTCAGTTTGGTCAATTCCTCAATGAGTGACCTCAATTTCTCAATCTCATCGATCAAATTTTAAATTTGAAGCTTTATTGAGGAGTTTTCATCGATAAAGACATTTTTCAATTTATAAAACTTAAAAAACTCTTTAGGAAGATTTTCGAGGGAAAGTTCATCTAATCCAAGCAAATATATTTAGTATCCTCGATCATGCATGAAGAAGAACTAGAAAACTAAGTTAGACTTAGTTACCTATTTTTTCAGTTTCAGTTTCAATTTCTAGTTCTTTAGCATCGGAGACATCATTTCCAAAAGTAGCCGTAAAGACAAAGAGAGCTTCCTCTTCATCGTGATCTATGATGTCAGGAACTTCAGTTCTGGAGAGCATGGCCTTTGCAATAGCTTTCGAGGCACTCTTCTCGAATATGCTCCTCAACCGCTCTCTCTCCTCTTTAGAAACCAGAGGGAACTCGTACTTGAGATGATTTGGTAAATTTTAAACGAAACAAGTTTTGGGTGGCCTTTCACTGAACTTCTGGTCACTTCCTTTTGAACTTTCAGTTTTTGCCTTGGCCTTCTCAAGGAGCTTGTCAGCTTCCTCATCTTCTCCTCTAGCTCAGCAACTGAGTTTTCTTCTTCCTTCTGGTGCGAGTATGAAGTTGTAGGAGTATTTTTGGATGAAGAGGTCTGACCACTAGATTTAATCAGCTTGATACGACTTTTGTGGTCTCCTATTGAAGTTTCTATTCACGAAGAAAGCCGCATCTTCTACATTTGTTGCTAGTGAGATTGCACTACAAAAAACTTCATTTCTGTTCACCTCCTGGATGTCCCAGTTGTGTGCTTGTAGTTGGGAAAAGATATCCTTGATTGTCATCTTTCACAAAACCTTCTCCTTGAGGCTCGTGGTTTTATCAGACCATGTTGGTTCCTAAATACCAGAGTCGTCGTGATTATATCTTAACACGAGATGCAGCGGAATAAATAAACGTCTCTTACACTTCACGTTGTTTTCTGAATGTTTCTTAGCTCAAGTTATTATATAGGTATATTTTCAGATATACACTAGCAACTCCGTTGCTAGGTTTCAAATCAACTTTGAGCAGTGATTAATAAAACAGTAAATGACACAGGATTTATAGTGGTTCGATCTAAAACGATCCACGTCCACTCCTTAGCCGAAACGCTAAGAATTTCACTAGAAAAGTATACAGATTACAAGGATTCGCCTTTCCAGTTAAGTAGGCAATGAGCTTTCGGCCTGGCTACTTGACAGCTATCCTCCGTTGATCTGAACTTCTCCAATAAGGTTTGGCTGGGTCAAGGGCGCACCTTCGAAACTCCTGCCTTGCCTGATATGGAAGTTTTATGGTCATTTCCTGACTTTTCTTGAGTGCGGCTAAGTGCCCGTCTTAGTCTAGACCTTTTCAGGTGTTAGACTGTTGGATTCTTTCTGAAAAGAAAGGAATCCCAATGATTGAGATATTCTTGAATGCGATCAAGAATAACTTCAATGGAGTGTCAGTATATCAATGAGCGACACTTCTGGTTGTTGGGAGCTTTTAATATACTTTCACACGGCTCTCAACTGACTACTTTTGTTTGTTCACTTTGTCAAAGAAATCTCTTGCTTGAGTGTTCGTGAGTGTCTAAAGTGAAGAAAAGCAGTTATCAATCTCATTCTTGAACCTGTCTTTTATAGGTGGAGATTCAAATCTTGAATCTCCATATCCGTTAGACACAACGACTTCTTTGTCCAAGAGAGGATTGACTTGATTGAACACTTTTTGAGTAGAGTTGTACTTTTCGAACTACTTCTGGAAAGTCTCAACCTTTGTGTGTACTTCTGTCAGAGTTGCAGTCCAGCTTCAACTTTTGAGCCTCTTGCTTTGCTAAGCTATGATCTGCTAAAGTCTTTTACTGTCTTCGTTCCTTTGACTTTTGTTGCTTGCGACTTCTTATTCGTCGCTGAAGGGTGCCGAATGCTAATGCCTTAGCATTCAGTTGCTGTGTATTGTCTAGCAAACGTTATGCTATTTGCTAGTAATTCTTCGTTTGCTTGCTTCTCTAGCAGTTTGTAAGTTGTTGATGAATGCTAACATCTTAGCATTCTGTTGTTTAGTGACTCTTAGCAGACGTCATCTGCTTCGTGTTTGCTAGGAATTCTCCTTAGCACACTAGTCTATTACAACTCAATATAGAACCTATACAAGACTTTATAGAGTATGCTAGACTATCTAGAATTCGGCAAATGATCGACCAACTATACAAGGTTTGATCCAACAAAACCTTTTACAAATAGGCCCTAAGGGAGATTTTAGGAATAATTTCCCAAAAATTTCCCCCTTTTTGGTGCGATCAAAGCTTACTATCATTTGCTGATCATAAGTGGAAGAATGTCTGTGTTTTACAAAGTTATGCTATTCTGTCAATCTAACATAGAGTTTTTCCAACTAGGTTCTAGCAAAAAAAATGATTGAAATCAAATTCCCCCTCTACAGGTGCTGGGGAATATTTCTCGATTAAATATAAGTGAATGTTGCACAAAGGTAATATGCTAGGAATTCTAGCACCCATAAAATCAGCAAGCATTTGTCAATCAAAATATAATCTCCATATCCACATGCTAATTTGTTGAATACACCAGAAGTGTAAATCAACTAGAGCACACCAGTAAAAATCAGAGGTGGACAAAGAGAATTTGTCTAATTCTGATTCAATTTTATAGATGATATAGCAAGTTTAAATACAAATTGGATTCAGAAAGCAAAGACTAATGATAAGATTGGACCTTGACGTTTATGAGCCGGGTGCTGGCTTGTTCTTCTCGCTGTCCTCTGGATTCGATGAGTTGCCCTTCTGGATATCAGCAAATCTCTCCATGGTGAACTTCATGAAGTTCTTTAGAAGATTGGCTCCTGTTTCTCTTTCAGCAGCCTCACGCTCCAGTTGTTTAGCCAGCTTCTCCTGCTCCATTGCAATTTTCTGCATTTGAAGTTCATGCTCCTTTCTTTGAAGTTCTAATTTTGCTTCTTGTTATATCCTTCTTGACTCCTCCTTCGCTTCTTCTTCTTTCCTCCTTAACTCCTCTTTCCTTGTGGCTAACTCCTCATCTTCTTTTCTTCTTCTCTCCTGGTCAGCCTTTCTTCTTTCTTCCCCCTCTTTGATTGCAACCAAAAAGTTGGTACCATAAGTCACCCGAGTTTCAGTTAGGGTCATCTTGGTTTCTGCGAGATCCTTTTGGACAACCTCCAGGCTTGTCTTATTCTCTGAGACGGCCAACTTGGTTTCAGCGACCTCTGATCGTACATGAGATACATCTCCCCGTACCTCATCAACTTCTCTTCTTGTAAATAAGAATTAAAAGCGACAGCCATATCGGCATTCATTGGAAAGAGTATCTGCAGAGAGGTTATTGGAGTGGCATTGAAGGAAGTAGTCGCAATGAGTTCTCGACTTGTTGGAATAGGTGATTGCTGTACTTGAATAGCAATCGCATTAACATGTGCTTGATAACAAGCTTCCTCATGTACTATTCGACGAGCGACATCCAGAATTTGTGCGGTCTCCGGGGCAAGTCGGGCCTCTGCTTCCTGAGCGTCCTTAATTATCTCCTGAATATCAATGTTCAGGAATTTGGCCAACTGCATAACTCTGTAATCAAATTCCAGAGCAGCACGCTCAGTGGCCTATGCCGCTATTCGAGCCTTGAGTCTCTCTACTTGTTGAGTTTCATATTCCATATGACGTTTCCTGTAAGCAACAGCAGCTTTTGCCTGACGCTTGGACAATTCCACTCTAGCATCAGAGTATCCATCGGGTACGAAGGTGGATTTGGGTAAACCAGCAGTCTTTGTGAGAGAACGGTGTTCTCGAATGGCTTGAAGTCTGCACATCACTTGTTTATCGGAGAACTGTTTCATCCCCGGAACTTGATATCTCCAATCGAAGCACCAACGTTCCTCACGCCTCCAGAAGTTTAATCCCTCTGCTGCAAAAACTAATGCTTTTTCTTCAAAACAGAGTTGATGCATAATGTAATCACACTTCTTCCATCGGCGAAACTCTTCTGCTAACAAGCGTCCTTCTGGAGTTGATTCGTCCAACTCACTGTAGAATAAGTCTGCAATGGCTCTTTCTGTTTCGGAGTGAACAAACAACTCTATTTCCTCAGCCATAGGTGCTAGATCAGAATTGGGCAATTCTTCAGGATATACCTTTCCACACCATTGGACAATTCTTCGAAGTCGATAGCGAAGGCCTGGTAATCCATTGAGAGGCACTCGAAGAAGAGCATCTGATC
>JAPKLW010000343.1:265655-363564 GCA_026898455.1 Plectranthus barbatus | reverse complement strand
CATCATCATCGTGCATGGTCGTATCTGCTGAAACGTCTACCGTTTCCTGGTTCACTGCTGGAATTGGATTTTCTTCAGCAACAGTCTCCACTGTTGTTGATTGTTCTATGTGCTATGCTGATACTTCATATACTTCATCCACTAAGTTAGATTCTTCTGCTTTGCTAGCTTCGACTCCTTTGCTAGCACTGTATTCTTTGTTAGCCTCTTTATCTGACATAGCACTTTGTGAGGATATAGCATCTTCTTTGGTGCTTTTCCCTTTCTCGGCAGCTTGTTCTTCCAATTATGCCTGTTTAGCAGCTCTCTTCTGAGCCATAAATTCTTCAGCAACAGATTTGACTCGTTCGAAGTTTCTGTCTCTTGCTTCGAATGTTAGATTTCTAATGAATTTCTGATAATCTCTCTTCTCGGTTTCTTTTAGAGTAGCTTCGCGCTGTCTCTTTGCTTTCCTTGTTTCCTGAGTGCGCTCTTCTATATTTCTGAGAGATCTAGGAATGTAATCTGGATCAGTTTCAGCGGTGTCCTCACTATCATTTTCAGTAGAGGCCTTCTCTGCTGTAGCATCAGCAACAGTTCTTTCAACAGCTTCAGCAGCCTTCCTTTCTGCTTCTGCTTTCTCCAATTCTTCCGTTTCGGTAAGTAATTCCAACTTTCTCCTTGTCTTCTTCTTTGCTTTAGGCACAGGGGAAGTATCTGCGGTCCTCTTCTTTGTTTCAATTGGTAACGCCATGGCCCCAAGAATAATTGGAGGCTGATCTGCTTCCTTCGAAGTCATTATATCGTTGATCTGATCAACTGGTAAATTTCCTAATTTCTCAATCTCCTCAAGATTTTTGAAGCAGTGTTCTGTTTCAGCATTCGTCTGCAATAGAGAAATTTCTTCAGCAGACATGTGAATAGCAGGCTGTAGGACTCGACTTGAAGTGGTAGCAGGATCCGGCTCTTCAGGAGATGTGGGTTTGTCCTTATCCACATTAGATTTTCCCGTCAATTTCCTAGGATTTCGAGAGCTTATGGGCTTAGGCTCTTTCCTCGTTGCAGGTATGTAGTCTGTTGGAAGTAGACTTTCACCTCTGTCAACTCTTGTGTTTGTGAATAATATCTCCAAATATTTACTGATTTTCAAACCAAAGTTCACATTTGACGAGAACGTTCCATCTATGGCCATGTGGTCATTCTTCCGAGCATGTTCAGCCCATCGCTCAAAGAAGAATTCAGCCCAATTTCCCTTAATGTTATCATTCAATGCCATCATAACAGAGTATTTCTTTGCAAAAAGTTCGGAATAAGAACCAGCATCGCATTGAAGCATTTTGATAACTATCTCCGCCAGCAACTTATACTCATCAGACAAAGTGTTGATTGGAGTAGCTACCTTGAATGTAATCGCCTGACCCTTCTTATCTTTCAACTCCCCTAGCTTCTTCCAAAGATTCCAACATTTCTCCATTTCGACAAGATCATTCAACTTATATTGAGAAATTTTGGGTCCATAATTCCGAAGCCCAAACATCCTAGATAGCAAATCAGCACTAACTTCTACAATATGTCCATATATGCTAGTTTTGAAAGATTTTTGATCAGGACTCATGACTGCCCTAGCATAAAATTCTGAGACCGTAAGAGGATGAAAACGAACAGGTTCAGCGGAGAGATGTTTTACCAATAACTCGGAATTAAGTAGGTCCATTATCCACTTGGGAATATGTTTGGTGGCGAGAGGCATGTAAAGGAACCTGTTCTTCATGATTTGCGCCAGACGCCTTTGTTCCCTTGAGTGGCCAGATAGTTCCTTTTTGCGGGCCAAAACAACAAGTTTGCTGTAGGGAATTGATTCGTCAATATCTTCTTTCATCTCTATGCCCGTGAACCCAGGTGCATGTCGAACATGCAAAGGAGAATCGGCAGTCTGTGGGTAGATAAAGGTGGGCGGTTGAAGTGGGGATGATGCGATGAAATCATCGAAATTTAAGGTTTGATGAGGTTCGGGTTGATCGGGGTCTGAGTTTTGTGATCTTGGAGAGCTCGAGTTTGACGCCATTGATGCGAATGCAGAGGTTTGGAATTTTTCAGAGAGGATTTTTGAGAAGGGAATTCAAGAAGGGTTTTAGATAGGAAGGGATTTGAAATCCATAGTGTAGAGAATTTCGGAGCATATCAGAAAGTTGACGGTGGGGGATGCTCCCTTCAATTTGCAGTCTACGGTTGAAATAATTAGTCAAATCACACGTTCTCCAAAAAACAAGGGTGCTGGCGACGTGGCATGACCTAATTTCATGCCGCCGTCTGCGCGCATTAAATGCATTTCTTCGTAAGAAGCAAACTCCTGTGTCTGAATGATGTCTTCAGCAATCAAAAATCTCAGCATAGACTCGAATTTTTATTATCGAGAAGGAAATTCTTGATGTCTTGATATCTGATGAATAGTGATATTGATCAGAAAAATCCCACGTACTTTGAGACATTTTCATAACCCAATATGTGAATTGTTTTTCTCCAACTCAATTCATGAATGAAATTAATCATTCCTGAAGTGACCTTTACTTTAAGAGACATCGAATCTCCTCAGAGCAACCGTTTGACTTCCGAGAAGATCAGTAGACATATTTGGCTCTATAAATAGCATGGATTGAGATATGGTTGATACATCTTCTTCCAACCTTTGCTCCCTTCTTTTCGACATAATCTCCTCTTCTTCAATAAGCAGATATGGAGCCAGCTTATGCTCTTTTCATTCCCAGAAACAGAGTCCTCTGTGACTCTGGGTTATATGCAGAGTATGAGGAGGATTACCGAGTGGCCTAGATAACAATGAAGAAACTTTACGCCAGCGGCTTGGGTAGACTCGTGTCTCTTACTCCGCACTCATTCCAAAGAGAGCATCTCAAACACTTCGTTCGATCAAGTGAGGTTGTCGGAGGTTCCATCATCGGTTCTTTCAGAAATCAACCTATAAGGTGGACTACTGACACCTTTGCCTCATATTTTGGTCTGCCAAGAGGACCAATTTCTGTCCTGGACTATCGCACCAATGAGATAGCTCCTGAGTGGTCTTCATGGATGAAATGGAGACGTTCTTCTGAGTTTGAGTTCTCCCCGACTCCTTCAGCATACGGTTTGCAGACTCGATACAGGGTTCTCTTCGAAATAGTTTGTGGCATGGTGGTAGGAGATAATCCTTAAGATATGATCTTTTCTCGTGAGATATGGAAAGCCATGATGGCTATAGATGACGAAGCAGATGTCGATTGGGCAGACTTCATATTTCAGAGAGTGCTGAATTGCGTTCAGGAGTTCCCACGTATTCCTCTTCCCTATGGAATGCCCTTGAGTTGGCTGCTAGAGCAGAGATTCCCGGATCTCACTCTTGTTCCTTCTATCCTTCGGGGAATAGATTTTTATCCTTATAAGCCATTGCCAACCTTCTAATGTGGTTGTACCTTCCTGTTGTGTACATAATTTTGTGAATCCATATATAAGATGATTTCCATATTTCATTTCGAGCAATCTTGCATATGCTAACTTGATATCAACTGTCTGTTTTGTAATAACTTTGTATCAACTCTGCTGAGTGGACTTCTGCTAAGTGTTAGCAGATGAATTTTTGAACAAGGTTATTTACTCTGCTGAATACGTAGCAGAGACCACGTTCGCAAGTATCTGGCACACTGCTATACTTAGGTGCAAGATCTAGCGGTTGGGGGCACTCCTGTCAGATGAATCGACGGCCTTCAATGCGTGCGTCCCTTCACACGTCGGTTACTGTTTCAAGAAACACTTGATAGCCCTGTCGTGGCGTCGGTCAATTCGTCGCAACCATATGACTATCTTTGACTGAATTGAATCGATTCTCAAGATGATTTTCCCATATTCATTGTCTCACATTTCAAGATATGAACCATCGTTGCTTCCCATTACGCCGTTGTCATAAGTATAGAGTTATGACTTTTCCCTTTATAAATAGCCTTCTTGCGATGGGCCTTATTATCACAAGTGCTCTTATCTGAATTTTCTCTCCTTCTTTGCTTAAAACAGAACATCTTCGAAGGAATGGATTCGCCGGGTTAGTCTCTGGAATTGCGCCGTAACTAGATTCTTCATGAGTCTGGATTGTATTCATTATATGATAACGATTACATGGTGGCAGAGACTGTTATGTCGAAACTCAATTGATGTGGATTGGCTCAGTTTGTCACGGCCACCCCACGGTGTTTCCAGGGTGATATTCTCCGAGAGTTTATCAAGGATTGCTCGGTGGAGGGAGGAGTCATCTATGGTTCCTTCCTCGGAAAACTAGTCTGTTGGTCACCAGACTTCTTCTCTCGTCGATTCGGCCTCCCGAGAGGTCCTGGGTCTGTGTTTAACTATCGCGTGACGGAAATATCCCCGGAATGGACGTCGTGGCAGAAATGGAGACGATCGCCGTCGGCAGAATTTTCCCTTTCTGTCTCAGCATACGATCTGCAAACTCCCTACTGGGTGCTTTTTCGCGTTGCTCACAACATGTTGATGGGAGAGGGCCTTGATGAAACTTCCTTCTCAAAGGAAACATGGCAGATTATGATGGCCATTGATGATGAAGTCGAGGTCGATTGGGCGAAATATTTTTTCGACAGTGTGCGGGATTGCGTCCAATATCACCCTGCTGTGCCCCTGCTGAATGGAATGCAGCTCAGTTGGCTGTTGGAGCAGAGCTTTCCTCAGATAGCAGAAGGAAGATCGAACCTCCTGGATACGGACTACTTCCTGTTCAAGCCTCGTTCTCCCTAGAATAGGCATCATGTTGTTATTTTTTTTTTATTTTCTTATCCTCCTCTGTAATGACATTTTTCAATGAATGAAAGAATGTATGAATTATGCGCGATCTATACGTTTTTGTCTTCCAATGTGTCGTTTGTTGAAAAGTCAGCAACCTCTGTCTGCTTAGCATTCTTTGCCTTAGTAGTTCGTGAAGATGAACATTCTTTAACAGATGTACCCAACCTCCAGAATACTTAACAAGGCCTTCATGAAGTCCAAGAAATCCAGAGAAAATTAGAGAGATGCAGCCACTGTCGTGCATTTGATGTTCCATCTTGGATACGCTTGGTTGGAGCGGCGTAGGTTCCCGCTTCAATGTTCTAGCTACCTAAGCGTAGTTCGAACCTTGTTTGCTGAGTTGACTTAGCAGACATCTTGACTTAGCAATCACTCCCAGCAATCTTTCTTGCGATAGTGTTGAGTCTCTGAAGGATCTTATGCTGTAGCAATCCTCATGTTTCTGAGATAAGCTACAATTTTCCATAAAAAGTCATCAAGTGCTTTTATTTAAGACGATGGATTTCTACCTGAATCAGTGGATTCAGGATGTCCTTTGGTGTCTTTTCAAGCATTCGTGGAAGAGATCACCATATCACCCAGGTAGGTCGACTTGCTGGAAATAGATATATTTGGACAGGTGGCGTTTTCTCCTTTGTCGAGGCTCCTCGACTTCCGCCCTCTGAATTGAGTTGACAAGACACTTTTGGGAGAATGTTCCCTCTATGGAGAGAGCAACGATCTTGCTATAAATAACATCCCACTTGTTTTCTTGAACACCATCTCCTTCACACCATTTTTCATAGCATTTTCTTCTTTCCTTGTTCCACCATGATGTATTAAATTACCATTGCTCCCAGTGACTTACCCGTCACTCGCAACCAGATTCTCCACGAGTCAGGGTTGTTTTATGAGTACGATGACAACCATCAAGTGGCGAACCACGTTATGGGGGCTCTTCGTGAGAGCCGTCTAGACCAATTTCTGATGACTACTCCTGCACGTTATCAGAAACGAGCCCTACAGAGCTTCATCTTTTCATGCCAAACCACGGACGATGCTATCTGGGGCTCCTTCGGGAACCAGCTGGTTCGCTGGACTCCAACCCTCTTTTCTCAGATGTTTGGTCTCCCAAGAGGTCCAGTTCGCATTATGGACGTCAATCGTCATATGACCGCTCCTGAGTTCGACTTCTGGGACAAGTGGAGGCAGTCGGATATCTATGACTTTTTGCCAACTCCATCATGTCTGGAGTTGAAGGAGGAGTATAGAGTTATCTTTGACCTCATCAGTAATGTGACGTTTGGGGTTGCTGCTGAGAACTATGTGTTCAATCCTAGGATCTGGAGGGCCATGATGGCCATTGATGCAGAGATGAAGAACGTCGACTGGGCGGGTTTCTTCTTTGATGGGGTGAAGGAGTGCATCGACCATTTTCCTCAATTTCCTCTGCCAACTGCCATGCAGTTGAGTTGGTTACTTGAGCAGAAGTTCCCCCACATAGTGTTTGAGGGCATCCCTGTGATGGGTTCTGACTTCTATCCTGTGAGGTCTCACTTTCCGAACTAATGTTGATGGATGCTCTGGATTCCCCTCTTTTTGCTGTTGACGTTGACCGAAAAAAATTTGACTTTTGTAGCAGATGATGATGTGTGGGTTGGTTGTATCTGATTTTTCCTTTTGTAATGCTGTGAAGCTTTTGAAGTATGTTTTTCTTCCATTGAATGAATTGATGAATCTGCTAATTCCATTCTATTTGTTGAGTATCTTTAGAATCTCGTATTCTAGCAATTTTCATGACATTTTCAGCAAACCAAAAAAAATAGCATCCAGAATTGTATCAATCATCAGACAAATTTCAAGAAATCCAGATAGAAAGAATGAGAGCTAAGACTCATCCATCCACGTCTTCATCTAACTCCATCAATCCTAGCTTTAAGCAGAGTTCTTTAAATCTGGCTTCTGGAAGAGGTTTTGTGAATATATCCGCTATCTGGTCTTCGGTGCATATATAGCGAACATCGATATCTTTCTTCTCCTGATGATCTCGTATGAAGTGATGTCGGATATCGATATGCTTGGTCCGAGAGTGATGGACAGGATTCTTAGTGATGCACATGGCACTATTGTTGTCGCAGTAGATAGGCACACATTCGGGAGAGATCCCGTAATCTTGTAATTGTTGCCTTATCCAGAGAATTTGCGAGCAGCAGCTAGCAGCAGCCACATATTCTGCTTCAGTGGTTGAGGTAGCAACATAGTGCTGCTTTTTGCTAAACCAGCTAATGAGCTTGTGTCCCAGAAATTGACACGTGCCACTCGTGCTTTTCCTATCGATCTTGCATCCTCCAAAATCAGAATCCGAGTATCCACTTAGAGCAAGACTATCTTCTCTAGGATACCAAATTCCTAAACCTTCTGTGCACTTCAAATAGTGAACAATCCTCTTAGCAGTATCAAGATGAGTCTTCTTAGGCTTGGCTTGATACCTAGCACATAGACCAACGGCATATGAGATATCGGGTCTGCTAGCGGTGAGATATAGGAGTGAACCTATAATCCCTCTGTAAAGAGTAGGATTCACATCATCTCCGTCTTTCTCAAGAGCAGCAATGCATGTTGTGCTGATAGGTATGCGCAGACTTTTGGTCTTCTCCGGACAATACTTAGCATTTAGGTCACGAGCATACTTCTTCTGATGGATGAAAATTCCCTCTCTGGACCGTTGAACTTGCAATCCAAGGAAATAAGACATTTTTCCCATCATGCTCATTTGAAAATGACTAGTCATGAGATCAGAGAACCTATCACATAGATCTTGATTCTTTGATCCAAAGATTATATCATCGACATATATTTGAACTAGCAAAATGTTGTCTCCGTCTTTAATGTGAAAGAGAGTTTGATCTATCCTCCCTTTCTGAAATCCATAATTTAACAGAAACTTAGACAAAGTTCCATACCAGGCTATTGGTGCTTGCTTTAGACCATACAATGCCTTTTTAAGCCTGTATACTTGATTGCCTTGCTCAAATCCTGGTGGTTGCTCAACATAAACCTCCTCCTTGAGCTCACCATTCAAGAAGGCACTCTTCACATCCATTTGCATCACGTCGAATTCATGGTACGCCGCATATGCCAGAAACAGACGAATTGCTTCAAGTCTTGCTACTGGGGCGAATGTTTCATCATAGTCTATGCCCTCACATTGTCTATATCCTTTTGCCACGAGCCGTGCCTTGTTTCTGACTACAGATCCTGATTCATCCTTTTTATTTTTGAACACCCACTTTGTGCCTATAACACTCTGGTGCTCTGGTCTGTCAACTAGTTCCCACACATTGTTTCGTGTGAATTCTGCAAGCTCCTCTTGCATGACATTCACCCAATCTGGATCTGATAAGGCTTCTTCAACTTTCTTAGGATCTTCATTTGAGATGTAGCAAGCCAGCATAGCATTTGCGTTTCCTTGTCTTGTTAATAATGGATCATTAATGTTTCCAAGAACTCCTTCTGGGGGATGAGCACGAAGCCATATAGGTCTAACATGTGCTGGAGTTCCAGCATCTGGTACTTCTTCTTGATGATTGTTGTTCTGATTGGCTTCTACTGCATTCTCCTGAGGTTCAGCAACTGGAACGTTTTCTACTCCATCTTCATCATTTGCTTCTGGATCTTCATGAATAGGATCGGCATGAGCAGGTACGACAATAGGTGGTTTCTCAGCAACAGGTTCCTCCAGGATTGGAATTTTAGCAACTCCTTTGCTAAGACCTTCAGTAGATTCTCCATCATCATGATCATCAAGAGTTCCAGCAACATCTAAATTTTCATTTAGATAAATAGAAGATGGGGCCTCAGCATGATCAATAGCATCACTGGCCTGGTCAGCAGTCTGGTCACCTGCTGAGTGCGAAGTTTTTGGATTGACATCAGTCGTAGACCTAATCGGATCAATACTCATATTTTCGAAAGAATTTTGTAAAGATTGATCATAGATATCATTGGTCTCATGATTGTCATCCTTCTGTTCTTTGTTAGCCCTGCGCACTAAAGTAGATTCATCACAAATAACATTACATGTTATTTCCACAAGTCGAGTAGTCTTGTTTAACACTCGATAGCCTTTGTGAGATGGGTGTCCATATCCCAGGAAAACACCTTCATCAGACTTGGGCGAAAAAGTGTTAAGTTTTGATTTCCCATTGTTATGGATATAACATGTTGAACCGAATGTACGGAAGTGTTTAATAGAAGGCTTACGACCATTATACACTTCATAGGGTGTTTTGTTGAATCTGCCATTAACCGCACTCCTGTTCTGAGTGTAGCAAGCAGTCATGATAGCTTCTCCCCAATACTTTCCATTGAGTCCGGAATCAGCAAGCATGGACCTCGCTGCTTCCTTTAAGGTTCTGTTTCTTTGCTCTGCTAACCCGTTTTGTTGCGGGGTTCTAGCAGTGGACTTTTCATGATGAATACCAGCTTCTGCACAGAAGTCCATCAAAATTCCATTACAGAATTCAGTTCCATTATCTGATCTAATCCTCTTAACTGTAACTTCCTTGTTGTTCTGCTCTTTAAGGATTAGTTCAGGTAGCAGGGTCTTTACTTCATCTTTGGTTTTCAGGAGTCGAACCCACGTGTACCTGGAAAAATTGTCAACAACCACAAGTGTATATATCTTCTTATTTACTGTGGGTGGTTTGACAGGACCAAATAGATCCATGTGTAGGAGTTCAAGAATTCTCCGTGAGGTGTCTTTTTCTGGATTTGATTTGAAGGATGCCTTTGTCTGTTTGCCTTGTTGACATGCTTTACACACTCCTTCCTTTCAGAAAGATTCCACAGGCAATCCCTCTACCAGCTTATGTTTGGCTAGATAGTTGATCGTTTTGAAGTTCAAGTGGTTCAATCTTTTATGCCACAGCCAAGTGGTTTCTTCTTTGTTAAATGCCACGAAGCACGAGTCCTGTTGGCCACTCTGCCAATCGACCACGTATAGGCCACCCTTGCGGATGCCTCTAAGCTTCACTTCTCCTGTAACCTTGTCAACAATATCACAACCAGAGTTAATAAAATAAACATTATATCCATTTTCACACAGTTGGCTGATGCTCATCAAATTATGTTTAAGGTTCGAAACAAGAGCAGCATTAACAATTCGGATTCCATTTTGTTCTACACATCCTCTACCAATGACTCTTCCTCTGCTGTTATCACCAAAAACAATTGAGGATCCATAAACGCTTTGTATTTCTGAGAATAGTTCTGCTCTTCCAGTCATGTGTCCTGAGCAGCCGCTATCAAGGATCCATTCATCTGGAGATCTTGACGCCTTCACTCTTAGATCCTGTTTCTGCAAAAATTAAGAGAATGATTTAGGTACCCGTTTAGTATCGGGTCCTGCAGGATTAGTAAGTGTCATTGTTCCTTTTGGAACCCACATTTGAGTGATCTTCAAAATTTTCTTCTTGACATCACTCTCTATACTTTCTCAACCTTAGGATAAGTAAATCTTGCATACTTAGATTGAGGATGAGGTGTGGTAGTGTGTCGAGCCTTCACTGTCCTTTTGAAAGATTTTGATTTGGACTCAGGCCTCACATAGGTGATCCGCCTATGTGGTGTGTATGCATTGTATGAAGGTTTTTCAGCATAATACTGAACATGTTTGCCTTTATGAAATGAAGATTTTGCTGTCCTGGTAGTAGATACATACTGCTCGGCATTTCTTCTGTACTCTGCTGACCATGGTTGCTTAGCAGATACTCTAGTATTCTGCTGAGATTTAGCATTCCTCTGTTGAGGTTCCCTAGCAGACATTCTAGCATTCTGCTGAGATTTATCGTACCTCTACTGAAGTTCTCTAGCAGACACTCTAGTATTTTGCTGAGGTTTAGCAGATTCACTCTGCATTATGCCCTTAGTCTGCTTAGCAATGGATGTTTCAGCAGATGCCTTTTCTTTCAATTTTTCTCCAAGAGTGAATTTTCCAGCAGAAACAAACTAAATAGTCTTCTACTTAGAAGATTCTCCTTTTTCATTATGATTAAAACCAACACCAGCTCTATCCTTGTGGTGCTTTTGTTGGCTAATTGCAGCATTCAAGATAGCTTTACTGGTCGTGTATGTACAAATGCAATTTTCTTTTGGTTTGTTTTTCAGCAAAATGTTTTCTTTTTCAAGGATTTTGAAATTTTCAGAAAGTTTTGAAAACTCAGCTTTCATTTTTGAAAGTTCCTCACCTGCAGACCTTAGTCTTTCGACTTCCTCGGTCAAATTTGAAACTTCCAACTTTAGTGAGGTGTTCTCATGTATAATGATATTTTTGATTTCATACATCTTAGAGAATTCTTCACTTAGCTTCGTGAGATAATCTTCCTCAGAGTCTAAGATAGAATCCTCGTATTCATCAAAAGTTGCAAAGCTAGGAATGCTTACTGGAATTACCTCGTTGTTCTCGGCTGCTAGAGCCGTTTCAGCATTCTGATCAGCGTCTGCATTGGCAAACCGATCCTCCACGATGTCTGCCATCAGAACTAGCATGGCCTCTTCATCCTCTTCTTCTGAAGATAGATAGTACTCTTCATCGTTTTCAGGAATATCATGAGTTTCTGTCTTGGTCAGGAGTGCTCTCTTGACTGCATTGCCTGCACGTCTTTCAAATCTCTGCTTCAAACGCTCCCTCTCCTCTTTGCTGACTTTCGGACAATCATGTTTCAAGTGGTCAGGAGATCCACACTCGAAACAAGTCCTAGGCTTTCGCTCTGCTGAGCAGGCATGGGAGGGTGACTGCTGAGCTTCCTTTGTTTCCTTTTCAGCCTTAGCTTCCATCAACATCTTTTGAAGCTTTTTCATCTGTTCTTCTAATTCACTAATCTTGAGATCAGTAGGTTGGGAGCCGGAGGTTGTAGCAGCCTCTTTTGTATGTGTTACAGGAACAGATCTTTCTTGATTATGATAGGATTTCTTTAGTTTAAACTTGTTGAAATCCTTTTTGGCAAAATATGCTAAATCATCTGAGCTAGCAGCGGATTGTGCTACTGCAGCTTCAATCCTTTTAGTCTGTTGTATTATGAATTCATGAGATTTTAGCTGAGCAAATTCCTCTGATGTTGTCATTTTGCTGAGGTCTTTTTCACTCAGACTGGTCATTTTGACAAACCAGTCGTCTCTGGGGTATAATTTAGAAATAATTTTATGATTCATTTCCCCATTTTCATATTTCTTACCAAGATTATTCAGTTCTCCAACAATGGTGTTAAAGCGTTCTTCCATAGCTTGTATGGATTCTCCTGCATTCATAGAAAAAGATTCATATTTGTCAACAGCTACCTGCAGTTTGTTGCGCTTCATCTGGTCTGTCTCCTGAGATGACTCGCACACATACGTCCACATTTCTTTAGCTGTATCAAACTCTAAGGCCTTTTCTGCCATCAGCTTAGGTAGAGAATCAAGTATTAGCTTTTTGCAACATGCTCCAGTTGAGCTCTCTTCTTGTCTTCACTGGTATATTCCTCAAAAGGTTTTTCAACCATTTGGGGTCTCGGTGGCCTCAGAGGTCTAGGTTGATCTCCTTCAACAGCTCCTTCAGCAGGTTCGGGTACAGGTCCTATAAAAGTGTTAGCTTTCATAATCTTAATAGTGCCTCTTTCAAGTACCTCAACCATCTCTGGGTGTATGCTCTGAAGCTGTATTAAGGACATCTTTTTCCATGTTGTGAAGTTCTCCCTGTTGTACTTCCCAAGGGAATGATTCAACATCTTGTCACCTGAGCTAGACGTAGATAAACAAGTAAAAGTGCAAGGAAGATACAGATCTGGTCAGAAGCGACTCAGAAGCAGTCGGTTTTTCAACCTCCTGCTCTGATACCACTTGTTGGTCCCTAAATACCAGAGTCGTCGTGATTATATCTTAACACGAGATGCAGCGGAATAAATAAACGTCTCTTACACTTCACGTTGTTTTCTGAATGTTTCTTACCTCAAGTTATTATCTAGGTATGTTTTCATATATACACTAGCAACTCCGTTGCAAGGTTTCAAATCAACTTTGAGCAGTGATTAATAAAATAGTAAATGACACAGGATTTATAGTCGTTCGATCTAAAACGATCTACGTCCACTCCTTAGCCGAAACGCTAAGAATTTCACTAGAAAAGTATACAGATTACAAGGATTCGCCTTTCCAGTTAAGTAAGCAGTGAGCTTTCGGCCTGGCTACTTGACAGCTATCCTCCATTGATCTGAACTACTCCGATAAGGTTTGGCTGGGTCAAGGGCGCACCTTCGAAACTCCTGCCTTGCCTGATATGGAAGTTTTATGGTCACTTCCTGACTTTTCTTGAGTGCGGCTAAGTGCCCGTCTTAGTCTAGACCTTTTCAGGTGTTCGAATGTTGGATTCTTTCTGAAAAGAAAGGAATCCCCATGATTGAGATATTCTTGAATGCGATCAAGAATAACTTCAATGGAGTGTCAGTATATCAATGAGCGACACTTCTGGTTGTTGGGAGCTTTTAATATACTTTCACACGGCTCTCAACTGACTACTTTTGTTTGTTCACTTTGTCAAAGGAATCTCTTTCTTGAGTGTTCGTGAGTGTCTAAACTGAAGAAAAGCAGTTATCAATCTCATTCTTAAACCTGTCTTTTATAGGTGGAGATTCAAATCTTGAATCTCCATATCCGTTAGACACAACGGCTTCTTTATCCAAGAGAGGATTGACTTGATTGAACACTTTTTGAGTAGAGCTGTACTTTTTGAACTACTTCTGGAAATTCTCGACCTTTGTGTGTACTTCTGTTAGAGTTGCAGTCCAGCTTCAACTTTTGAGCCTCTTGCTTTGCTAAGCTATGATCTGCTAAAGTCTTTTACTGTCTTCGATCCTTTGACTTCTGTTGCTTGCGACTTCTTATTCGTCGCTGAAGGGTGCCGAATGCTAATGCCTTAGCATTCAGTTCTTGTGTATTGTCTAGCAAACGTTCTGCTATTTGCTAGTAATTCTTTGTTTGCTTGCTTCTCTAGCAGTTTGTAAGTTGTTGATGAATGCTAACATCTTAGCATTCTGTTGTTTAGTGACTCTTAGCAGACGTCATCTGCTTCGTATTTGCTAGGAATTCTCCTTAGCACACTAGTCTATTACAACTCAATATAGAACCTATACAGGACTTTACAGAGTATGCTAGACTATCTAGAATTCGGCAAATGATCGACCAACTATACAAGGTTTGATCCAACAAAACCTTTTACAAATAGGTCCTAAGGGAGATTTTAGGAATAATTTCCCAACAGACCAATCTTCTTTCGACATACTAACTTGATAAAAAATAATATAAAGGAGAATCATAATTGAGTAAACAACATCACAGTCACATGACTGATCAAACAAAGACTTTTTCTTCGAATAGCTCCCACTAATTGTAACATATTATGTGACCCCAAACACAAAATATAAATTTATATCAAAGATAATTTTTAGTGGACCAAATTCTATGTCAATATTATCATAGCATTTCCTCGGGCTTATAACCGCAATAACACCACTTATTAGGCCTCCAAGCCAATTGCAAAACTATTTTGCAACTCTTGGCTGGTTAATCCAATTAATATGCTTCCTAAAATCACCTTGCACACTAGGGCTCCAATATAATTTAAGCAAGTCAACCCCATCAGACAATGCCAATAATACACCTATGAATGAGTCTTGTCCTCGTTGAGTAAGAGCAAACACGAGGGTGTAAATACTCTAGATCGAAGAGGTTTTTGAGACTCAAGCAATGATGATGGATGATGCGTATTTCCAAAATAGAGTTATATTTTATTGGGGATATAATATGTCATAGTCATCATTTAAACCATATCAAATATTGGTGGCGCCTATCCAGGCACACCAATGCGGACCACAAATATTGGGCGCCGTCTACCCAAATATGTAAAACAGACTACAAATATTAGGTGCTGCCTACCCAAACATGCATAGCGTTCTCTAAATACTATTGTTAAAAATGATAAGCAATATAATCAAATTATAAGAAATTATCATGATAAACACATAATAAGAACACACAATATGTATGAATAAAATATATTAATCCAAATAACATATTATATTTTAATTAATGTTGGTTCCCGATCAGAGTGTTTTATATGCAGTGGAAGTATTAATTTAATCTTACACTTATCTTTCTAAGGTGTCGACTTAGCAAGGGTTTATCAAATGTGTTTTAGCTCGAATAATCTTTAATTCAATATTGCAGTTTATACTTTAACACTTGATGTGTTGAGTTTCAAATATGTACGAGCAAATGATAGCATTATAAAGCAGTAAAGAGCACAAGGGTTTTATAGTGGTTCGAATAATTGTTTTACGTCCACTCTTCAGTCCTCCGACTTAAAATTCACTAAAAGAATGGGTACAAGGTCAGGCCTAATCTCTAACATTGAGCAGCTCCTCCGTCTGGTCAGCGCACACCTTCAAGCACCTCTATCTCCAATCTTCAACCGGTGTCGCTCTATAGAGTGAGGACAAACCTCCCTTCTCCTTGTACGTCGACTGCTGGGAGTTTTATAGTTCTTCCTGGAACCTATCCTTCTGTTGGCGTTGCCCGTAAGAATCACGCTTGCACGACAATCATGACTGCTAGATTCTTTCAAAAATAGAAAGAATCCCAAAAATAACCTTGGAAGATAACTTCACAGGTCTCGAGTATAAGCATCTAAGAAAGGTAGTTGCTTCTTTAGGGATTGATGTCTCTTCAGCAGTTGGTGCTTCAGCATCCTGTGTGCTGTCGTTTGCAATCATTATCTGCTGGACGACTGCTGGTATAGCTACCTCTAGTTGCTGTGAACCCTTGTCCTCTTCGCTTTCCCTAAAGCTATAATTCTGCTACCTTGTCTTCTGAATATGTAAATGGGATTTGGTCTGACTCTTGCACCAGATTGGCTTCTGTTGAAATTGCAACAACCTGGCTTCCTCCTTGCATAGCCAGTTGTTCCTTCGCAACTTCCATTCCCACAAAAGAACTGCTTTCATCTAGCACAACAGTCTGTGTCAACCTTTTCTCATAAAATTCTTCAGCACTTACGCTTCACCCTTGGTCGGTGGTGGGCGAATTGACATAACATGAGAACTCTTTTCTCCTTGAACTGGAGTCAGCAATCTTCTGGATTCTTTCACAGCTTCTTCCATTTTTCTTTTCTCATAATCAGCGGTTGATTCAACATCCTCAGCAAATGTGACCTTGCTTTTCCCTTTGTAGGCTTGTGCCTTAAAAAAATATCCTTCGTGTAATACGATCGGTTTCTTCTCCAGCTTTAATCTTGGCATTATGCTCTGCGTAGCTTGCCATGACTTCTTCATAGCGAGAGTCTCTCTCTTCAAGATTCATCTGCAATCTGAACTTGGCATAATCTCTCTTTTCTTGTGCCCTTTGAAGCGCTCTCTGTTTTCGCCTCTTCTTCCGTGAATCCTTTTCATTAGAAAATTCAATCTATTGCTTTGCGATTGAATCTATGACTTCGATCATCGTTTCCTCGATGACATCTGGGATTGGTAGAGAAGTATCTACCTGTGGAATTGTAACCTGTATGATTGTGCCTTAGAATTTGTCTTGCTTGCCCTTCTTCTTGGTTTGATCGTCATCATCTGCTGGCTTCTTACTTCTCTACTCAGGGTTTCCCTGTCAATGCCGCCTTTTCACAGTGAGTTGTTCGGGGGGTTGACCAGGTACCTGTGATGGATTCTCGACTAAGTTTTCAAGAAAACAAGACATAATTTTCTGCTTTTTGCCTCTCTTCTTCAACTTCTTCGGCGGTAAGCGTAATTGAATCTTGGCATTATGCTCTGCGTAGCTAGCCATGACTTCTTCATAGCAAGAGTCTCTCTCTTAAAGATTTATCTGCAATCTGAACTTGGCATAATCTCTATGTTCTTATGTCCTTTAAAGCACTCTCTGATTTCACCTCTTCTTCCGTAAATTCTTTTCATTAGAAAATTCAAGTTTTTGCTTTAAAGTTGAATCTATGACTTTGGTCATCATTTCCTCGATGACATCTGGGATTGGTAGAGAAGTATCTACCTGTGGTATTGTAACCTGTATGATTGTGCCTTGGAATCTGTCTTGCTTGCCCTTCTTCTTGATTTGATCGTCATCATTTGTTGGCTTCTTCTTTCTCTGCTCAGGGTTTCCCTGTGAACACCTCCTTTTCACAGTGAGTTGTTTAGGGGGTTGACCAGGTACTTGTAATGGATTCTCGACCAAGTTTTCAAGTAAACAAGGAATCATTTTCTGCTTTTTGCCTCTCTTCTTCAACTTCTTCGGCGGTAAGCGGAATTGAATCTTGGAATTATGCTCTGTGTTGCTTGCCATGACTTCTTCATAGTGAGAGTCTCTCTCTTCAAGATTCATCTGCAAACTGAACTTTTCATAATGTCTTTGTTCTAATGCCCTTTGAAGCGCTCTCTGTTTTCGCCTCTTCTTCCGTGAATCCTTTTCATCAGAAAATTCAAGATTTTTCTTTGCGGTTGAATCTGTGACTTCGATCATCATTTCCTCTATTACATCTGGGATTGGTAGAGAAGTATCTACCTGGCATTGTAACCTTTATGATTGTGCTTTGGAATCTGTCTTGCTTGCCCTTCTTCTTGGTTGGATCGTCATCATCTGTTGGCTTCTTCCTTCTCTGCTCAGGGTTTCCCTGTGAATGCCTCCTTTTCATAGTGAATTGTTCAGGGGGTTGACTGTGATGGATTCTTGACCAAGTTTTCAAGTAAATAAGGCATCTTTTTCTACTTTTCACCTCTCTTCTTCAATTTCTTCGGCGGTAAGCAGAATTGTAGTAGGCATGACCATTTTTCCTTGATGTGTATCCTCTTTAAGCGTGGATCACGACGATTGACATTGCTCTTTCTCTTCGGAATGAAGGGATCTTTGAAACTCTTCGGTGGTTGCTGTGTCCTGGTTGGCGGTATGTAGTCAGAGTAGATAAAATCCTAACCGCGGTAGCGTTTTCCTTCCGGTATGTTTCCCTCTAAAAAGTGGCTTATCTTCAATCCAAAGCCCACATCTTGAGTGAATGTGTGATCTTTCTTCACCCTCTTGTTTTTGTAGACATGCACTAGCCATTTGGTGTAGATGAACTTCGCCCAATTTCTGCAAACTTGATCTTTAATCGCCATCATAACGTCAAACTTCTAAGCACTTAGTTCAGAAAGCAAACCAACATCGCCTACTAACATCCTTATAACAACTTGTGCTAAGCTCTTCATTGGTTCTTCCAATGACCGTAGCGGTGCATCTATCTTCCATGGCTCTGTGATGGATTCCGTCTTCCATCGTAGCCATCTTCTTTCCATTTCGGCTTCATCGTTGATTTTGTAGTATGTGACGTCTTCTCCATCGTTCCGAAGTCCTTACTTCTTCTCCAAAACTTTTGGACTTACCGCAATCTTGATACCCAAAATACTTGTGGTGAAGAACTTCTCTTCCCTATCAACTACTGCGCGAGCGAAGAATTCTGCGACTATGTGCGAACAAAATTTCTTGGGTTCCACAAACAAATATCTCAACAGGTTCTCTCAGTCCAGTTTACCTATGAGAACTTCACACAAATGTTTTCTGAAGAGCGGCTCATAGAGTATTTTATCCTTATCGACTTGAGTGGCTCTCCTCTGCTCGTGGGTGAGTTCATCGGTCACCTTACCATGACTTATGGCAACTAGGCGATAGTAAGAAACAAATTCGTCAATATCCTTTATCTTGTAGATGTCTGTGAACGTCGGTTGGAATTGTTCAGGTTCTTCGGGCGTGTTGGGCCGTCCGGATGACTCTGCAAGGGAACTGGTACGGTTAGAAGATTCTGCCATTGATGTTTCTTCTCAAAAACTCAAAAGTGTAGTGTAGAAGAAATGTCAAAATCAGAAGGTATAGAAGTGTTAGAGTTTAAAAAAATTCCCAAACCAAACTTCCTATATACAATCCCGAGTAATTGGCCTTATTGTGAGCAGTTGCATCTCTCCTCTGATATGGATGAATCGACGGTTGGGCAGTTGGTGACGGTTCATCTTACGTCCCACAAAATCGAAACTTTGAGCGTGGCTGACGTGTCTTCTTGGTATTCATCTCCGCCCTGAGCTAGAGTGTCATCTGCAATTAATACGGACTCTGTAGCTTTTGCCGTCAAAAGATAATCCTGCCTTTCGAGATATTTAAAATGATTATCTCTTCCTCTTTTGCTGGTTAATATGCAAATATGCATTTTCTGTGGAAAGCATATCCAACAATGTGAAAGGCTTATGTTGAAAGCTTTGACTCAACATACGATTATCTGAAAACCCCTTTATAAGAATGTAGATGATCACCTAAATTGCTGAGAGCTTGGACTCAGCATTTAGCTTCATGAGTCTACTGTGATCTATTCATTCTTTAGACCTTGTTGGCTGAGAGCTTGGACTCAGCATTTACTTTGTAAGGTCCTTCATTTAGTAGATGCTTATAGTCTGCTGAGAGCTTAAACTCTGCAGTGTTTAGGAGGTATCCTTAGCAATCTATAGATGTCAGCTGAGAGATAATGCTCAGCATTTTTCTGGGTTCAACCGAGAGCTTGGACTCAGTAGACAATACCGACTCTTTAAATATTTTTGAACTTTTAAGATCAATGAGTCTCTTTACCGAGAGTTTGGACTCAATAAACATTTTCCAGTTCTTGTCTTCTACAGTCAGATAGCAATCTTCATCAAATTACTGAGAGCTTGGACTCAACATTCACTAGATATCTGCTGAAAGATTTGATTCAGCAGTGCATCTGGACTCTTTTGAATTCCATGAACTGTATAAGTTCAAGAGTCCTTTCTGAGAGCTCCACCTCAGTATTCGTTGGGAATCTATTAAGAGCTTGGACACAGCAGATAGCGGAGAGTAGTTTCCTTGATTAAATTCTCCATTTCAGTTTTCAAGCACTCTGCTTCCGACGGGGTTGGGGGGACCTTTAGAAATTTCTATCATCTGATTTCCCTGTAAATTTTCAATCTTTTTCAAGGAAAACCATCTGATTTTGATAGGATTCTAAGTACACGAGGAGTTTATTGGTCTAGCAGTTTGACTTAGGCGTTTATATTATTTGAGACATCAAAGTATTGTTATCAAATTGAGCATTTTATTTATATCATTGATTTACAAGTGTTACACATCGCAAAGTATAATACTACTAGTTTACAATGATCAATTTGTCTTCAGACTGCTCCAAATAACACCTTTGCTAGATCTGCTCATTCTTGGTCTTTTCCCCGAGCACATTGCTGCAAGCCGCCTTTCTTACACAACAATGACTTTGAGAGATATCCATGCACAACTCTTCATCTTCGTGCTCTCGGTGGATAACTCTTCTTCTTCCAGTGGAAAGTATGGCTGGTCCTTGAGGGATCGTCTGACACAAGCAGATATCACCATCTGCTCAGGTCAATGCCCTCTGTCCACGTACTTCAAATCTTCTAGCTCTGAATGTCAGCTGTTTTAGCAACAGCTCCATTCACGAGCTTTTCTTTACTCTTCAGATGTCAAGTAGAGGATTCGTGTTGCATCCACTCCATCTGAGAGTCTTCCCATGATCTCCTCTTCCTCTCCACAGCTTGAACCTTGATCTTGGAAGAAGATATGGGAACAAATTGAATGGGCCCCTTGAGTACCTTGGTTGATTGGAACCAAGAGGGCTTTCCCATTCCTTGTGACTAAGGAATATCCATCTTCAGACCCAACTGAAAAGTTTAAATTTCTCCAACGAGAAAACTGTCATGGTTTGACAGAATGGACCGCCTATCTCCGTTCGATTCTAATATGAGAAAACTCATCGTCCATGGTGAATCGAGAATTGAGAGAATCTTATTAGATGTTATCTCTGTGAAGATTACGACTCTTCCTCTCAATTTGGAGACTTCCAAGTCACGTTGCTCGAACCCAATTTGGAGGTATTTTGGTGAGATAGTAAAGAACAACAACTCTAATCCCTTCGAGCAGGGTTTAGAGAAATGGGAGTGGAAGGCAGAAGATACATCTAGGGTTTCGAGGTTTTGTGATATGATTTTCTAAGGAAGACAACCTCTCTTAAATAGATGTAATCCCTCCTAGAGACTTGTTCTTCTAATCACTTCTTCTACCTAGGGAACCGATGGTTTCGCAATGACTTTCCACGTGGCGACTATTTTCATAACTGAATTGTCTCGAGCCTTGAACGAAATCTTCGATAATGATAGCAAATTTGTATCGTCGATTCATCATTGATGATGAATCTAATTGTAACGTTGGTTGAGTATCCCGACATCTATTCCTTTATCTGATCAATTTCCCAAGATTGATTTAGCATGCATTGATTCAGTAGTCTCTATTCTTCTGTTGAGAGCTGGGCCTCAGCAATCTCCTGACTTATTCTGCTGGAATCAATATTCTCTTTTATCTAATCATCTGGACTGCTGAGAGCTGGGACTTAGCAATCTCCTGGCTTATTCTACTGGAATCAATATTCTCTTATATCAAATCATCTGGATTGCTGAGAGCTGGGACTCAGCAATCTGATAAAATCTCAACATTTTCTTTCTGAAGAGCGTGAGCGAGGACACACTCTTATTCTGCATAATCTTCAAGAAATCCAAATGACTATAGAATTCCGACTCTTGAGAAAAACTAAGAACAAAATGAGAGTTGGAAATCATTTTTCCATAACCTCATCTAACTCCAATAGACCGAGCTTAAGACAAAGCTCCTTAAACATGTTCTCTACTATAGGTTTGGTGAATCCACTGAGATATCCCTTTTCTCAACGTGATCTCGAATGAAGTGATGTTGGATATTTATGTGCTTTGTCCTGGAATGATGTACCGGATTCTTCGTGATGCACATCGCACTGTTGTTGTCGTAATAAATGGGAACCAACCAGTGTTGACTTCATACTCTTGAATTCCTATCATAGGACTTTTTCCTATCTATTACAACTCGAGTATGAATTCCTATATAGGACTTTTACTATTGACTCGATACTCAGTTGCTAGAGCTTTGATGCACCAAAACATATTATCCTATATATCAATTACTCCCTCAGTCCCGGTGAAGTTGTCCCATTTTTTTTCGGCACGGGAATTAAGGGTTGTGAGTGTAGTTAAATTAATATTTTATTGGTAAGTGTGAAAAAATTTGTCATTTTAAGAAAATTGGACAAACAAAAAAGGAAAATGAGACTTCTTCAATGGGACTGAGAGAGTACAATCTGAGGGGTTTTTATAATGTCTAACAATATTCATAAAATAATGAAAGCTTTATGTTAATTTTAAATTAACATAAATATACACATATGCTAAACATTCTCATTATTTCTAAAATAATGAAATTTATGTAAATTCTAAATTAACATATATACATTTGTTCAATATATTTTTCATTATTTCAAAAATAATGATACTCACATTAATTCGAAATTAATATAAACACAAATATCTATATATTATCATTATTTCAATAATGATATTTTAGTTCTAAACTAATATAAACGTATGATTTAAAATTCATATGTGCATATTAATTCCAAATTAATATAAATATTCCAAATATTCTTATTATTTCTAAAATATTTATCATATCAAATACCAATTGCCCATGTTATATCCACCATGGAATATCATAGTGTAGCCATACCATGGTCCATGACAGCAACAAACACGTCATGAAGATTAAACTTCCAAGCGTAGGCTATCAACCAAATTTTGATATCGTCCTGCAGCGTGAACCACGGGAACTAATTTGCATAGCCACCGTCCATCTTGTTGCTCTATTGAACAAATTAGACAAAAAGTTCTAAACGTATCGGTTTGAATTTAAGGAGGAGCGGCAACACTATGTTGCCTAATCCGGTAATGGACTCCACAAGGAATTTCATTTTGGGCAAACTGTCTAATTGGTTAATAACAATTAAGAAACCAAAATTCAATTTTGATTTAAATGTGCAGGAATACGTGCTAGCCCAAGGATGAAAATGTTCCAAGCATCAATTCAACGAGGTGATAAGTATAAATTTAATCAACAAGTAACTAAATTCCAATCAAGAATAAAATATCAATTCAAGTTTACTCTCTTCACCTACTTATGCTATTGGTTACTATCGTGATGTGTTTATATAAAAGCAAATGCAGTCGTTGAATTTGTTTATATGACTAGGCAAAGTATTCAAATCTATCCAGCTATCAATCAACTTAGAAAAATAAATAATTAAACCAAAAATTGACAACAAACAACTACCTTCAGTAATCAAATACAACCTCGCCAACAATAGCATACACAATCTCACAAATGATTTGATTCACAAATGAGGAAAAACAAAATATTGGTATGAACTTTGCAATAAATCAACAATGAACAAATTAATGATGCAAACAATTTTTAATTCTCCTCAATATGATCAATCAACTAAACTTAAACTAATCCCCTTAGCACCGGTGAATTAATTGTAGATGATATAGAATCGTAAAATCGTCATGTTATCTAATCCTATATCACTCCTAATTTAAAAGCACTTGGATTCTCGATCTACAAGCAATCACCTCACAATCGATTGGATCTATACTTGCATACAATAATGCTATTCAAGACATCTAAATCTGCATATCAGCTACAATTTAGATGTCAAATTATCAAACAATTGGTGAACGCTTACATTGATTGAATAGGAAGAAACTCTATCATGTTGTAATCCTCAAGGAGAAAGTAAACAAACATTTAATCAATCAATTACATTGCTCAAGCCAACATCCTTAATAGATTTAGCTAGACATACATTGTAATTGGCACAATTGAATAACGAGAGTAAGAATTGCCATTACAAAATATGATTTGAATGATAATTTTCTCCGATTGTTGAGATCTATCTCTTGATCTTCAATATTCTCTTCAATTCATTCTCCTTCAATTGTGTGTTTTGTGAAGTCCGAAAGTGTTTGAATGTGAGTAACCGCTCAAAATTTGCCATAAACTTAATTGATGTAATTGTTCAAAACAATTTACATCCCCAAATATGTTTTAAAATGCTTAAAACAATTAACCCATAAACTTAATTAATAATACATATTAATTATAAATCAAGCCCCAAGCTCTGATACCACTGTAGGGTTTGTTGATTTTATCGAATGAACACAACATAATTAATTATCAATGAACAAATCTAGATTTCTAATTAATATCACGTGTAAAGACTCAATGTGGATTAAAAGGGAAAAAATTATAGTTTCTTCCATAGAATTGTATGTCTTCTGACTTGTCCTACAACGCTAATCCACCACGAAAGGTATCCACGTGTCGAGTCAATAATTTGCGGAATCCAATTTATAGTGTATATTCAAACCAGAAAAGCTAGAAATTTCAAAAGAGAATTATTGAGGCTTAGAACTCAAATATGAATTATCTTGGAAATAAATTATTTTTTTCTCTTTTAGAATGGACTCACAGTTGTTCTTATTACCATGGAATAAGTAATTCACAAATCTTATCTTATAAGATTTGGAATATCTTTGTTTCCATATCAATTATATTTATTAATAATCTAATTATTAATATATTATCAAGTATATATTAATCTAATTAATAATATATACTAATAAAATTAGTATAAAATCTTAGTCGATATATTTCAGAAATAAGGCACTATTATTATAAAAAATATCCGAGGAGCAGTTGGTAGACGAATTCCAAGTTCGTGAAAAAGAGACGACAACCAAACCATCTCTACGGTGATATGAGCAAGGGCACGATATTCTGACTCACAACTTGATTGAGCAATGGTTGGCTACTTCTTGGCACTCCATGAAACAATATTAACGGCCAAAAAAATGTAGTATCCATATGTGTAACGATGAGTGTCAGGGCAACGAGCCCAATCGATATCGGAATATTCGACAACATCAAAAATAGCATCACGAGAGAAGGAAAAACCGTAGCGTGCAGTTCCCTTTATATAACAGAGAATTGTTTTAATGGTTTGAAAGTAATATTAAGTCGAAGCTTGCAGGAATTGAGAGATGGTATTCACGGTGTAAGAAAGATCTGGTCGCATAATTGTAAGATATTGCAGAGTACCTACGAAAACCCAAAAATAGGAAACATGCGACTAGGAAGACCCATCCTTCGAAGAAGACACCACAACAACAAGAGGTGTTGCGACAGGCTTCCAGTCAAGAAGCTCAGATCATTTGAGAATGACCTTAGCATACTTAGATTGGCTTAAAAAGAAACCGGAGGGATTATTTGTAACTTCCAGACCCAAGAAATGACTAAGCACGACCAAGGTTCTTGTTGGCAAATTCTGAGTGGAGCCGAGTGATAAACTGCGAAATAAACGCAGCACTATTTCATTTTAATATAATGTCATCCACGTAAACAAAAAGATTGAAAATAATGTCAGAACCATTGTAGATGAATAGGGATGTGTCGGCTCGATTGGAGATAAACCCCATTTTAGTGAGGAAACCACTAAGCCGTTGATAAAAACATAATATTTTGCACAATGAGAAATGTCGATTGCAATGAAGTTAAATAGAGTAGAAGATAGGATAATCTAGGAAATATGTATAAAGGAGATATCTAGAATATTTTTAAAATAAGGAAACAATGATCAGGAAAATATCAAAATATATAGCAGCGTATATTGAATATCTTCAAATAGGAAAGAAAGATAAAAAGTATAAAATGACATGTAATATTATGAACGCAGTAAAAATTGAACGCACACATATAACTACTTTTCATAAATTAATGTTTGACTTGGGCCCGCATCAAACCTCGTAGGACACCGCCTTCTCTACTTGTCAAAGTTTTCCCTTTAGTTGCATAAAGCTTGGTGTTTGAACAAAGGACTAATCACAACTCAGTTCTTCTGCATCAATTGTAGAAGTGGCCATGACTTCGGTTCCAAAAATATGAAATCCTAACCAGCTCGTCACTATAGTAGTTCCGGTTATGGTTCTGAACTTTCAACCACTGGTTTCGGTTAACGATTCCGAATCATTGAACTAACAGTTCGACCTATTTTTAATTTATTTATTATAAAATTTTAAATTAAATTAGTTAACTTTTTAAATAACAACTAAAAATTAAAATTAAAATCGCACTTAACATCAAATACCCAATGGGTTATATACACATAAAAAACTTTGTTATGTTTTAAAATTCTATTGAATATTTTGTTTTCAAGCTTTGTTTGAAATCTTGCCATTATAAATAGCAAGAAAAATAGATTATTTTTCTTAAAATTTATAAGAGCAAATTTTCAAAAGAAAAACATGAAATTTAAAATTCTACAACATCTATAACATAAAAAGTTTTTGATGGTATACAACAAATCTGATGACAGAAGTGAAGTACGACTATGTTTTTAATTTTCAATTATTTCTTTTAAAAAATATACTTTGATATTTTTTAAGTTGTTGTTTTAAAATTTAATTAATTATTAATTAGATTCTTATATTATTTTGAATGATAGATTAAGTTATTGTAAAAAATAACTTAAATTTATGCTTCAAATATTAATTTATAAAGGTATAGAGTAGTAATTAAATAAGAAGTAGGGGGAGGGGGGTTTCACTAAAAAGGCTTGTACTTAATTTCTTACCTTTTAATTAAGTTGCCTACGTATCTGTTCATGAAGGGAATCGAAGCCCACGCAGTTCTCTTACCTCACGTACCCGTAATCAAACTCGAAATCTGTATTGACTAGGCCATCAGAAGCATTTGTACTTGCTGCACTTGCATCGGAGTTGTAAGCGTCCTCGTCGTCGAAGATGTGCTTCTAATCTGGTTCTTATCCTTTATCCTCAGTATGTTTCAAATGTTTTAGCATAACATGCTTTTCCAAGTTGGCAGGAGTCATGTTAGACCTTCTTGAAGTATTTGCATACAGAAAGCATCATGATTGGTATATTATGAATAGTATTTATGGTTAATATACTATGAATCATTATTGTTGTATTATCATCTCCTGTCTGAATTAACAAACAAGATTTGCAAGGGACTCTAATCTCCTATCTCATAGAAAGGGTGATCATATAGTGTGTTGTAGATCATAGAAGATTGTATGCATCGCTCGACCTAGTGAGATATAAACGTTATCACAACTGAGACAGTGCTAGAATAGACTGTTAGTTTAGGCTGTTGCACAGTCAATAATTAGTGGTTTATCTTGGTCATTAGATTTGCTGGTAAGTTTGGTACCTATTGATAGGACCTAACTAAGATCGATTCTTTTATCTGACATTAAAAGTATCTTTATCTCGATTGTGGAAGTTCTTACATGTACTTGTATATCTATATATTGGGTGGTAGCAGCTTGTGTATGAACAACCCTCCGGTTGCCGAACAATCCTCCCACCGCGACGAGGCATCGGAGTTATGTTAGTAGTTGGAACAGTACTCTGTGGTCCCATTCCTTGCATTTATGGCAGTGTTGGTAGTCCCTCACCAGAATTAAGTAAATTATCGATACACTAATCTTTCCTCATTGAATCACTTCATCATTTCCAAGCTCATGGAGAAGGATTTCACTCTTGGATTTGTGGTTTCTTACATATTCGTCCTCAAAGAATCTCACATTGGTACTGACAATGACTTTTGATTCTCAAGACAATAAAAGTAAATACCTTTCGTTTTCCTGGGATATCCTATAAACAACATCAACTTATACCAATTTTCCTATTTATCAAGTTCATTTGTCAGCACATATGTTGGACAACCCTAAACTCTCAATCTGGTTAAACTGGCTTTCGCCCATACCAGAGTTCGAGAGGAGTTTTTGAAACTGATTTAGAAAGTTCCAGGTTAAGAAAATATGTCGTTGTTTCCAAGGCATATCCCTAAAAAAAGATTGACAAGCTTCCATAACTTATCATAAACCTAACAATTTCCCAAAGAATCCTATTTCATCTTTCCGCTACACCATTTTGTTAAGGGGTTTCTGGTGCAGTCCACTAGGATGAAATCCCATTGTCTGATAGATACTGCAAGCACTCGTTACTGAGATACTCCCCACCACGATCCGGTTATAGTGTCTTGATTGACTTAAAATGCTTCTTCTCTACTTTTGTCTTGAATTCTTGGAATTTCTGAAAGCATTTAGACTTGTAGCAAAGCAAATTAGCATATTCAAATCTTGAGTAAACATCAATGAAAATGACGAAGTACACATAACCTCCATGAGCTTTTGTGGACATAATTTCAAATAAGTCAGCGTGGATCAGTTCCAACACATTCTCTGCTCGAGACTCATTTTCCTAAAAAAGCATTGTCATCATCTTTCCCTCTATACAGGATCCGCAAACTTGATGAGGTACCACTTGGAATTAATCAAGGATATTATCATCCGCAAGTCTCTAAATAATCTATACACTGATGTGCTTGAGTCTCAAGTGCCAGAGATATGTCTTGGTCCTAGTTTATCAGAGTATATTATATATGCACAACGAAAAATTTAGTTATTAGTTCGGAAATCTTGCACCTATGCAAGCTGATTGTGATTTGTCTGCTTGGTTTGTCAAATATTGTTCATGTAGTTAGCATCAACTTCCCTTAGTGCCAGTATTCAGTATATACTACAACACTTGAGTGTTGAGTTTTAAAAGTATGAGAAAGCTGACAAACGAAAAATATAAAGAAGTAGATGATACATAGAATTTTAGTGGTTCGGACTATACCGCCCTATGTCCACTTTTCAAACACTTGGTTTGGTGATCCACTAAGCTTAAAACTATTATAGGTGCTCCTATGATCTATATAGCTTGTTGGTGAATGCCTCGTCCACCGACCCACAAGCTCACTCGCCTGGTCCTTGCTTGGCTCTTCACTTCACAGCTGTTCAAAGTGTGGGCGCACCACTAAACCACCTTGTACCAAGAATATGGTGTTTATAATTCCCCCATGAACTATATCCTTGATAGTAGGGTTCCCGTAAGAGTCAGAGTACAAGACGTACTTGAGTTATAGTCTTTTTTGGAGAGAAAGATTACCAAAAAGTAGCTCAAGAATGCTAAGATTTTAAGTCTTGTGTTCACTCAGGTGACACATACAATAGCTTTGATAAGCCTCGAACATGAATGTTAAGCTTGAAAGCTTAAGAGTAAAATATATTCTTGTCGACATACAGACTGTAGAGTTGATAGAAGCTTGTAGCATGTTTCTTGTACTTTGTGTTGTGTGTCTGTCTTGTTTAATCTCACTGCTTAACCTTCTTCTATTGATTTCTCCGATATTTATACCCGAGAGGTTGAAGGTTTGAATTAAAGACCCATTAGAGAAAATATGGATGTTGTCCAATCAGATGTCTCTATTGGTTGTTGTATTCGGCGGGTAGGTGGTGCTTTTGAAGAAGTTTTGTGCCTTTTCCTAACTTTGACAGCAACGGTTCATCTATTTGTCAGAATGGTAATATTGTTAATTTGAGGAATCCTGGACTGGTTGTCCTAGGTATTGAAATTTGGTGTTTCGTGCTTGCAGACTTTAAGGCTTCCCCAATCCTTAATGTCTTTACTTTTTCAGTACATTCCTCAGGCAATTCTTCTTATCTTCACGTGTTGGGACCTAGACTAGAAAGTCTATGCTGATGTTGTCATACTTCCAACTCCATGCTGGTGACATCATCCTTTATAGTATACTTGGTCCCTTGGTGCTCATTTTGTTTTGAATGATTACACCATACTTGTTAGATTCGTATTTGGTGAAATCCATACTTCCCCTAGACTCGTGATCCTCTAGGCTTGTAGATTTTGCTGCATACTTTTTCCTGTTACGTCTTTCGCGCATACTAAACTATCTTATCAGTCTAGTCTCCAAATTAGTATCAGCTTACAACTCAATAAAGAACCTATACGGGACTTTACATTTTTCATATAAGCTGAAACTAACTAAGATGGCTTTTACATTCTTTGACCCACCGAAACATAACATAAAAGGAAGGATATTACTATTGAATTTCCTAACAATTTCTCTCTTTTTGGCTTGGTCAAAGCCTTCTCTAACCTAAGCTGATGAGGAGCAAAAATTTACAACTAGGATTATCAGTCTATAAACTTAGAAAGATTCCCCTTCAAATTCAGCTTTCTACTTCAGATCTTCTCCTTACAAGCTTTGAGATTTATTGCTTGATTAATTTTTCAAGTATGTTTAGAGCAATTAAAAATCTTATGTACGGAAGAGAGCAAAGAAGCCTGCTGATTTCACTGGAGTGTGTAACTTCAACTACGAAGAACGAAGACCATTGTTGGACAAAAAGAGATTGTCATCAACAAGTAAGTTTATCTTTTAAGTATTTTGATTACAAGTACAGTGATAAACTAACTCTATGAAACCTATACAGAACGATTACAAGTCTATGCTACGCTTCTTTTGGTCTTAAACTTCTTCCAATTGACTGCTGCTCAAACTGATCTTATTACGTCATCCAAGGAATGTAGATAGATGTGATGGCTAGCTTTTTACCACCTTTGTCTTTTGTCTTCAAACAGTTCTCAGTCTCGGAGGTGATGGAGTTGTGCACCTAGTAGGAATAAATGGAGTATGTCTTCTCTTTTCTTCTCCCCTCCTCCGGGCTCCTTTCTTCGTTCACCACCCATCCCTTCTTGATGGTGCCATAGGATCGCATGGAGATGAGTGACGATGTTCTCTAAGTGGCTATGCCAGAACAATCCGTTGTTGGCATGTCACTTTGAGGAGTGAGCATTGTATCTAAAGAAAAAATTGAATCCTGATTTCTTCGGTTCCTTTGAGGTACTAATTTTACTACTATGCTCAATTCTTTTGATCTCTTTTGCACCTTCCATACTTCTTGCCCCTATTTGACCGCACCAAAAAAGTAGAAAGCTACATATATCGGATGGCTTCGTCTTTTTTCATCGACTGATATGCGAAGGGTAGAGAAGATATTGTTTTGAAGTATTGGCGTAATGAAAGGTAGGGTTCAACAAGAAATATGCACTAAGACGGCAGTGGTGAACCTTATTTATAGCTAGGAGAGCATCAGCTAAATACAAGAAATTGACGGTTGAAATCAGGTACCGGAAGGTTGGATCGCCTTCTGGGAAATCGACGACGGAGGAGGTGCCCTATGTTTGCGATGTGTATTATGGGATGTTATGTGCCTTTCCTCCTCGTGTCCCAAAAGTGCAGATTTAGCAGACTTTTGTAGGATCACAAATTTCAAAGGAAGATTCAAATGTCTTTTCGTAATCCTTTGCATTTATTGGCATAAAATATTGCGTATCACATACGCTAGTTGGTAGATCAATCATCTCGCTCACAATATGGTCATCAACCTATTCTATAAGCTTAGCATGCCCGGACTAAAAAAGAGATTGTCAGTACAGATCTCCATCAGCTTATATTGTCATTATTCAAATAATGTGAGAGCTTGGACTCAACTTTAATCCGCATCTCTTCCTCTTCAATGATCTTCAAAAGATCGAGAGCTTGGACTCAATCTTAGTCCAATTCACCGACTTCAATCACTTGTTGAATATCTTAATGATGATGTACTTGATATATCGCATGAGCAACATTTGAAGGATATACTAAGAGCTTGGACTCAGTATATATCGATTAATTAGAATAACAAAGAGCTTGGACTTAGTTTTCATATATTTCAGATGATGACATACTTGATTTGCTCATTGATTGGATACTAAAATTTTATACTTAGAGCTTGGAATCAGTAAAAAAAAATCAAAATTCTTCAGAAATTCAGGATAGTGAATGAGAGCTTGGACTCATTTTTCTCCTTCTTCAACTTCATCAAACTCCATAAGATCGAGTTTGATACATAGTTCCTTAAAGTGAACATCTGGAAGCGGTTTCGTGAAGATGTCAACTAGTTGATCGTCAGTATGAATGTGCTCTACGCTTATGTCCTTCTTTTCGATATGATCACGAATAAGGTGATTTCTTATGTTAATGTGCTTGGTTTTGGAGTGATGGACCAGATTCTTCGTCATGAACATTGCACTATTATTGTTGTAGTAGATTTGAACATATCCTGAATCCACATCATAATCGAGCAATTGTTGTTTGATGCATAGTATCTGAGCACAACAGCTAGTAGCAGCAATGTACTCAGCTTATGTAGTAGACGTCGCAACCGAGTGTTGTTTCTCTCTTAACAAGCCAATTAGCTTATGTCCAAGAAACTGACAAGTTTGACTCGTGCTCTTGCGATCAATACGACAACCTCCGTAGTCTAAGTGTGAGTGAGTACCCATTGAGAATAAGTTGATCACATCTTGGATACCAAATTCCAAGTGACTCAGTATACTTCATATATTTTACAATTCTCTTAGCAGCATCCATATGTTACTTCTTCGGATTGTCTTGGAATCGAGCACATACTCCGACTGCATAAGAAATATCAATTTGACTTACAGTGAAGTATAGAAGTGAGCCTATGATTTCTCTATGTGCTGATGGATCGAGTGATTCTCCATCTTTGTCCAAAGTGATTTGTACGTCTGTGCTCATGGGAACCCTCAGAGACTTAGTCTTTTCTATAAGAAACTTGTTGATAAGATCTATGGTGTACTTCTTTTGATTGATGAATATTCATTCATTGGATTGATGAACTTGAAGTCCTAATAAGTACGTCATTTTCCCATCATACACATTTGAAAATTACTCTGCATAAGCTGGGCAAATTTCTCGCAAAGGATCAGATTTCTTGACCCAAAAATAATATCATCAACATAGATCTGGACCAACAAGATGTCGTCTTCATCCTTGATTCGAAATATTGTACTTTCAATCTTTCATTTCCTGAATCTATTCTTTAGTAGGAATTGTGAAAGGGTCTCATACCAAGCTCGTGGCCGTTGCTTCAACCTATATAATGCTTTCCGTAACTTGTATACTTGTCTGCCTTCTTTAAAACCGGGGGGCTGCTCCACTTATACTTCCTTCGTTAGTTCATTGTTGAGAAAATCACTCTTCACGTCCATCTGATAGACCGTGAATCCATGATATGAAACATAGGCTAGAAATAACCTTATAGCTTCTAGTCTGGGTACAGAGGCAAAAGTTTCATCGAAATCGATTCCTTCACACTGCGCATATGATTTGGCTACTAGTTTGGCGTAGTTTCTGACTATGGCACCAGTTTCGTCACGCTTGTTCTTGAAAATCCACTTGGTTCCGATCTCAGACTGATGTGATGGACGATCAACCATGTCCCAAACATGATAGCGAGTAAATTGTGCAAGCTCCTCTTGCATGGCATTTATCTAGTCAGTTGATTGGAGTGTGTCTGCTACTCTTGTTGGATCAACTTGAGAGATGTAGCACGTGAGTAGTGCACTATTTTGTCTTCTTCGAACTGGATTGACAACATCATCTAGTACTACTTCTTTTAGATGGTTGCAAAGCTACTTAGGTTGTGGAAGTTCTTCGACCTCTATGGATTGAGTGAATAGCTCTTCGAAGTGAACTCCTATGGCCGACAGTTATGTGAGAAGGTGATCTTCGGGGATGATCTTGTTTTCCATTGCTTCATCATTGGTGCCTTGGTCAGATAAGACTGTAAAATGATTATGAGCATCCTTTTCATTGTGAACTATGGCTTCAGTTTGTACTCTGATATTCGTCTGAGCTTGTGTATCCTCAATCCTAGCTTCTTGATCATCAGTCTGGTCTTCAGTATTACCAGTTTGAATTCCTGGATCTTCATTTTCTTCTTCAACATTGTCATCTTGGAAGATGCCATTGAGAATTCCTCCAAGTTTTATGCTTTCTCTTAAGGTTGTGGAATTCAAGGTTTACGCATGATCGCTAGCCTCATTGACCCTCTAGATTGTCTTATGGTCAATTTGGGATGTTGATTGAGAAGATCCAACCTTCATAGATCTAGTTGAAATAATCATCTTAGCATTGGAAGAGTTTCTGCCAGATTGTTTATTGATATTATTGATCTCTGGAATGCGTTTTCCAAATTTCTCATGGTCCTGCGCACAAAAGTAGCTTCATAAAAAAAATATTGCATGTTATCTCGACAAGTTTGGTAGTCTTATAGAATACTCGATATCCTTTGTGAAATGAGCGTCCATATCCAAGGAACACACCTTTATCAGCCTTAGGAGAGAAACTACTCCACTTCAACTTTCCAATATTATCAATTTAACATGACGAACAAAAGGCACGAAGATGAGCTTAGGAAGACTTACGACCGTAATATATTTTATATGGGGTCTTCTGTAACCTGTCATTGATGTTGCTTCTATTTTGAGTATAGCATGTTTTCATCAATGCTTCACCCTAGAATTTCTCACCTAAGCTGGTCTTGGCTAGCATGGTTTGAACTGCTTCCTTCAACGTTTGAATCCTTTGTAATTCTAAACCATTCTCCTGCAGAGTTCTTAGAGTAAAATGCTTAAGCCCGCTGCCTATTTCTAAATAGAAATCCATCAGATGCCCATTGCAATACTCTGTTCCATTATCTGATCTTGTTCTCTTTACAGTAGTCTCTCACCAATTTCGTATTTGATTGATCAATTCTGGTAGCATGGTCTTCACTTCATCTTTGGTTTCGAGAAGCTTGATCCACGTATATCGCGAGTAGTCATCTCTACCACTACTAGTGAGAATCTTTTCCTGCAATGGTTAGGGGAGTTACAAGACCAAACAAGTCCATATTTAGTAACTCCGTCACTTGGATAGTGCTTCGAATGATTATTTTATTCTTGAAGGAGGCCTTTTCTTGGTTTCCTTGCGGACAGGCGTTGCATACTCCTTTCTTCTTGAATACTCCACTTGGTAAACCTTTTATCACGTCAAGCTTAGCCAAATAGTTGATTATCTTGAAACTTTAATTGCTTAATCTCTTGTGCCACAACTAGTTTGATTCAATCGTACTAGTGGCAATAAGGCATGAATCTATCTACCCACTCAGCTAGTCTAATTCATAGAGTCTACCTTTTCGAACTCCCCTCAGCTTGATGTCTCCAGTATCCTTATCCTTGATTAGACACTCTGATTCCTCAAAGGAGATAATATATCCTTTTTCACAGAGTTGATTGACACTGAGTAATTGTGCTTCAAATTGGTGATGAGTGATACTTTTATTATTCTCAACCTGTTCTGCTCGATGCATCCTCTCCCAATTACTCTTCCTTTGGATTTCTCACTAAATAACATTGGTGGTCCTCTTACCATCTTGATATCATAGATGAATTCTTTAACTCTTGTCATGTGTGCTAGGCATCGGAGGATCCACTCACTTTTTCCTTCGGTACTTATTCCTGCATTCACTAAAATTTTAGCATTTAGGTTCCCGTGTATCAGCGGGTCCTAATGGCTTAGCTCGTATGATGATCCCTTTGGGAATCCACACTTTTGTGTTCTTGACAACAGATGTGGACTTGTCGTTGTTAGTGGTATAAACATTTCCCTTCCTTCTGAAATAATGCATGGTTTTTTATTGGGATGGTGTGGCAGTGTAAGAAGTTCTCACGGAAGTACCCTTCTTTTGAGAACCTCGGAATCCATGTTACAGATGTGAATACCTTTGTGATAGCTTGTTCCACAAGTGTGAACAACCTTAGTTATCCTTCATAGCCTTTAAATAGCAATCGTGAATTGGCTCCGACGTCGTGAAGGTGTTCCCCCCTACTTGGTATATTCCTCCCATCAAGTTGCACTTGAGATTTGGTTCTCCGAATGGTATACTGACCGGGTTGGGTGTTGAGCTTCCTCGCAGAATGTGCTGATTGCTTTGCTATATTAGTCAAGTAAGTTGACTTCCCCGTGGTAGGAACGTACTGGTTGGTCAACTTTTGAGACCGCACTGACTTCCTGTCAGTATGAGATTTTTCAACCTTAGGTTCTTGCTGTATAACCAGCTTACCCTTAGACTTGGACTCATTTTTCTCATTCTGATCTTTTAGTTTAGGGTTGTTGGCTAAGCAACTTTTAGCACTTCAAGAATGATCTGGTATGTGGATTGCTACCCCTTGACCACTTGACTTAGACAACATACAAAGGTTTTCTTTAATAAAAACAAAATAGATCTCTTAGTACCAGTAGATATATGATTTTCACTGTTCAAATTATTTTCATATCCTAATCCTGACTTATCTGAAGGCTCTCTCATGCTATGCATGACTTCATCAAGCCCTCTTGAGCATTTGTTAAAATAATAGAGTTTTTCATCTTGCTCAAGTGATACGATCCTTTCCAGGAAGGCTTAGATCGACGAACAAGGAGTGCACGCTGACACAACTGGAACAGATATGATGGGAAATCCAATGCCTATGACTACCATTAGAGAGTTGTATGCAAGAACGCGAACGTGCCCCTACGACTAAAAAAGCAACTCAGAAGATTCCATAAATAGTTGCGGAATTCCGTTTGATAAGTCAGAATTTTTGAATTCTAGGGATACTCTAATTCGTTAAGTTTCAGAATAATTGTGAAGACAATCTCACAAATTTTATTAAAAATTGAAAACAAAATTACAATGAAAATATTGAGCCCTATTTATAGGGTGAAAATCAAATCTAATCTTAATCAAACAAGGAAATCAAATCAAATCTTAACAAATCTTGAAATCAAATATTGCTAAAAATAAAATCTAATAAATATGCAAGATATATCAAGACAAATCAAATCTTCTCATTTCTTCAACAATATCTTGATACTCCCTCCGTCCCATGGGAATTGTCCCCATGGGATTCGGCATGATAACCAATGCGGTAGAGATAGATGAAATTAATATTTTATTAGTGAGTGTATATTAATTTCCATTTTAGGCAAGGGTACAATTGGAGTGGGACGGACAAAAAAGGAAAGATGGACAATTGGAGTGGGACGGAGGGAGTATATCTTTATCTTTCACAAATCACAACTTCAATATTTAATTAAGTCTGTATGACTTAATTAAATTCTTCTACTTTTTGACCCTTCAATAATTTACTTAAGTCCAAATGACTTAATTAAATTCTTCGATTTCGGACCATCGTTATTCTCATCATTCCCTTCCTCTTCAAAATGATTTGTCTTCAAATCCATGTCTGTACCAGATTCAAGTGACCATCTTACATCACTTATAGTTGACTTGTTTGGCGTATATTATCATACTCGAAGCCGTGCAATTCCTTACACCACCAATGTCTTTTTTTTGCCATGTATAAACTTCACCAAGAAAAAAACTAGTATATATATATATGAGATATATATGGATAGATAAAATATGAGAGAAAAAATATGGATAGAGATGAATTTATATCAAGATACAGATGAAGATAAACTATGAATTAACTAAACATGACGGAAACAAGTCCAAATCCCAACGTCGCCAAAGAAAAATAAAAGCAAACTTCAAATAAGACGTGATAAAATATAAAGACTTTTATATGTTTTATTTTTTATTTTTATTTTTAAATCCTACTATAAGAATTTCGAAACACCAAGATATGACTCAACTCACTCAAGGCCGAATGGAAGGAAACTGAGACACAAGACAAAATATATTAGAAAAACAGTGACACGACTTGAACCTTGATACTAAATTATACGACTTAATATGTAGATACGAGAACAAAAGATGACGGGATAAGACAAGACACCAAATTGAACAGAAAGAAAAATAAAAAGGAAGGACATGATCTGTGGTTGTGGATACCAAAATGATACGATCTTTGCTAGGAAGGTTTAGATCGCTGCCCAGAATCGATGAACAAGGAACGCACGCTAACACGACTCTAACAGATACGATGGGAAATCCAATGCCTATGACTCGACCCTTAGAGAACCGTAGGAAAGAACGCGAACTAGCCCCTACGACTGAAAAAACAACTCTGCTCACAACGAAGGGTATAGCGAAGATGCCAGAAACGGCTGCGGAATTCTGTTTGATGAGTCAGAATTTTAAAATTCTAGGGATACTAGAATTCGTGAGCTTTCAAAATAATTGATGAGACAATCTCACAAATTTTATTAAAAACTTAAAACTGAATTACAATGAATATATGAAGCCCTATTTATAGGAAGAAAATCAAATCTAATCCTAATCAAACAAGGAAATCAAATCAAATCATAACAAATATAGAAATGAAATATTGCTAAAAATTAAATCTAATAAATATACAAGATATATCAAGACAAATCAAATCTTCTCTTTTCCTCAACATTATCTTGATATATCTTTATCTCTCATAAATCACAACTTCAATATTTAATTAAGTCCATATGACTAAATTAAATTCTTCAACATTTGGACCCTTCAATAATTTAATTAAGTCCAAATAATTTAATTAAATTCTTCAATTTCGGACCATCTTGATTTTCATCATCAAGGATGGTTAAATTAAAAGATTTACACTTAGATTCTAAATCTTGAAAATCTTTGAGTAGTGCTGAGTGTTCTTCCATCAATATTGCTAGCTCTTCGCTAATAGACCTCGATTTTGCAATCTCCACGGTCAAGATCGAAACTTGTGATCTAAGTGAAGTGTTTTCTCCAACTAAGACATTTTTTAATTCATAAACTTTTTTAAACTCATGTGATAGAAAAGTATGACTCAGATTCAACAACAACATATGCTGACTGAATGATAACAGGTGATGTGATTAACTGCTCATTTGAAGCAGTAAGTGTTGTTTCAGCTTTGACTTCAAGATCTTCTTCAGCTTCTTCTCCAATAGCAACCAGGAATGCTAGAAGTGCTGTCTCGACAACTTCTTTTTCTGATGAGTAATCCTCATCATGATAGGGAATGTTCGGCAACTCCATTCTTGTCAGCATGACTTGTGCTACGGCCATTGATGCTCAACTCTCGAAGACTTTTCTTAGTCTTTCCCTTCTCCTCCTTGTCCAAAGAAGGACAATCAAACTTGAGATGTTCGAAGGAACCACATTGGAAGCATGCTCTGGGAGTTCTCTTGATGAACCTATTTTCATCTGCATCGATTGAATCCTTCATTCCTTTTGCCTTTTTGAGAAGTTTGGAAAGCCTCTGCATCTATTCTTCAAGCTCGTCGATTGAGCTCTCTTCCTCCTTCGATTGAGAACTAGATGTCGTTGGCTTCTCTAGAACTAAGCTCGACTGACTAGTTGGTCGGTCTGTGTGAAATGGTTTCTTGGGCTTCCACTTAAAATCCCTGTTTATGAATTAGGTCGTGTCTTCAGCTTGGTGGCTTGGTGAGCTGGATACTCTTATAGCTTCATTTTTCTGACCATTTGAATGTCCAATTCATGGTCTTGTAGAAGGGCGAAAAACACCTTGGTCTTCATTTTAGATAAATCTTTTTCAGTCAATGCGGTAGTCTTGACGAACCAATCCTCCTTTGGCATTTTGGACAGGATCTACATTCGAGTATGGCCTATACTTCCTTGGTAGTGTTGAACTTTATTACCTCCTACACTAAGGCATCAGGTAGAGAAGATAATATAACTTCAGAGCTATGGAGTCAAGCTGATTTCTTCTTTTGCTCTCTAAACACCACTCATCGTACGGCTTCTCGATGATTCTTCCACCTACATCTCCTAGTGGTGGAATGGTTTTTGCAATCTTTATCGGGCCCTTTTCCAGTACCTCTTTCATCTTTGGATGTATGCTTTTTAACTGGATGGAAGATCTCTTCTTCCACATCTCGTACTTTTTAGGATTGTACAGTGGCAGTTTTGTCATGTTCATCATGATTGTACTTGAGCTAGAGAGGAAAAAAATATGCAAGGACTGGATGCCAGTCCTAAGTGACTCAAAATCACCAGCTTATAAGGACTGACCGCTCTGATCCTAATTTATCAAAGTCTAGAATCATGCAAAACGGAAAATTTTGTTATTAGTTCGGTAATCTTGCACTTATCCAAGCTGATGGTGATTTGTCAGCTTGGTTTGTCAAATCTCGTTCAGCTACTTAGCTTCAACTTTTCTTAGTGTCAGTATTCAATATATACTACAACACTTGAGTCTTGAGTTTTAAAAGTATGAGTAAGCTGACAAGCAAAAAATATAAAACAATAGATGATACACAAAATTATAGTGGTTCGGACTAAACCATCCTATGTCCACTCTTCAGACACTCGGTCTGGTAATCCACTAAACTTAGAACTGTTACAGATGCTACTACGATCTATAGTTTATTGGTGAATACGTCATCCACCGATCCACAAGCACACTCGCCTGGTCCTTCCTTGGTTCTTCGCTTCACAGCTTCCTAGAGTGTTGGCGCACCACTCATCCTCCTTGTAGCCGGAATGGGATGTTTATACTTCCCCCGTGAACTATTGTTGTTGTTCTAGTAGGTGCTATAATTAATACGCAAGTGCATGTATGTCCTAGCAAGTAACATAGATCAAAATCTAGATATCGAACCCAAAGGAGTGAAAGTAATCCGTGCACATTATATTGTTTGTAAATAAAGGTTGAGTGTGAATTCCTAACTTAAATTGCAAATAGGAATATAAAATAAAACCAAGTAATGCTAAAACAAGTAACAATTGTTCTTCCCAAATTATAATCTTAAACACTTCAAAAATATGAGTAAATCAGAGCAAGAAAATACACTTTGGTTGCTAACTTTTGTTTATCTACATTCTTGTATGCTGCAGCATAATTCAGACATCAATTCTGGGTTTTGTAACCTCGCTCTCTACTGCCTAGCATGTTTTCACACTACTAGATCTGCATTTTCTAATTAATCTTCATATGTCTATGACAAATTTAACCTTCAATTGCAATATTCAAAATAGGGGTTGTTACAAGTCTCATGTTCTTTGTATGTCTACACATGAATTGAATATCGATTATGACTTCCTAAGCCTAGATCTCCTTTTGGTCTCCCAAAGTGAAATATCCTTTTCCATTGTCGTGTTTAAAGGATCAAATATACTAAAATCATTACCAAACACCAGAGTTTGTAGTAAGAATAGCTCGAACATATATTTCAGCAAACAAACCAGTTAACAACCCAAGCATTAAGAGTTTAGCTCATGCTCGAAGGTAAGAAATAGAAAATGGCAACCATGTTCATCTTCCTAACCATTCTCTACACAAAATACGTTCTTAAAGCTAAAATAAAACTAAAACAAAGCGTGAATGTCCACAATTTCTGCTTCAGCTTCACACGAACTCCTTGCTTCTGTTGAATGGACTCTACACTCATGCACTCTACACTCGTCCGTGTGTGTTTCGATCGTTGTTCTTGTATCCTTGACTCCTTTTTCAAAGTATGATTCTCTTTTCAGCTCTGCTCCATCTTTGTTCTACACGTGGCTTCCCAATCTGCCTTCCAACTCTAGCAGCTCCCGTAGTTGACACCTGTCCACCTTTTGGGGCACATTCTAAAAAGTATGAAGATCTTGTCTACTGTTGTGTTCATTGGGTAGGTGGTTCTTTTGTAGAAATTATGCGCCTATTCCTCTTTTTTTTTTTTTGAAAGCGACGGTTCATCTTTTTGTCAGAATGGCAATATTGCAAGTTTTAAGGAATCATGGAATGGTTGTCCTAGGTATCGAAACATGGTTTTCCGTGCTTGCTGAATTGAAAGCTTCTCCAATTCCTAAAGTTTGTACTTCTTCAGTACATTCCTCATGCAATTCTTCATATCTTCATGTTTTGGTACGTAAGCTAGGAAGTCTATGTTGACGTTGTCATACTTGTAACACCATGCTAATGATGTTATCCTTTTAAGTATATTTGGTTCCTTGCTACTCAGTATGGTTTGAATGCTTACACCATACTTGTTGGATTCATACTTAGCAAAGTCCATAATTCTGCTAGACGATCCTCCAGGCTTGTAGATTTTACTGTATACATTAGCCTGTTGAGTCTTTCGCGTGTACTAGAATATTGGATTAGTCTAGTCTTCAGATTAGTATCCCCTTACAACTCGATAAAGAATCTATAGATTACTTTACGTTTTTCATCTAAGCTGAAATTAATTAAAATGGCTTTTACAATCTTTGACCAACCCAAACATAACATAAAAAGGAAGGATATTTCTATTTAATTTCCTAACAATATGTTTGATCCTCATGAACATAAAATTTTATTTTTAAATGATTATTGTTATTGGATTAGTTCAATGCAACATTCACATATGATTTATGAAAACAATTTATGATATAGAGAGAGTCTTTCGTTTTGCATTGACAGATCACACCGTAATTACCAATGATAGAAACACCACTATAAAAAATAACTCAATATCCATCATGAAGTAACTTGGAAGTTCAAATTAAGTTCCCCCAAAACATCGGCACATATTAAACATAAATCCAAAATACTATTTTCAATGCATAAAGTTGAAACTCCAATGGCTACTGCTGACACTTGCTCTCCGCTACTCATGGAGATGGTGACCACATAATGTTTCAGCTACGATGTCGGCAAGAACCCCTGCAAAGTATAACAAACATGATTAGTAGCTCAAGTATCCACTACCCACAAATAGGTAGAAATCGATGTTAAACATGTTATCGTATAGAAATGCACATAATGTACCTTGTCCTTCCATGCCAGACACTGGACAATTTACTCTTCTGCTTCGCCTGCGTTTATACGTCTTGGTGATGACTCTTGCCTTCTAATCTTTTTCTATAGTTTCAATCATGTCATTAGCTTCAGCAAGTGCTTTGTCAAAAGCAGCTAACTCTGAAGTCATCCCCAAAGATATTATTTCGAACTTCTCAGTTATCAGACTTCTTAGTAACCCATGAAGAGTAAACTCTTGCCTTCTAGTAACAACTTTGAAAAATTCATCAAAAGATTTAGAAAGAGAGTTCAGGCTGATATTTTTTGCTGCCGAAGCATCAATACATCCACCTCTGTTCATGACATTAGTCATGATCATAACATGTAGTGTCACCGAATTGCCCACAGTTATTTTCTTGTAAACAAGATACTTTACAAGATCATAACTGATTGTTCATTACACCCCTCCATACACTGTTACAAGATCTCTGCAGATCTCAATAGTACTGCAGAAGCATCTATACTTGAGTTTCAACTCATTAGATGGATTATTCGTAATGACAATGTAAGGAAAATACTCAGAGGTTACCTATCTGTCTTAGAATTGCTACTCAAGCTGAGAAACCTCCTCATACTGAGGAACTAATGGATTCATAGAAAGTATATACGCAAGATTCTCAAACCAGAGAATATACTCGAAGCAATATCTCCTCTCACGAATGTTTGGACCAATTAATGGGTTCAGTGATAAGAGGTTAACAATGTGGAATATAGACATGTCTAAAAATAATAAAATAAAGTAGAAATTAATGCATAATCGCAGACTATTGAAACAAATAAATATTGCAACCTTATGATTATTCAATATTATTATTTCCTTCAATAACCCAAGTAATTTTATTGCAAGCCACACATGTGGACGCTTACCACAAAACACTTGACCAGATTGCATCTTTCTATTCTAGTACTTTATTTCCAATGCATGTCTGTTTTCTTAAACAAATGGAATTAATAATTGGAGACTAACAAAGACCATATTATCCTACTAAGTAGTTCAATCAAAAATGAGTTAATACTCTGGATAATATATAAGCTAGATAGAACAAAACCAACTTTCCCATATAAAAATCGTTTTGTTAAACACACACCAGGTCCATGACGCATGATCATTAATTAAAAGGTTGTCTCATCTATAATAATACTAAAAGGGAGTAGTCATTCTACTGTACATTACCCGCCGAAATAAAAAAATGGCGGCCAATTTTCATGCAACATTCCACTCTATATTTAATTATTCTATTTTACATTAGTTATGGCCCAAAAATTGATATAAATATTGGTAAAAAAAAGTAAATAGATGTAAAGCTGTTTTTCAACCTACCCATTTTTAAGTTAGTAGTCCAAGAGGCAGTGAGCCCATCATTTCAAATTTGAATTTTTGAATTAAAAGTAACTTTTTAGAGATCAAATGCCAGAAAATAATAACTCTTCCATTGCAAATTGATGTTGTACGCATTCGGCCAAAGTCATCTCTATATTGTTCCTCTCGCCATGGTAAATCTCTATATGTTGTTCCTCTCTTTATCGAGTCACCAATTGAGCTCTTTATATCTCAGATCTCGATTCTATCTCATTTATTTTTAAACCCTAGATACGCAAATCTCAAACGAAAGGGAAGCAGGGTATTTCTATCATCAAATTTCTCTTCGTGAATAAAGCTTGGAGTTGGTTACTGCATAGTTACGGGGAGAGATATGATGTCAACGATTTTGCCTACTTCTTCATCAGTTTGGCTTCTAATCGGTAGTTGCACTATTGCAATTATGTCTAATTATTCATAACTTTTTCTTCGTGTTTTGTTCATCGAATGAATATTTGTTAGTTTTGGGCTCCATCCACTTTTGCAGCAGCTTAAGCTTGTGGTCAGTGGCCTATCTCTTTCAACTCTATCTAACTATGTAAATATGTAATCTATCATTAATTACTCTTTGTGCTTAAATTTTGGTGTTGGTTAACTGCATCGCTATGGAGAGAACTAATGTCAACGATTTTACCATCTTCTGCAACAGTTTAGCTTCTGGTGGTAGTTTCTCTCTTTCAATTATGTCTAATTATTCATCATTTTTATGTGTTTTGTCCTTGAATGATTATTTTGTTTGTTTTGAGTTTCACCCACATTTACTACAGTTTAGGCTTCTGGTAAGTAGCCTATCTCCTTCAACTATATCTAATTATTTACTATTTTCGGTCCATGTTTTTAAGCCTTAAATGACTATTAATTAGTCCCGGGCATATAAACTTTAAATTAAGGGTGGATATGATTTCAAGTGAAATTTGTACATGTTGCTTTTAAAATGGATTTTGTTAATGTTGTGCAGTAAGTGAGATGTTCTATGCTTTCCAGTTTTGTGATTTTACAATGTTATTTGAGTTACTAATATTTGTGATGTCTAAATATGGTGTTTAGTTTTGTTTTGTTTTGTCTTGACATAGATAAACTCCTAGAGTATATATTTTAACTTTGTGCTCTTCATGTCCAAGTATCAAGTAACTTGGTCATTGAGAATTTTTTAGACTATTTATGCCTAATTTTTTAAAGATTTTTAAAGTTTATTTTTTAGTTGTCTATAAAGTCCAAACATATATAGAACATCTTATTCTAAGTGGAATTTAGGTCTTTTCATTTTTACATCAGTTCTCATCTAATAACTTGAAATCCCCTTTCATTTGTAGGTTTAGAACAAGATTCATTGATAATATGATGACGACTGCACTTGCAAAAGTGAGTTATTTTTCAATCAATGCTTTATATTCATATTTTGCTATTGTGATTTGGATTGATATTTTTGTGCAATTTGTTGTTAATCTTATTGGTTTATGCATGATTTTATAATTGATTGTGGAAATAATGTTATTCCAATGGGATATAAAAAATATAACGAAATTAATAGGACCAATTAAGTCATAGTTGGATGGAGATTTTCTTTTAAATATATGAGAGCTATATTCTTTTGCTTCTACATAAAAGCTCTACAAATAAAAAATAATGTTCTCACTTAAGTGAAATATTTTTAACCCCTTTGAAATGTAATGTTAATTTTCTTATATTCCATCAGTTGCAATCACTTTGCTACCTGCTTCTATTTATTTTGTCATATGAATGGTCATTGGTCAACGATTCTTACAAAATTCAAATATTTTTTAATCCCCAAAAAATGTGATGTTAATTTTGTTATGTTCCCTTAGTTGCAATCATTTTATTACTTGCCTTTATTTGTTTTGTCATAGTGCACTTGAACAAGGAGATATCTTGGAGTTGTTGGTGATTGAGAGCTCTATCTTTCTTGAGAGTTGAGAGTGTGAGCTCCTATTTTCAATTTTTAGAGTTATGGTTTTCAATTTATTTGTCTCCCAACATTGGCTAGATTTATATTGCAAGAGCATATGAATGATCAGTAATCATAGGTTTGTCTTTAGTGCTAATTTCCTTTTAGATTTCAATAAAGGGTGGTTGCTTACACAATTTTTTTTTATTTATATGTTTTTTTGCAGGTATTACAAGAACTTATAGAAAGACTAATACTTTAATTTGGAGATGTACTTGAGAAAAATTATAAATGATTCATTATATGTCAATGTCAATGAATTAAAATTTTTATTTTACAGTGGATTTAATTATGAGACAAAGTTCTTAAAATAAACTAACTAAACTTATTTGGGGTGTCTTATCTTATGTATTATATATTTGGCTCTATTATCAAAAGTTAGTTTTGTTTCTAGAAATATAAAGTTTTATGTGTTACCTAAATTTGATTGAATGTCCGATATTATGCTAAATTTAATCTATAATTTATTTGTCTTATATCTGTTTAGAAGATTTTGCTATATACTTACATTTTATTCTAAGATTTTAAAATTAAGGTTGAGAATAAAATTTATCATAACAAAAAATCGATGATGATGAGTTTGATAAAAAAATGAGTAGGCATAATTATTTTACTTAATGAAATTCTATTGACTAATTTGTTTTGATTATTCTTGGATGTTTTTGGCAATATTAGTTCAACTTTGCCAATTTTTTTAGAATATAACTAGAATGCTACCATATCTTCCTTCCCTTGAGATTTGTTCTGTCTAGATATATTATTATGCAATTTTTTATTTATATAAACACACTCTAAATGCTAATTTAAATACACATATATTGCCGTTTTATCTTTATAATATAAATCCGTGCAACGCACGGGTGAAATTCTAGTTTAGTAAAATCCTAGAGAACTTGTGAAAGATCAAATTCGCAAACTACACATGTAGACGCTTACGTATGAGCTCCCACTTCTCACATTAATTCTTATCAATTAGAACTTATGAATAATAAAACAAGCAAGCTACACATGTGTATGTTTACTTATTAGATTATCCACTTCTAATAAGAGATTGATTTGTGGAGGTCATTAGTAATTAAACTGGTTTAGTTATTTTATTATAATGCTCAATTGCGTAAAAACTATTTAATGTTGCTATAAATTATGACATTGATAGAATTCTATCATGCTGCGCAAGAACACGGAATTTATAGCCATAATTTAACCCCATGAAATAAATAACATAAACATGCTTCGAAAGCAATAAATATTAAACAGTAAATGTGCTTCTAATTATCTACAACATGCTTGGATGCTGCACAATTAATATAACAAAAATATCATGTGAGAACAGGTAATAAAAAAATAAAAAATGTACTCGTGGCCCTATGATACAAAATACAAATTAAATCCTATCTATTACAGTTTGGATTCAATTTATAGATCTTTGACTGGGCTCCCACTACATGGACAGAGATCTAATTTCTTTTCTAAAAAATTTGGCCTCAAAGATTGGATCGATCAAAAAATTGGACAATTAGGCCCGTGTACACACCATGATCCAAAAGCCCGTGTGTACATAACCCGATGATATGTGTATGAAATGAACAAGTTACTGATGCGTTATTTTGATTATTCATGCTTATTTAACCCACATATCATTGGTTTTTGGTTAGATTTATTATATTTTCGAGTTTGTTTGAGTTGTGTAGGTGAGCATTTGAGCTTAAATCCAAAAGCTAAGCCAACTATTTGAGTGATTTTGACCCAAATCGTGCACATGTTAAGAGAATTTCGACCCAAATGGAGCGTGGGAGCAGAAGGGGTGAAACAGAGAGCAAATTTGGACCTAACCCAAATGGGTTGGGTCGAAATCCATACTTAGACAAATTTTCAACAATCAGGACAGCACCCCATTTTGGCTAATTTCGATCAAAATCAAGCGGGAATACTTAGTATTTTCTGGATGGAGAGCTATTTCGTTCGAAATCCATCCATTTAGGGAAGAATTTGGAGCGGTTACTAATTATTAAAGGCATGAAAATAGAGATAGCATGAAACTTTTTGACTTTTGGCACTTTGGTGACGGTTTCTCACTTCCAAAACACTTCCAACTCCATTCAATAATCAAATTGAAGGGAATCCAAGGCCAAATTCATCTTATTCGGGGAGAAATGCAAATTGAAGAGTAGATCAAGGCAACGAGATCTATAATTGGGGGAAAACTCTATTCAATTTATACTTATAATGGATAAGCTTTTTCTTTTATATTAAATTGAACGAATGACAAGGTATGAGCAGTTAAATTTCCATATGATGTTGGATTGAAGGATATAGTGAATGATTTTGATAAGTTGAATGCTTGTTAATGTCATTTGAGTTGATTGCAACTTGCTAAAGCTAATTCCATATTCAAGTAGTGTATGCATTCACCAACTGCTTGATAAATTGACATCGAAATTGCAGCAAATACACGGATTGAGACATTTTGAATAGTATGTTTGCATATAAGTTTTGATCCAATCCATGTGCGGAGATAGCTTGTAGGTAAAGTGTCCACGGTCGTTTGGGTATGCGATAGGATTAGATAACGTAATTGTTTGATAATTTTATCTCATCTACGATTAATTTGCCCATGCTAAGGGGATTAGTAATTGAAGTGTTGATGTCACATCTCTAGGAGGATTAAAATGTGTTTGCATCATTCAATTGGCTATAATTATTCATTGGAAAGTTATCTCCAATATCGTGATTTTCCCTCTACAGTGATCAATCATAGTGTGATCGTTCTTATCATTGTTGGAATGATTGTGATTTCGATTGTGAGTGACTATGATGATGATGATTGTTAGTTTTAATTCTTATTTTGTTATTGTTGGCTAGACAGATAGATATATAGGATTTCATTTTTGCTTAGTCATACTCAAAACTCAAGGACTAGTGATTACTTGGATATAACCTCAACACATAAGTAACCGGTACTCGAGTAGGAAAAATAAGAAGAACTTGGGTTTGAAAATTTTATTCTTGCATTGCTAGGTATTTTGTTGATTTTATTAATTGAATGTTTAGCGTTTCAAGTTTTGGCACCGTTGCCGGGGACTTCAATTACTAGGTTACTTGATATTGGTAAAATTGTGTTGATTGTAGTCCAAGTGTTTGTGAAATTGTTTGTTAGAAGTTTTATTTGGTATTTTTAAATTGTGCGAGGTGTTGTATGATTAAAAGCTCAAACATTGGAAGAGCAATGGAAAGAGAGCTTGAAGGAATTGAGGTGGAGATGGAGAACAAACCAAGAGTGACTTCGGAGATGTAGGATGAGTTGGGAAGACAAGTGAAGGAGATGAAAGCACGTCTATATGAAAGATAAAGACCGTGAAGGACACTCCGAAGTGTATTCGAGAAGATGTCGGAAGGTGATTACCAATTGCTAGAAGATGGAAGAGAGTACCAAACGGTGAAGTTTCTCAAGGCTAGTGAGAATGAATTGTGGAGGAGAAAATTAGATCTAATGCAAGAAAAATTAATTTGTTGATGAGGGCAAGTCAAAAGAGTGAGGCGGTGAGTAAAAGAAGGGTTGGGAAGAATGATAGGATACTCGAAGAGACTCCAATGCAAGTATCGACCATTGCCAATCAATTGAGTGAATCGAATCAAGAGGAGAAAGCTTCAAGGGACGTAAAAATAATCCCAAAATTGAGTTGCAATGTGATTAAGGAGGTAATGGAAGATACGGAGGTGAAGAGGATAAACGAAGTCAAGGAAGAGAAATTAGTGGAGTTTAAGAATGAGGAACCACAGAAGGAATGTGATGTTGAACTACCTTTATTTGAGAGTGTTGGTGGAAAGGAAATGAGCGTGGTGAATGTTGTGGAGGAGGCTTGAAGCATGATCACTGTAAAATCTACAGATTAAATATAGCAACAGTGGCAAATAAATTTATAAAGAACCCTAAGGTTATCGAATCCAGGGGAATTGTATAACAAAACTATCCTATGTAGTACTAATTATGATCATAAGATTCATTATTTGAGGAAATAGAAAATCAAGGTTTTATTTAGAAAATAAAGATGGCAATACTTGAAGATTAAAGAGGTTTTGAAATCAAATTTAAAGGAACACAGATTCTAGGGAAGAGATCTTATTATGGATAACATGTAGAACCAATTAATTTAACAGGTGGAATACTGCAATAATGATATATTTCCTTGGTTGGGCAAATATAATCTAGATTACAAATTAGTGACTATCTCCGCTCTGTCTCAAGAATACCAAATTAGTCAATCCTATAAGCAAATCAGTTCAATTCCTACAGTCTAATACATCTCATTGGACAGTATAGAGTGTATCATGCATTCCCTATCCCACTATCAATATTCACCTCTAGGTCCTTCTATGAATAGCTAGACATCTAAATTAATCATCACCTATCGGTCCTTCAATTAATCTCGAATTATAGAATTAACACAGGAATCATGAACCTAATTAATTAATCCTAACATGCATCCATAATAATATTAACCCTAGAACCCGCTAGGATTTGTAGCCACTCATCGCAGATAGAAATCCAAAAGAAAACACATTAAATTGCATAAACATAAAGAACTTACTAGAAAGTAAAAGGGTTTCGTGTTTCCCAACTCTCAAAACTCTAAAAACTAAATTGCAGAATGAAAATATGAAAAGCTGCTGAAAATTATGAAATGGGTCTCGTGAAAAAGTTGAATTTGTAGGGTATTTATAAGGATGAATGTGTATCCTATCAAATCTAGGGCTAAAGATATGAAAAAAATCTGATTTTCATTAAAGTCCTGTGCTAGCAGACCGCATCGATTGACTTGGGAAGTGCGTCGATCGACGTGGCTCAATCTTCGGCATCGATCGATGTGGTCTTGTCTCGCCCCTTTTGTGCGGTCTCATGGTTTTGGCCATAACTTCCTCTCCCGAACTCCGATTGACCCGGTTCCAGTTGCGTTGGAAAGCTAACTAAAAGCTCTATCTATTGAAATGCACCAATAGCTCGAATTCCTCTTGTGGAATAACGCTTGACTACTACTCTTGCAAGTCACTGCTTCCGGAATGATTTTCCAGTGAATTTTGCCTATAACCTGTAGAAACACACCAAAGCATTCATAATACCACCCAATATAGACTCATGCATAAAATATATATATAAACTCAATAAAACTACATAAAATAGTAGAATATAATATTGATAAGTGAGTTAAATAATGAACTTATCGAAGCAACATTGAGGTAATGCCACCATCAAAGTTAGTTGAAGGTAGTTTGGTAAAAGAAACATGTGAAGTATACGAGCATGGAATTTATGTGGATGTGGTATAGAAGTTGGATGAAAATATTGATGAACCTCTTGTAGTTGGAATTCGTTTGTATGATGGCTCTAAGATTAAATCAACGAAGGAAGTATCACCTTTGCCATTCAAGTTTGCTAAGAATTTTAAACCTCCTTGGAAGGATGAGAGGGGCATAAGGAAGAACAAGGTGAACGAGTTGCCTCAAAGTAAGGTGCGAACAAGGGAGAAAGGTATCTTCAAAATCTACAAGATTTTTGACAATGGGTGAACATGGTAAGGTCGTCTAGCTACCGACGTTAATCGAAGCGCTTGTTGGGAGGCAACCCAACCATTTTTATTTCTTTTGTTTTAAATTCTTGTATAGATAGTTTAAATTTTTGTTTGGTAGTAGTAGAGACTTTAAAGAGGTTTGATTGGATACTGGTGTTCCTTGTGAGTTGTTAATAGTGTGACTTGATCGTTGGCAGGGTATACCATTTGGGGGATGGAGTGCGATGATTAAGATCTCTACCGTCAGTCTTGCTTGCAAACTTAGTTCTTTCAGGCTAAGTTTGGGGGGACGTGTTCGGCTACCAGTTTATCCTTTCCCCTTATCCCTTCACTATATCTACTCTATCTTTTAGCTATACCATGCTATGTTTTTCCCCTTGTTGTTGGAATTGTGATTTTCATTGCTATATTTTGTTGATGATGGATTGTTGATAGTGATTGAGTTGGATGTGGAATGTATGGTGGAGCTAGTGAAATAATGTTAATTTAATTTAGATTTGGGGAATGGTTTGTTAGGTGGAAAGATGTTTGGATGAGAATTATGATTTGTTGAATGTTCGTTCATATCTTGATGAGCTTATTTTGTGGAAGTAGAATGGAAGTGAGTTGTGTTTTGGTGGATATGGGCTTTGGTTGGAAGAGATTTATGCTCAATAGGTGATGTGTTTTTGTAGTAGGTACAATAAGGCCGATGGGGAGCGGTTTGATCGCGTGGATGCCGATGGGTAACATATTTCTAACGCTTTCTCTTGCCATTTAGATTACATTTGTTGATTGTGTAATTGATGAGTTTAGGTTAGTGTATGCTTGTGTGTGGTGTGTTGAACCCAATTTGGACTTGAGATTTACTCTTGATTAACTTGTGGAGTTTTGATTCTTAGTTAAACCAATAATAGGGCTTAATTGTTGATATCGAAGCATGTTAAAATTAAACTTTTAAATTGCCGAGATTTGTGTGTATTAATGTTTGAGACTTGACAAAAGCCTTGAGGTTTGAGCTTTAATATTGTCATACCATTTTCGATTGTGGGAGGCAAAATTGAGAGTGAGAAATCTAGAACTTGCATCCGTTTTCTAGCTATTGACATGATCCTTTGACTAGAAAATTATATTAAGCCATCGATTTCTAGTCCAACCATGTACAATGGGGGTATCAGGTGTTTTATTTGATTGTTATTTTCAATTCATACCGTTGTTCCCCGTGATTGAACTTAATTTGAGAATTTCTTTGAGATATGCTTAGGAACATGTTTGGGGGATGTGTGTATGAGGGTGAATATGTATGTTGTGAGTGTGGGTTTGGGAATTGATCGATTTTTTGAAATTGGATCCCGTTGTTTGAGGCAAGAAAAGTGAAAAAAACTTGTGGAAAAAGGATGAGTTGAAAAGAAAAAGATGGAAAGAAGGGGGTGCAAGTTAATAAAAATGAGCACCAATGAAAAAAGTGAGTTATTGTGAAAAAGAAAAAATAGAGAAAGTGCATGGTGAAAAACAAAAGAAAGAGTATTTGATATGGAATAAACCTCGGGATTGGTTGTTGATGAACAATCGATTGGGGGATTTTGGGAATTTGTTAAGAGTATAGTATATTAATCCCAAAACCACTCACCTTTAGTCAACCACGTTATAACCAAATAAAAGACCTTCTTGATTGTAGAATTAAGCTCATTTTAGTATAGTGGTGAGATAGGATGCAAGCTTATGGAAATCGAACTTGATATCTTGTGCTTGAGTGAATGGTCCCTAAACACGAAAGGGAGTGAATTACAATGTGTCATCCAATTTAGTTGAGAGGTTAGAGTCTCTTGTATAAATCTTTACACAAATTTAGGTGATAATCTCGTTTGATTGAGGCATGATAAGATTGATATGATGAGCTATGAGGTATTGCACTAATTAGGAAGATTGTTTTATTTTGTTTTGATTGAGGACAATCAAAGGTTCATGCTTGCGGGATTATGATATGTGTAAGAAATGACCACTTTATTGATGCATTATTGCGATTATTCATGCTTATTTCACCCACATATCATAGGTTTTTGTTTAGATTTGTTGTATTTTCAAGTTTGTTTGTGTTTGAGTTGTGTAAGTGAGCATTTGAGCATAAATCCACAAGTTAAGCCAACTTTTTAAGTGATTTAGACCCAAATCGTGCACACATGTTAAGAGGATTTTGACCCAGATGGAACGTGGGAGCGGAAGGGGTAAAACATAGCAAAATTTTTGACCCAACCAGATTTGGGTTCGATCGAAATTTGCCTCTGTAGGGAAAATTTCGACCCAACCCAAATGGGTTGGTTCGAAATCCATAATTTGCCCAATTTTCAACAATCAGGACTGCACACCATTTTTGCCAATTTCGGTTGAAATCTGGCCATTTTGGTCGAAATCAAGATGGAAAACTCTGAATTTTTTGGACGGACCATTTCGGTCGAAAGCCCAACCATTTGGGGCAAAATTTTAGAGCGGTTCCTAATTGTAAAATGCGTGGAAAGTGATATGGCAGGAAACTTTCTTTTGACTTTAGGGACATTAGTGATGGTTAATCACTTCGCCATCCAATCATCAAATTGAAGAGGATCCAAGACCAAATTCATCTAATTGGGGGAGAAATGAAGATTGAAGATTAGATCAAGGCAAGGAGATCCCAAACTGGGGGAAAACTCTATTCAATTTCTACTTATAATGAATAAGCATTTCTTTTGTATTCAATTGATCGAATCACAAGGTATCAACAACTAAATTTCCATAGGATGTTGTATTGAATTATGTAGTGAATAATTTTGATAAATTGAATGTTTGTTTACCTCCTCCGAGTTAATTGTAACTTGCTAGAGCTTATTCCTTATTCAAGTAGTGTAGGCATTCACTAATGGCTTGATAAATTGACATCAAAATTGTAGCCAATAGGGTTTACGGTTTAGGGTTTAAGGAGATGTTGTGAATAACTTGTTTGCATATAAGTATTGATCCAATCCATCTGCGGAGATAGCTTGTAGGTTAAGTGCCCATGGTCGTTTGAGAGTGCGTAAGGATTAGATAACGTAATCTTTTGATTATCTTATCTCGACTATAATTCATTCACCTGTGCTAAGGAGATTAGTCATTGAAGTGTGGATTGACCATCTCTTAGAGGATTAAATTGTGTTTGCATCATTCAATTGGCTATAATAGTTCATTGCAAAGTTCTCTCCAATATCTTGTTTTTCCCTCTATTATGATCAATCATTGTGTGATCGTTCTTATCATTGCTAGAGTGATTGTGATTTGGGTTGTGATTGACTATGATGATGATGATTTTTAGTTTTAATTCTTGTTTTGATATTGTTCGCAAGATCGATAAATAGGATTTCATTTGTGCTTAGTCATACTCAAAACTCAACGACTAGTGATTACTAGGATATAACCTCAACACATAAGTAACTGGTACTCGAGTACGTGAAATAAGATGAACTTGGGTTTGATAATTTTATTCCTGCATTGCTAGGAACTTGGTTAATTTTATTAATTAAATTTTTAGCGTATCACCCGACGGACCACCACCAGCAAGCCACTTCCAGCCAGCTGTTTGCTACAACAAAGAGACTGCTTAAAACGAGCAACAAGTCGAACGATAGCTCATGTGCCCGTAGCCCAAGTTCAAGCCATCTCCACTATCATCCACAATGTCAGCCATCACCTCGGACTTCCCCGGCATCACCCATGCTAATCATCGTTGCATGCAACTCGCAAGAGGAGAGAGAGAGGCTACGCAGGAGGCATGGTGGTTCGTGCAGCCCTTGTTCGCAAACCCAAGGGTTTAGCCTCATGCGGATGCGTTGCCACCCCCACTGGCTTTGTCTGCCGATGTTGCCTAGGTCCCAAGCCACCCTCACCATCATTGTCGTCTGCAGGAGAGAGGAGAGTTGGCCGCAGTGCGCAGGTACAATGGGAAGTCGCACGCGCACATGACCTAGGGTTCCGCCGTGCGCATTCGCTCCTCCGTTGTCTGTCTGCTCTCACGGGTCAACACTCATCACCCACCTCCGCGCTTCGTTGGCGGTCGATGTTGGACGCTGCAAGAGCTCCGTTTGGGTGCACAGGATGCTGCCTGCGTGCGCGGCGCACGTGGTGATCCCTAGGGTTCAGCCACTGTGTGCCACATCCGCTGGCTGCCCCGCCCCCTACTGGCTGTTGTGCCTTGCTGCCTCTGTTGTGCCACCACGTCCCGATGATGAGGCCTCAGGTTCTGTCGCTTGCAGTCAGCATTTTCTTGTGCTGTTGCGTGTCTGGTTGCCTTTGTTCTTTGTTTTCATTTTGTTTTTAGTCGTCTATATTTTTACAGATATATTTTACACTTGAATGACAAGGAAAAATATCCTACTACAGTTTGAAAAATAAATCTCACCACGAATTTATCTTGTGGATCAAAAAAATAAATCCTCATAAATGGGCGGATTTACCCAAGAACCAAGAGGAACAAAAAAAATACAATCCAGAGAGTCTTTTATGTACTCATATATCTACATGTTCGGTGATGGCAGTTTGTGTGGGGTTCCCTCAGGCCTGATATAGTTATCCATATATGTTTCAAGATGGTGACGTTCCCTGGGAAGCTCACGAGGTTTGTTATACTAACTCCTGCAAGCTTAATCATTGATTCAAGCATGAGAGATAAAGGTTGAGTGGTATGACTCCGGAATAATAAAAGACTAATTAATTGTAACTAACAATCATATGCTGAATTAATTAATTAATGTTTGAAATCTAAAATATGGGGATTCATCGAGTCAATGCAACCCGTTCCTAATAACATGGTAATAAAGGGGTAGGTCAGCATTAATTCTCAGGTGGTATGAATTAATGTTTATTAATTAATTATGTTATGAGTTGAACATGCAATTAATTAATAAGAGACCCACTTTATTATTTGCATTTGATCCCTCGTTTGGCCCAATAAATGCTTTGATCCTATTAGGGTTTATTAAATCCTAATAGCCTATTCACTAAATCTATAAATAAATCAGTTATCTCAATTTCACATAAACAATCAGAGATTATAGTTTTCAAAAAACTAAAACACTGAAGAGAAATAGAGAAAGGCGGCGGCTGTGTAGGAAGAAAATGAGAAATCGAGGTCTTCCAATGAAGTTTCAATCCGATAGCACATCCTCCCCAGAGTTCCAATTGAGAAAGGGAGTAGATAAGAAGATCACCAATTAACCGTCTACCATTGTTATTCAAACCGCTGGAGTATAGGTATTCCTTAAATCCATGTATTGAATTAAATAGGTGCATGAATAGACAATTTACTATGTGTGATGGTATTTATTTTCATATTCCATAAAACGATCTGTGGGTTAAAAAATAAATGGCGATTCACATCGCTTATTATTGACTATGTTCCTACAATAGGTATTAGAGCCTTGATATTATTTTTTATGGCTATGTCGAAAAATAAATTTTGACATTCAATTTTTGCTTGATATTTAATTTATTGTCATGTGGATATACTTCGCATATCTGTCATGGATATTTTTAGTTCTCGTGGCACCTCTCTATTTTTAATCTGCTTTTGGATTGATTTTTATGCGAGAAAATCCATGATTTGACTAATAGGAAATTTTTTGTAATAGATCAAATATATTTGTTATATCTTTTATTCAATCTATAACCAATAAAAAGAGATAATGAAGAATAGACGACAAAGGCAATGCAATAATTTTCTGGCGACTACAAAACCGCGCATAGGCCGCGCGCAGTGGTGACCGGTTATAGCGATGTTCCGGCCATGCAATGGGCGAGCATAGGTGGTAGATGGCAGGTCTCTACAAAGCACACTCACGCACGGTCTTGTTAGGCCTAACAACAACCGTAACTTGTCATCTCTTCCTCACACGTGTAGCAGTGTTGGCTCCAAATAATGTTGGTCATTGTGGACTGGCAAAGGCCCTACGGGGGTGTGCACGACGGTGGGAAGTCGAAGTCGAATGGTGGTGAATTTGTGACAGTAGTTGTGTGCAAAAGAGCGCAGGTTGCTGCACAACAACGATTGCGGCCGGTGATGTAGGTGTGCACAAGGCTGGGGGGCAATGGTACGGTTCTGACGCGGTGTGGCGAGCTTCAGCAACAATGGCTAAAGGTTGTAGGCGGCACTAGAGTTTCTGTTGGAGGATGTGGCAGCTAGAACCTTAGCTAAAAGCTAAAAGCTAAAAGCTAGGGTTTGTAGTTTGCTGGGCGCAGGTTGGTGGCCTGGAGGCAGCTCGATCCTCCGAAATTAGGGTTTTACGCTGAAGGCCAGAAACCCAAAATTTTGGCCCAAACTTCAGTAATTTTCAGCCCAAATTCAAGAATTCTAATTAAAAATTGGGAGCGTAGTTCGAAGATTTATATTACATCGAATATCTATAATATATAGATTGATTTTTTTTTTTTTTTCCATTTGATTGCATCTGGCGGCTTTGAGAATTTTTTTTATTTGTTATATTCTTGTATGATGAGATTTATCATGTGCGCACTAGTAATAATAGTAAAGCATGCTACTACTTTTATTATTTAATTTTAAAGCATGTTGTAGATAAGAGGAAAGCCTGTTACCACTTTATTATTTACTGTTCAAAGCATGTTTTATGTGATTTATTTTTTGTATTAAATCATGCATATATATTTCGGAATCATGTCGGGAAATATGATGGTGATTTCGATGTGATATAATTTATGGATCATAAAATAATCTATGAGCATGAGAACCTTTTGAAAGAAAAAGACTAAGCAAGATATTTTAACTAAAATCAACAAGACCTCCACAATGCAGTCTCTTATTAGAAGTGGGAAGTGGAGTGAGTAGTCATCTACGCAACCATAGGCTACTTACTTTATTTGTTCATAAGTACAACATTTCTGGGTGAATCTAAATGGGAATACTCCTAACATCTTAAGGTATAACATATAGTAAAATCATCCCAATCAAAGTTCGCACAACTCACCCACAGGGTAAATTTCTAGTTCAAATTCATGATCCAAAATTTTTAACATAATTTCAAGCTTCATATATTTAATTTTCAGACCTTTTGAAAGAAAAAGACTAAGCAAGATATTTTAATTAAAATCAACAAGACCTTCACAATGCAGTCTCTTATTAGAAGTGGGAAGTGGAGTGAGTAGTCATCTACGCAACCATAGGCTACTTACTTTATTTTAATTAATTACTATCATAATCAGCATATAATCAAGTATATTTGAGGTGCCAATTATATATATTCACATGTTGGGCTTAATCATGTTCCAATGTAATCAACAAACACATGCAAGCCTAGAATTGCTATATCACGCTCAACACTTAGTATGGCTTCTAGATCTTCAATGGTGCTCCAAGATCTTCACCTTTCCATCTTGGTCGATTTTAAAATGTGAGAGGATGGTAGAGCTTCTTGGTTTATATTAGAAAGAGGGTGAGATGGGGATGAGTTTTATGTAAAAATAGTGAAGGTTTTTTAAGATTTTAAATGGTTTATGGAGGTTGTTTTGTGGCTTGATCGCTAAATTATTTTACTAGCGACTTAACAAAGCTAATATAGCGGCAAATGAAAATTATCGATCCTACAGGGAATGAGGTAACGAAAAACCTTAAGTACTAAATCTGAAGTTCTCAAAATACTAGTTAGGAAAATCAAATTTTTTGGGTTTTGGTTGTTTCTAAAATCGCAATATTTGATAATTAAAAGTAAACAAAAAATTAAAATACTTTGGATGAAAACGATTATGAAGAGTACAGATTCCAGGTATATCTACCTATCAAGTATGACATAGATGAATGAATTGATTATTTCCCAATTTAATTCCTCTTCTTAGTGAAACATCAGAAAGATATTTTGAACTTCTTTGTTGGACAATTCATAAAGTAGATTAATTAATTACCTATCTCCTCTCGGTCTCAAGATAAATTAACTAACTCCAAAGATCTACAGATTTATTCCTACAATCAATCTCCTTCTTTTACGACAAGAAATCAAATTATATTTTGAAAATCTCTTTCCATTGAAAATTATTACAGTTATGTCTCAAGTAATCAACTAATTAATCCGAAGATGTGGCAAGCAAACTCAAGATTATGAATGAACACAGATTTCACAAACTACGAAGGGAAAGGGAAAATAATTCAACTAATCAAATCATGCACACATTGATAGTTCGAAACCCTAGAATTTGAGGAAGAGATTAGTTACACATATTCAGAGTAATATTCATCATAGAAAAATAAAACCTGATTTTCATAAAAACTTGGATCTGAAAGTCTTCCCACAAAACTATGTCTTCAAACATAAACTCTAAAAAACCTTGGAAATCTCTACAAATCTTCAATACTAAAATCTCCTAATTGCTCTACTGATTTCCACACTAAAAAATGAATTTTACATGGCTATTTATAATAATGAAAGATGTATCAAACAATATCTAGGATTAGATGTGTCTTTATCTTCAAATCAGACTCAGATTAGGAATTCTCGCAGTCGCGTCGATCGTCGAAGAATGGCGTCAATCGACGCCCTTGAAACACCCACGTCGATTGACGTGCCCTGGCATCGATCGACGTGGCCTTTATTTCGCAGCTTCCGTCGATCTCTCCTTCCCCTTCGTCGATCGCTCCACTTCAACTTCTTCGTCGATCGACATGCCCTGGCGTCGATCGACAAAGACCTGGAACTGGGATTCCAATTATTCCCTGTTTTCGACTAAAAACTTGCATGATTTATCAAACACGATATTACGAGTACAAAAGCCAATCCATGCACAAAAAAGACACTAAAACCAATCTGAACATCACACAATTAGTCAAAGAACAACTAGATAAGTTGGTAAAAATCCTAACATATCAACTCCCCCAAACTTAAACCATTGATTGTCCTCGATCAATTCACAGAAAAGAAATTGAATCAAATGCAGATACAAGTGTGCAATGCCTCACAAACTTCTTTTGCAATCTAAGTATCACTTATTCACATAAATTATGCAATCCAAACAAATTCTCATTGTTAAAATATTGAGGAGGAACCTCACAGCGCAGTGTTTGCACTCATCGCTCTATCAAGTAAAGGGCTTGAAATTCACTCATTCAAAGTTTTAGCTTACCTCACCATAGGTTTGACAAATTTCTCATCTCTAAACTGCTTGTTAGTGTGGCTTTTCAGGGAATCAGAAAAGGTCTTTATTTGGTTGTAATCTGGCTTACCTAAAAGGTGAGATACTTTTGGCTAAGTGACTTAGAATACTGCAATTGAACACACGGTCTTAGCATATCATAACCACATAATAGTTTTCTTTTTATGCACAATCTTGTTCCTTCTCTTTTATAATTTTTAGGGTCCTTAAAACTTTATTCTGACAGTTGTGAACTACACCATATGAATTTTTCTCATTTTTCATTCTTTTTCACCAATGTTCACCCTCTTTTTTTCTTCTTAATTTACCCATAGGAGCCCCAATTTTTGCACATGGCCTCACATCACAATCCCACAATTCACAATCTCTTATTCATCAACCCCTCTAATCAAAGAAAAATTTATTCAAGGCTCAAAGGGGCTACAATTGGAAAATAAAGGTTAGTGTATATGGGTTGCATTACCACACTTAATGCAACCTCAAGAGAGAAATTGGTCAAATTCTAGGAAGTAAGTCTAATAACCTTATCACTCATCAAACGAAAAGAAGGTTCATATTTCACACAGGGTAGAAATTTTCGTTACTCCTCAATAATTACCCAATTTCGAACAGTTATGATGCAAAAATTTATATTTCAAAGATCAACTTATCAAGCAAAACAACTTCTATCATCGGCTACTCTATCACACAGATTATCATTCTCAATCAGTAAATATCTCAATTATCAATCAACAATTCTAGTTTAAGAAATGACAAGTCATCATTCTCAACACCAACATAATCAAAAGTAGTTCCGACTGCCCTATGTTCAAAAGCTCCTAAAACTATGCTCCAGACTATTCAACTCAGAACAAGTACCACAAATCAAGAGTTCAAAACTTATTAAATTCAGAACAAGTACCAAAAATCAAGAGTTCAAAATACTAATTTGAGTGAAAAGCCTTGCAGAGAGCAATTGTTCAAACTGAAGCAAAAGAACAAGGATAAAAAACGTAAAACAAAAGAAAAAAAATCAAAAACTAAAATAAAGCAGTAAATAAATAAAATAAAACAAATGTTTCCCTTTTCCGATCCTCACCCCCCAAACTTGTTTCACTCGAAGGAGTGGACAATTTTGAAAGTTAGATAGGAAAAAAAGGAAACGGTACCTCATTCCTCCTCCGGAGGATCCTCCATCTCTACATCGGGCGATGGCCACACTGGAAGTCTCCACCGGCGGTCCTAGCGCTCTTGCTATCGGTGGAGATAGACGGAGTCAGGCTGGGTGTTCAGGAGGAGGCGCTGCATCTGTATGTCGAGGCTGTTGAGCCTCGTGTTCACGTGCTGGCGAAACTCTTCCTGCCTGGTGTGCTCCTCCGAATGCAAAACAGCCTGCTGCTGCATGAACTGATAGATCATCGCTAGATCCACCCCAGAAGATGAAGACTCTCCCATGAAGTGGCTGAACAAAGGTCCACCGTTCTGGTTGGGAATTTGCTCTCCTCCATCGCGCCCCTCATCCTCATGCTCCACATTCTCGGGCTCTGCTGGGGGGGTCTGCGGTGGTCGCTGGTCCGACTGAGTCAGCGGTCGGTGACGAAGTCTGGAGGTACCGTGTCCTCCACGTGATCCGACCATGAGCCGCAAGTGGGTGGGTGTGCTCATCAACCAGTTATCACAAAAGTGATAATCTGTGATATGCGTGAGCTCCCTCTGCGGGAGTGGGAACCTGTCCCCATTGGACATCCGCAGAGACCACCCTGACTCCCGAGGTGAAAACATCAACATCTTGACCAACAGCCCGGTGCCAAGTCCTCGGCAGTCATCCTTGAGTGCCTCAATCTGGGTCAAGTCAATGCCCACATACTCCGCAATTGGGGTAATCAATCCCCCACTCCAAATGTTGCCCTTGGTGGCTTTGATTTGATGCCTCCAGTGGTCCATGACCAACGCCGCAAAGCTGAACTCTTCCCCTGTCAGCATGCAGTTGATGGCATACAGCTCTCCCACTCTTGCCTTGGAGCTTTCATGCCGGCCTGTGATGGACACCCCCATGCATCTTTGAATGTAGTGGAAGACTGGGTTGTCGATGGAGGATGCCTTCAAATTACCCGAGTCAAACTCCCGCAAGTCCTCTTTTGCTTCAGCCGCAATCTGGCTCCAGAATCGGGCAATGTCAAAACTCGGGGGAAGGAAACCATCCCCCCTTTTCGGACTCCCCAAACTTCTTCAAGCACATCCCTCGGTATCTCGTAATGTTCATTCAGAAGCTGGAAGGAGATGGTGGTAGGCTCCGATTCCAGCTGAACCTCATAGACATGAAGTGAGGCAAGAAACTCCAGGACAAGCGATGGGCATGTCGGCCATCACGCTATCATCCAAGCACTCCAATCTACTCTCTGCAAAAGAGCCTCCACATCTGCTCGAATTCCCAGCCTATCCATTGTCTCAGTGCATGGGTAGAGCGTCCGCCGGACATTGAACTCGGAGTTTGAGAATTTTTTGAAGCGTTTCTCATTAGCCTGGTTGGCGAAGGTAGGTCGAAAATCCATTTTGAACTGCAAGGGTAGTAGTAGGAAAAATGTCAAAGCTGAACAAATAGCTTCACAACAATTCCCAAACAATAAAACAACAAAATGTGCAAGTATCCACAAAATGCATCGACCCAAGCAAAATTGTGTCGATCGAAATGCGCGCCGGAAAGGCATATTTTTGCCCAATTTGGAGATTTTTCATTCCCAAACCATTACCTTTCGAAGATTTGATTTCTCCCCCTATAAATAGGTCTTTTTAGGCTCGAAAATTGAAGTCTCTTTATGCCTTAATTTTCAGTTTTCCACTCTTTAATTTTCAGCATTATTTTAGTCTTTAAATTCCCTTTAATTTTGCAGTACTCTTTATTTTTATTGTTTCTTTGGGTTCAAGACATTCAAGGTTCCTATTTCTTTAATGATTCAAGTAAGTTTATTTATGTTTATTGCAATATTTATTTCAATTTTGTTAGGCTAGAACCCTTAACAAGTTCTAACAGGTTCTAGGGTTTTCTCCATCCTTCTCAGTATTTGTTAATTCGATTAATTCCAAACCCTAATTAATTGGTTCAAATTCTATGGTTTTGATCTTAAAATCTATTTTAAATTGAAGGATCGAGAGATGAAAATTAGATTAGGTTTATAGTTATTAATTTGAGACCGAGAGGAGATAATTAATAATAGGAAAATAGAATTTTGATACAACTGTTTTCTGTCTCAAAAAGAAGAATTAGTTGTAGAGTTTTTAAATTTTTATCTTTATTGAGATTGACTAGTTTGTGTTCTTGAGACCGAGAGGTAAAATTCACTTTCCAGTAATCTAGGTTTTAATTGCCCAACCAAGGAATTAATTCCAATTTAACAGATTTCCCACCTTAATGATTATTTTGGGTTTGGATTGACTGGTTATTGCATGTTGATTGGATTGGTTAGTTTCCCTAGAATCTATTCTTTTTATTATTGAATTTTATTCCCAAGTTATTTTCTGTTTTTCAAAACAAAAACCCTATCCAAATTTGGATTTTCTCAAACAAAGAATAGATAAAATATGTCCATACATGAGATGATTTCATTGTACTATCCCTGTGGGTTCAACATACCTTTGGGTTTATAAATTTATTTGCATCGCTATATTATAATAAAACTGTTAATTTTAATAGCGATCAAATTGGTGCCATTGCCGGGGATAGTCAGATTATATCTTGTTATTGGATTGTTTTGATATTTTCTGGATTTAGTTTTTAATTTCTGTTCGCGTGCATGAGTGTGAAATTTTTTCTTCTGTTTCGATCGACAGAGCTTCTCTCGATCGATACAGAGGCAACATCCGTGTCGATCAAAAGTCACCCTGTCGGTCGACACAGAGACTGATTCCCAGTTTTTTTGTCTTCTCTTTAGATGCATTAACACAAGAGCTCGGGGGAAGAATCTTCAAGCTTTTAACCCAGAAATTGAAGCCACTTGTAGGAGAAACAAAAGCAAAGGAAAGAACAAGGAGAGACGGCCAGAGATGGAGCAACCACCAGAAGCACAACTTCAAAACATGACTCCCGAGGAGCAAAGACAGTTCATGAATGAGGTCCGACAACTCAGGGAGCAACTTTAAGTCGCACAAGAAGTTCAAGTAGAGCAGGCTGCCAGATTGGCAGCCCTGGCCATTGAAGGAAACCCTGAAAGGCAAATTGTGGTGCCTCAAAGATCCATTCTTGATCGCTTCCTGCCACAGAGAGAGGAGCCGGGATTCCAGGTTGGCATTGATGCCAGCAACTTTGAGCTGAAGATAGGCCTGATTCAGATTGTCCAGTTGAACTAATATGCAGGGAAGGCCATTGAGGATCCATACAGCCACCTCAGTCAGTTCATCGAGGTGTGCGACCCAATCAAGCAGAACGGAGTGCCTCAAGACACCATCCTGATGCGTTTGTTTTCTTTTTCTCTCAGGGATGAGGCCCGGTCTTCGTTTGCTGGATTGGCAAGAGCAGAATCGCCACTTGGGCACAGCTTCGAGCAGAGTTTCTCACCAACTTCTTTCCATCCAGTATTATCATGAAGAGGAAGTCCAACATCACTCACTTCAGTCAGAAGTACGACGAGACCCTCTATGAAGCTTGGAAGAGATACAAGGAGCTGTAGAGGATGTGCCCCGACCATGGATTAACCCCTCACTTAAAAGAATTGGTTGATGCTTCCGCTGGAGGACCTCTCATGAAGAAAAGTGGAGAAGAGGGGATGCAACTTCTTGCAGACATGGCCCTCAACAGTCATCAATGGCCTACTGAAAGGCACAAAGCAGTCAAGGCAGTGACCACTACTCCCGAAATTGATGTGGTGGTAGAAGTGAAGAAGCTTAGAGAGGAGTTCAAAGAGTTGGAGGCCGGTAGAGCTTCGGTAGCAACTATTTCAGATCCCAATATGGCCATCGTTCCTGTTGAGGCCTACATCTACCAAGGAAGCAATTCGAGCACCTCCAATACCGCTGAAGTGAACTACGCCAATTGAGGTTACAACAACAACAACCACCGAGCCAACAATCAAGGGTACACTTACAGTGCTAAGAACCATCCTGGTTTTTCTTATTCTAACCCTTATGCAGCTGAAAATCCTCCACCGGGGTTCAGTGTTGGAGCCAGGGGAGAGATTGTGGAGAAGAAGAAGTTTGTGCTGGAGGAGACACTTGAAAAGTTCATCAGAAGCTCTGATAATAGGTTAGGCAAGGTGGAAACTGAGGTGAAGAACATGTCCACTTACATGCAGCATATGACGAAGCACTTTCAGATGCTCGATGCATAGTTCAGTCAGATTTCCACTACTATGAGCAATCAACACAAGCCAGGCCAGCTCCCCAGCACCACAGAAGTCAATCCTGAGAAGGCCAAACAAGTCAATGCCATTTCCTTGAGGTCCGGTACGAGGTACGAGGGTCCCAGCATGTCCAAGGATGATTTTGGGGCTTAAAGAGAGGAATTTCCAACAGATGATACCTCTGTTTCGATCAACATAGAGCCTGTGTCAATTGACACAGAGGCCGGGGAGAGCAGCAGAGGTCGACAGGGCAGCAAATTGATCGAGACGGGGGATACAGCCATGTCGATCGACAGGCATGACAGAAGGAGGCAGGCAATAGGCAGGCAGCACAGGTGCCACGTAGAGCTAAAAATTCGAAGAAGAAAGGTGATCCAACTCCTCCAATGCCCTTTCCCCAGAGATTTGCAAAGAAAAAGGAAGACTCCAAAATTGCTCGATTCGTGGAGAATCTCAAGAAGGTCAACATCAACACTCCCTTGATCGAGGCTCTGCACGAGATTCCCTGCTACATGAAGTTCTTGAGGAAGCTGATGAGCGAGAAAAAGCCGGTTATTGAGGATCAAATAATTTCTATTCATGAGCAGTGTAGTCTTCTTTTGCAGAAACAGGTTCCAACCAAGAGGTACAATCCGGGATGCTTCTCTATTCCGATGGAGATTGGGGGGAAGGAGTTTAGGAATGTCCTATGCGATACAGGAGCCAAAATTAACTTGATGCCGTATTCAGTTTTCCAAAAGCTGCAGATAGGCGAGATGAGGCCAACCTCAATCACTCTTCAGATGGCTGATCGCTCGATTTCTCGACCAAGGGGAGTAGTTGAAGATGTTTTAATTCGTGTTGGGCAATTAATTTTTCCTGCTGATTTTGTTGTTTTGAATATGAAGGAACAACATGGAATGCCAATGATCCTTGGAAGGGAGTTTCTGAAAACAAGTGGTGCATTGATAAACTGCCGAGGTGGGGAGATTACACTTTGAGGGAATGACGAGACGATCACCTTTCTGATTGATCAAAGCCAAAAGGAAGCGGCTTGCAACAACATCTCCACTACCATTGAGGAAGATGAAGAAGCTGCCGAGATCGAATGGGAAAGCGAAAACGAGATGGCAAAATTGCCAATTACACCATCCTCTTCCGAGCTCTCCACTGTTATTCATGATCGGATGGTCTACATGATCGGTGCAACGGGGCGGCGAGTCTGGACCCGACTTCCTTGGTGAAGGATCCCTATTGTCGAGCCATGATAATAACTAAGGCACTGAATGGGAGGTAACCCATTGTTTACTTGCTTTATTTCAGCTGTTTCTCTAATTTTTGTGTGTTGTTTTTGTAAAAAAAAATCGAAGCTCTGTTTCGATCGTCACACATCACACAGGTTGCCAATCGACACAGAGGTGATCAACGGAACACACTTCAACCCACCATGCGGGTCGACAAGAAGGCTCTGTGTTGATCGACAGGCCCCTTGTCGATCGACACAGAGTGCTAGTAGCAGCAATTTTCGTCTTTCGCGTTCTGCAGCCTCCGAGGGATAAAAAATTGGTGTCTGAGACCAACATCGAGGTACAATTTCACTCCTAGTTTGATTTTCAAACTTATTTTCTCTGTCCATTGAATAAGTTTGGGGGGAGGAGGACTTGGAGTTGAAACTATTTCTTCCCGTTTATTTAATGATTTTAGTTTGTTTGAATTTCTGCCTATTCAGAAAAAAAATAAAAATAAAAAATTATTGCATTTGTTGAATAAAGTTGTGATTTTGTGAGAAAATTTGCGTAGGTATGAGATAACCCTAGCAAGAATGCAAGATTTGAATTGATTGACTTAGTATGCACTGATTGTAATAGTGGTTGAGTATGCTTATGAATGTAGAAAATCGCATGATTACTTGTTTTGAAACTTAGAAAGACATGATGTTGATGATGATATGATGTTTACTATGGAAGAATTGTTGTCCCACGTGTGAGATTTTGAGCTTTAAATTTGATTGTGAGTGTGTGTGCATTATTGAGTATCTCTAGAACTTGCTTTGTTTCTTTTTCGAAACTGCTAGTGTGCACAGGTCTAGGAAGTGATTTTAGGCCATTTTTGTTTAACCTATTTATCCCATACACTGTCCTAATTGGACATATATCCCTAGTCAGCCGTTTTGAGCCTATGTGTTTTCTTTCTTTGTCTATGAGTTGGAAAAATGATAGGAGAATCAACTCTTGTCTATGAGAGTGGGTTGGGATTTGTTTGAGGAAGGATAAGATATTAGTAGAAAGGGTGAAAACAAAAGAGAAGGTTGGGTTCTAGAAAAATATAGAAAATGAAAAAAAAAGTGTTAAAATGTGTTTGTTAGTCCTTATAAGCTCGAATGTATAATCGAAATTGTTTAGAGTATAAAAGGATGTGTGGAAAAAGAAAAAAAAAAAAGAATAAAAGAGCCTTGTTTGATGTTGAATATTATAGGAGATGGGTGGATATCATTAGATAGTGGTTTAGATTGGTTGAGGTGCGCAACTCAGTTGATTTTAGTCACTTGGCCATATATTTTCCTACCATTCACTAAAAAGCATACATTACAACCTTGAATAAAGTCATTTCTGATCTTAGACTTGTGTACACATGTTTGCAATGGAGAATTAGAATATTTGCAAGCCTATGGTAGAACTTGATTTGCATGACATGTGTGATCTCATATTATCCTAAACACTAGAGTGAATGAGTGAAAACAGTTCCCTTGTCAGTCTTCAATGTTTACAGATTTTCAAATTCTTACAAAGTGTTGATGTTTTGTGGATTTACGAGTTTGATTGTGATGAATCTTGTGAGGCATTGCACTTCTCTTCTACTTGAACTTTTGATTCATTCTTTTGTTCATTGAGGAAAATTAAGTGTTTAAGTTTGGGGGGGTTGATAAGCTCGTATTTTGCCTCACTCATCACGTTGTATCCTTATTGTTTTCTTGCATTTACGTGAGTTTTTAGTTAATAATTGAGAATGAAGTGTTTATAGGGGATATTATGCTTTTCATGGTAATATTTTGCAGGTTTTAGGCTAAAATTAATGAAATCTCGTACCGAAAGTAGTTGATGTTCAATGGAACAGTCACTAATTCTTACACATGTGGAATCTGACATAACAAAGCATGGAATTGGAAATATCTTTGAGTTAGCTTTCCAATGCAACTGGAATCGGGTCAATCGGAGTTTGGGAGCGAATGTTATGGCCAAAATCGTGAGACTGCGCAGAGGGAGGTTTCTGTTTCGAGATACAGGATTTGTGTCGACCGAAATAGAGGTCAAAATTCTGGAAACTTGTGATCTGCATTCCTGTCGATCGACAGAATTTGTGTCAATTGAAATGCGCGCCGGAAAGGCATATGTTTGCCGAATTTTGAGATATTTTCTTCCCAAACCATTACCTTTTGAAGATTTGATTTCTCCCCCTATAAATAGGACTTTTTAGGCTCGAAAATTGAAGTCTCTTTAGGCCTTAATTTTCAGTTTTCCACTCTTTAATTTTCAGCATTATTTTAGTCTTTAAATTCCCTTTAATTTTGCAGTACTCTTTATTTTTATTGTTGCTTTGGGTTCAAGACATTCAAGGTTCCTATTTCTTTAATGATTCAAGTTTATTTATGTTTATTGCAATGTTTATTTCAATTATGTTAGGCTAGAACCCTTAACAGGTTCTAGGGTTTTCTCCATCCTTTTCAATATGTGTTAATTCGATTAATTCCAAACCCTAATTAATTGGTTCAAATTTTATGATTTTGATCATAAAATCTATTTTCAATTGAAGGATCGAGAGATGAAAATTAGATTAGGTTTATAGTTATTAATTTGAGACCGAGATGAGATAATTAATAATAGGAAAATAGAATTTTGATACAACTGTTTTCTGTTTCAAAAAGAAGAATTAGTTGTAGGGTTTTTAAATTTGTATCTTTATTGAGATTGACTAATTTGTGATCTTGAGACAGAGAGGTAAAATTCACTTTCTAGTAATCTAGGTTTTAATTGCCCAACTAAGGAATTAATTCCAATTTAACAGATTTCCCACCTTAATTATTATTTTGGGTTTGGATTGATTGGTAATTGCATGTTGATTGGATTGGTTAGTTTCCCTAGAATCTGTTCTTTTTATTATTGAATTTTATTCCCAAGTTATTTTCTGTTTTTCAAAACAAAAACCCTATTCAAATTTGGATTTTCTCAAACAAAGAATAGATAAATTATGCCAGTACATGAGATGAATTCATTGTACTATCCCTGTGGGTTCGACATACCTTTGGGTTTATAAATTTATTTGCGTCGCTATATTATAATAAAACTGTTAATTTTAACAGCGATCATGCGCTCTTCTGCAGCTTTTTTCCAATCTAGATTCAATTCTTTCACTACCCTCCATGCCTTGTGCTCCATCTCAACGGGCAGGAGACAAGACTTCCCGAAAATCAGCTGATACGGTGAAGTCCCAATGGGCATTTTGTAGGCGGTGTGGTATGCCCATAATGCCTCATCAAGTATTGCCGCCCAATCCTTTCTTTGCTTCACCGTCTTCTCCAAGATTTTCTTGATTTCTTGGTTGGACAGCTCCGTCAGCTCATTCCCTTGAGGATTATATGGGGTGGTGACTCGGTGTTTGACTCCGTACCTCGCAAGAAGGGAGGCAACCCATTTGTTGCACAAATGGAATCCCCCATCACTCACCAAGGCTTTTGGCGTCCTAAATCTCGTTATGAGCTTTTGCAAGAACTTGAAGACCACTTTGGAGTCATTGGTGACCGTTGGAATGGCCCTACCCATCGTGACACATAGTCCAGCGCCATTAGAATGTATGATAATCCTTGGGATGGTGGAAAAGGTCCCATGAAGACGATCCCCCAAACATCAAAGATCTCGACTTCAATAACCGAAGCCGTGGCATCTCATCCCTCCGCGAGATGTTGTTGGTCCTCTGGCAGCGATCACAACTCGTAATCCATCCACGGCAGATCGTAGATAGATGGCCAATAGAATCCGCTGGAAAGAATTTTGAATGTTGTCTGGTTGGTTGAATGATGGCCGCCACTAGGAGATGAATTGCAGGCTTTGAGGATTTTTTGCCACTCGGACTGGGGCACATAGTGGTGAATGACACCATCAACACATCTACGCCAAAGATAGCGATCCTCCAAATAGTAGAATCTGACGTCATGAAGAAACTTCTTCTTTGTAGGTGGAGAAGAATCCTGAGGAAGTATGCCGCCAACCAAGTAGTTGGCGAAATCTGCATACCAAGGCGTTTTGGACTCGTATGTCTCTTTTAAATCCCTAAGTGCGTAGATATGTTCGTCAGGGAATGTCTCTCGGATTGTCATCTACTGATCATCCTCTTTGACTGTTGGCTCGAGTCGTGACAAGTGGTCGGCGATCACATTCTCGCTCTCTTTTCTGTTCTTGATCTCCAAATCAAACTCTTGCAGCAACAATATCCACCGAATCAGTCTAGGCTGGGCATCTTGCTTTGCGAACAGGTATCCGATGGCTGCATGGTTGGTGTAGACAATCGTCTTTGAGTCTATCAGATAAGGCCAGAACTTGTCAAAGGCATACAAAATCGCGAGCATCTCTTTCTCCATAGTGGTGTAGTTACATTGGGCCGGATTCATGCTCTTGCTAGTGTAGTGAATCACATGGAAGAGTCTTCCTTTCAATTTTACCCAAGACTGCCTCAACAGCATAGTCACCGGCGTCGCACATCAATGTGAATGGCTCATCCCAATCTGGCGCGGTCAAGACCAGTGCAGTCACTAGTGCCTCTTTCAGTCTCTCAAATGACTTCAAGCACTCGTCATCAAAATCGAAGGAGACATCCTTCTCCAGCAGGTTGCACAAAGGCCGAGATATCTTTGAGAAATCTTTTATGAACCTCCTATAGAATCCGGCGTGGCCTAAGAAACTTCTGACTGCTTTGACACTTGTTGGCGGTGGCATCTTCTCAATGGCTATCACTTTGGCTCGATCTACCTCAAGTCCTTCAGCTGATACTCGATGACCCAACACAATGAAGTGGCATTTCTCCCAATTGAGGCATATGTTTGTCTCGGTGCATCTCTCAAGTACAGTAGCCAGATTCTGCAAACAAACATCGAATGAGCTACCAAAAATAGAAAAATCATCCATAAATACCTCAATGACATCTTCGATCAAGTCGTGGAAGATTGCCATCATGCATCTCTGGAAATTAGCTGGTGCATTGCATAATCCAAAGGGCATCCGATGGTAGGCGAATACTCCGTATGGACAGGTGAATGCAGTCTTGTGGTTATCTTCAGGTGCCACAGCTATCTGGTTGTACCCTGAGTAACCATCATGAAAATAATAAAAAAGGGTAACCGGATAATCTATCAAGCATTTGATCAATGAAAGGAAGAGGAAAGTGGTCCTTGCACGTGGCCGTGTTTAAGGCTCGGTAGTCAATGCAGAATTGCCATCCCGTGATCGGTCTTGTTGCAACTTTCTCTCCATCATCATTCTTTACTATCTGCATCCCCCCTTTCTTGGCTACTACTTGTGTCGGGCTCACCCACATGCTGTCGAAAATCGGATATATCATGCCATAGTCTAGGATTTTGAGAACCTCCTTCTTTACAGCTTCTTGCATGATGGGATTTAGTCGTCGTTGTGCTTGTCTCTTTGGTGTGGCATCCTCTTCAAGGATGATCTTGTGCATGCCAAGCAAAGGACTGATCCCCTTGATATCCCCCAAAGTCCATCCGATGGCGGACTTGTATTTCCGTAGAACTCGCAGTTGTTTGTCTAGCTCCCCCTGTGTAAGATAGGCAGAAACAATAATAGGGTAAGTGTCATTTGATCCCAGAAATGCGTACCTGAGATGTGCCGGAAGTGTCTTGAGTTCCAGAAGTGGTGGATCAGAGATGTAGGTCGGCTTTCCTAGGTCGGCGTCGATCGACGAAGATGCTCCATCGATCGACGTGGGCTTCGAAGCGGCATCGATCAACGAGACAGTGGCTTCAATCGATGTGTGCTTTCCCTTATATTTTTCTGGCTGGTTCTGGTAGTAGTGGCTAGGCAGTGGTTCTCTCTTGGTTTCTTTTTCTCGAGTTATCTCCTCGAACACATCCAGCTCTTTGACCAGATCCAAGATCTCGTCGTTTGCCTCGTCTAGATTTGTTGATGAGAACAGCGAGTGATGCAGGCAGTTTCTCCAGAAAGTCCGGTTCGCTTATGAGAGAGGCGAAGGGAGAAGACATTACTGAGCTGAAGCTATTGATCATGTGGCATTCTTCTTGATAGTTCTCTTCTGTTATTGCGGGGGTTAGAGTGAGAACAATAGGAACTACATTTTCCTTTCTTTTCTTGGCAGCAGCATCCTTGGCTGCTTGCTGTCCTTAGAGAGAGGAGTGTCCTCAGCTTTCTTCTTAGCAGCCTCCTTCTCTGCTGCTTCCTTCTCAGCTTTCTCTTTCTCAGTAGACTTCACAAGCCGTCTGCGAGTCCACTTCTTTTCTATAGATGCAACATCTGATCTCTTTCTTTTGGGAATTGCCACCACAATCTGACCCAAAGTTGTTGCTTGTTGTTCTGATTGCTTATTCGCAATGATTTCTTCAATATGCTCAACGGGAAGATCTCCAAGCTTCTCAATCTCCTCCAGGTGCTAAAAGCACTGCTCTGTCTCAGCACTCTTCTGAGCAGCTGCTATCTCCTCTGAGTCATAGCAATTGCCTGCTCCAAAATCGGGAATGCTAACTCAATCGGATGGGGCTCTTCCGGTGAGGTAGGAACCTTTGTATACCCTTCAGAATAATTGGTTGGGTGGGATCAACCGGAGTTTGTGCCTTCTTTGTCATCGGAATAAAATCGATCGGAAGGAGCTTCTTGCCTCTATCAAGCCTCTTCTTGTGAAAGAACATCTCGAAGAACTTGCTAACCTTCAATACAAAATTCACATTGGATGTGAATACATCGTCCTCCTTAATCCTCATATTCTTCCTGGGGTGCTCCAACCAGCGCCCATAGAAGATCTCAGCCCTATTACCTTCTATTTTGTCTACTAACGCCATCATCACCGCATACTTCTTGGCAGACAATTCTGAGTATGAACCAGCATCACACTGGAACATCTTAATCACCAACTCAGCAAGAGTGTTGTACTCATCTTGGATTTGATTGATCAGAGAGGCAACCTTAAAAGTGATCGGCTTTCCCTTCTGATCCTTCACCTACTCTGGTTTCTTCCATGTTTTCCATCTCTTCTCCATTTCATCTAAATCATTCAACTTGTACGAAGCAAAGTGCTCGCCTTTATAGGGTAGCTCAAACATGATAGCCAGAATATCTGCATTCACCTCCAAAATTGTTCCAAAGACCGAAGTCTTGAAGGGCTTCTGGGTTGCCTCATCTACCACGGCACGAGCATAGATATCGGAAACCATGTGTGAATGGAACCACAATGGTTCTGCTGACAGGTAAGCAAGTACCCCTGCCTTCATTAGGGCTTCCATGATCCATTCTGGTAATTTAAGTGCGGCGAGAGGAGTGTACAGAATGCGGTCCTTCATGATTTGTGCCGCCCTCCTCTGGTTTCTGGATAAGCTGGATTGTTCCTTCTTCTTGGCTAAAGCCACCAGTTGACCATAGGGAATGTCATCTTCTACAACTTCCTTTTTTACGATCCCGGTATACTCCGATGCCCACTGCTCATGCAGGGTCACATCAATATTTAGGGATTTAATGGGGAATCCAAATTCCATAGAGGAATTGGATGAATCAGTATGCGTATGGGAGTCGGATTGTTGTGAGTGTGCGGGAGATTCAGGATTAGCAGCCATAACGAGTGATTGTCTAAGTTGGGAGAATATTTGCAGAGAGAACTTGGGAATTTTGAGAGAGAAGGCTAGGGATTCGAATATCAAAGATTTCAAAAAGGCTAGAATGTTGAACGAAGTGAGATGTTTATACCTTCTGAGTAATGATCCAACGGCTGGGGAAATGCCTTTTCAAATTCAATCGAAAGCTTAGGATCGGCGAGACCTTTCGTATGGTAGTCCACTCCCCTATGAACTCAAGTGCTTTTGACGTGTCGCCTCCTTGTTTGACGCAGCCAGTTGCGTGCATTAAATGTTGCGTGTCGGACACATCATTTCAAATTCAAATCCTTCCCGCTTTTAACTTCCGGAGACTGCTGAGATCTTGGACTCAGCAATCTGCTAGCCTTGGAAATCCTTAGCAAACATATGAAATGTTGAGTGCTTGGACTCAGCATTCAATTTGCTAGCAAGCGTCGAAATATGTCGAAATGCTAAGAGCTTGGATTCAACATTTCACTTCTAGCAAACGTCTGAACCACTTGCTAGTATAATACTTAGGAACTACTGAGAGCTTGGACTCAACGTCCAATTGCTTAGCAGCAATATCTCAGCAACAATCTTCAGCTGCTGAGAAACGTAAGCTAGGATACATTTATCTCCATCTTTTTCGAAAATCCAAGAAATCCAGAAAGAATGAGAGTAACAACACATTCATCCACAACATCTTCTAACTACATAATGCCTAATTTTAGACTTAACTCTATAAATCTAGTCTTAGCAAGCGTCTTCGTGAAGATATCTGCTAGCTGATCTTCAGTGCATATATATTGAACATCAATATCCTTCTTCTCTTGATGATCTTGAATGAAGTGATGTCGGATATCAATATGCTTCGTCCTTGAATGATAAATGGAATCCTTCTTTATGCACATAGCACTATTGTTGTCATAGTAGATCGACACACATTCAGGAGGATTGTCATAATATTGCAATTGCTGCTGAATCCACAAGACTTGAGCACAGCAACTAGCAGCTGCTACGTATTCAGCTTCAGTAGTAGACATAGGTACGGAGTGCTGCTTTTGTAGGATTCGAGTCTACGACCAACAACATTAGTTGTTATTTAATTCGCAGGACCGTTCTTAGGATATCAAGACCAAATTCAATTAAATAAACCATGCCACCCTATTCATGCTTCTACAATAATTAATTGCATAGAGTGGATTCAAGATAATATCTGATCTTCAATCGTTTGATCTACATATCTAGATCGGAGGATGAACGATGAAGTTAAATTTGAAGCGGAATGGAACCCCACTTTGATTGTGTTCCTACAGATTTGATCTTCTGATATGTTCCCTTGCTCCTTGGAAATCTGGTGAGGATTATCTACCTAGTTGAATCAGGAAGTCGGAGGATTCGATCAGAAAAATCCTCCCTCTGATCGTTGCCGATCTTTTTCTCTCTTAATTCAATTTTCTGATTTGAATATCAAATTGTATACTTTGGTGGCCTATTCTGATCTAAGAGAGAAATCCTTTATATAGTTTTAGGGTTTTGAGAAACCCTAACCTAATAGGCTTGAGCAGTTTGTGGGGCAGACCAGGGATCAAATGCAAATAATAAAGTGAGTCATCTTTATTAATTTATCCTTCCTTGTTCAACTCAGAACATAATTACTTAATAAAACATTGTTTTAACCTTCACCACGGTAACAATGCTGACTCGCCCCTTTATTACCACGTTATTAGGAACGGGTTGCATTAAACTATTATGATCCACATATTTAAGGTTTTAGACATTCATTAATTAATTTGGCTTATGACAATCAACCACAATTAATGAATATCTTATTTCCAGATTAATACCACTCACTCCTTTTCTGTTATGCCTGAACAAATCATTTAGCCTGCATGACTTAGCATAAAGAATCTTGTGAGTTCATTAGGGAATGTCACCATCCTGAAACGGATATGCTTACCTATACATCCAGCCTAAAGAGACCCCACACAAATTGCCAACACCCAAAATGCAGATATAAGAGTACATTTAAGACTCGCCACCATAGCAGTTCAAAGTGTGGTCAATCAGTGTGTGCCCCTTATCCTTCAGTAAGGTTTAAGATCGTAGGAAGTATGTTAGGGATCTGGCTCATTCATATGTCAATGAGAATGGCACATCCCACTGTTGATCCCATCAATACATAAACATGTACCGACACGTCAAGTAGCTAGGATAAGCCCACTTATGAACCGATGTGTCGCAGCTTAAACCAACAGCCTATCTAGGGACTATTTCAGCTGTGATACTATTTCTATCTCGCTAGGTCAAACGAACCATATGATCATCTGTGATCTCCTACACACCATATGGTCATCCCTATCTACGAGATAAAAGGATATTATAGTTCGTTGTATGTTCACATTTATCAGATAGCGAGAATTGTTAATGCAACACATAAATGAAGGCCAGTATACAAAACACTTAATCATTTATTCTTTCAATATACAATCCCAACAATTTCCCACTTATACTCAAATCATAATACCATTACTTTTACTGAGTATTAAGTGTGTCTATTCAATCTAGCTATTACAAAATGGGACCTAAAATGTACAGCCTCAGATCTTCAGTCCAAGAGCACGAACGTGTTCCTCATAGACCTTTTGAGGCAAGCCTTTTGTAAATGGATCATCTAGATTCTCTTTCGTATCTATCTTTTGGACTAGCACATCACCTCTTACCACCATTTCTCGTATGATGTGGTATTCTCTCTCAATGTGTTTTGAGGCCTTGTGAGTTCTGGGTTCCTTTGAGTTTGCCACTGCACCAGCATTATCACAGTATAATGTGATTGTCTTAGGCAAGCTCGGAACTATATCCAACTCAAGGAGGAAATTTCGGAACCATACAGCTTCCTTTGCTGCCAAGTATGTGATGCATTTCTGCTTCGCACTCCTCTAAGATACAGCTACTCCTCCCAAGGAAAACACATATCCAGAGGTCGATCTCTTCTCATCTTGATCCCCCTGGAAATCCGAATCCATGTACCAAAAAAAGGACACAAGTTCTCACACTGATATACAAGACATAAGTCTCGTATTTTTCTCATATATTTGAGAATGTGTTTCACCGCATTCCAATGCGCCTGCCCGGGATTGGAGTGATATCTTGCTACCATACTAACAACATAGCAGATATCTGGCCTCATGTGAAGCATAGCATACATGAGACTTCCCACTACCGAAGCATATGGTACTGAAGACATGTCATTCTTCTCTTTCTCTGTCACAGGACACTGTGACTTCGAAAGATGAATTCCATGACGTTAAGGCATAAAGCCTCTCTTGGAATTTTCCATGCTAAAATGAGCCAACACAATATCAATGTAAGTACCTTGGGATAAGTTCAACATCCTTTTCCTACGATTGCATAGGACTTTGATCCCAAGGATGTAACCAGCATTACCCAGATCTTTCATTTGAAACTGCTCGGATAACCAATCTTTTATGCCTGATAACACCTCCACATTGTCTCCAAATAGGAGAATGTCATCATCTACATAAAGTGCAAGAAAAACCACACTCCCACTGACACATAAACAGTACACACAACTTTCGTTTTCGCATTGTGCAAATTCATAGGATTTGATCACATCGTCGAAACGCTTGTTCCATGACCTTGAAGCTTGCTTAAGTCCATATAAGGACTTCCTGAGCTTCAAGACAAGATGTTGTTGATCATTCTTCACATATCCTTCTGGTTGTTGCATGTAGATGTCACGACCTTCCTCAAGGTACCCGTTCAAGAACGCGGTTTTGACATCCATCTGCCAGATCTCAAGATCCATATATGCTGCTATGGATAGAAGTATCCCAATGGATTTTAACATAGCAACTGGTGAGAAGGTTTCATCATAGTCAATCCCTTCCTTTTGACTATAACCTTTCGCCACCAGCATGGCCTTAAACGCCGTTATGTTACCACTCGAATCCTTCTTTCTCTTGTATACCCACTTACTGCCTATGGCCCAAAAACCTTCTGCAGCAAGGATTTCTGGTACACATCCATAGTTGTAATTGATTCTATTTCAGAATCCATGGCCTTTCGCCATTGATCAGCATCCTTGTCACTCATAGCTTCATCGTATGTCCATGGGTTGGTGTCATTCAGTCCGTTTTTGGGGATTAAGTTAGAAGACTCTCCCACGAACATATACCGTTTAGGTTGCCGAGACAACCTCCCACTACGACGAGGCCCCTTCAATGTGTCTGTGTTTGGTGCATTCACTTGTGATTCACCATCTTGCACAGGCAGCCGTGCACCTGGTTCCATACCCAATTCAGGTATGCTGAGGTTGCCACTGGGTTCTCCAGATGGATTTGAATTGTGCTCTTCAATTTCTTAAAGTATAATCTCACTCTTGGTTTTGTGGTTTCTTATGAATTCTCCTTCTAGAAATCTTGCGTTGATACTCACAACGACTTTCTGATCTTCTGGATCATAAAAGAAACCACCCTTTGTGTCCTTGGGATAGCCCACAAACAACATTAACTTAGACCTGCCTTCCAACTTATCAGCTTCCTTCTTCAGCACATACGTTGGACAACCCCACACTCTTAGCTTGGACAAATTAGGCTTGTGTCCATACAAGATTTCAACTGGAGTTTTAGGAACTCATTTGGAAGGAACTAAGTTAAGTACGCCGTAGTTTCTAGTGCATACCCCCCAAAAAGAAATGGGTAGGCTGGCATAGCTCATCATTGACCTAACCATTTCTAACAGAGTTCTATTTCTTCTCTCTGCTACACCATTCTGCTTAGGGGTGCCAGGTGCAGTCCACTGGGAAGTAATCCCTTGATCTGCTAGATACTGTAAGAACTCATTGCTGAGGTACGCACCACCACGATCAGATCGTAGTCTCTTTATGGTCTTGTTTAACTTGTTCTCTACCTCAGCCTTGAACTTCTTGAATTTGTCAAGGCATTCAGACTTATAGTGAAGCAGATAAACGCATCCATATCTAGAGTAGTCATCTATAAAGGTGACAAAGTATCTATGCCCTCCATGGGCTTGTGTTGACATAGGTCCACACAGATTAGAGTGGATGAGGTTTAACAAGTCGTTTGCTCGAGACTCAGTTGCCTTAAAAGACCTGGTCGTCATCTTCCCCTCTATACAAGACTCACAAACTCTATGTGGAACTACTTGGATTGGATCCATAATTCCACAATCAACGAGTTTCTTAATTCTTTTAAGATTGACACGACCGAGTCTCAAGTGCCAAAGATATGTTATATCCTCACTTGAAGAAAATTTTCTTTTCCGTTGGTTAGATAAATTATATGCCTCCTTCACTGTAACATGTAATAACATAAAGAGAATCTTTCAGTGACTCATGACAGATAACAACGTTATTTCTCATGATAGAAACACCTCTACAAAAAATAACAGAAAATCCATCATCAAAAAGTTTAGAAACTGAAATCAAGTTTCGCCGAAAAGTCGCTACAAACAAAACATCTCTTAGTGTTAAAACATTATTCCTAAAACATAAAGTAACATCTCCAATTGCTGCAGCAGAGACTTTAGAGTAACAAACATGACCAGTAGCTCCAGTATCCACTATCCACGAATAGATATAAACTGATGCTAAACATATTTCAATAACTAGTACAGAAGATGACGTACCTTGTCCCTTGGTGACAAACATCGGACAATTTACTTTACAGTGACCTTTCTTTTTGCATGCAGAACATACCTTTCTTTTGTAAACTTTGCCTCCAAATCTTTCTATAGGAGCATCACTCGTCGAATTCTTCATGCTCACATCCTCTACACTCGAAAGTGAAAATTGATAGTCAAGCACAACAACAGACAAGGAGTCATTGATCTCTTGAGCAGCCTCCAAGAAACTGATCAATTGATCCATAGTGAACACCTTGTCTTCGACTATGGAAGTGAAGTCATCGAAAGATTCTGGAAGGGATTCGTATATGACATCAGTGAACAACCGATCATTCATATTTCCACCATGTAAGATATAAAATCTTCTAACGTGATCCATGTGTAACACATGCTCCCTTACCTTACCACCCTGTGCCATCTTACAGTTTTCAATTCACATTATAAACTCGACACTGGCAGTCTGTCCAAACCTACCAAAAGTCTTAATCAGAGCTCTCCAAATCTCAACTGCGTTAGTACAATACTGATACTTGAGCTGAAGTTCCTCAATCATGGATGACCTGAGCATTGATAATAACTTATCGTTGTTCGTCATCAAATTTTCAAAGGACCTTCTTGAGGAATCTGAGGACTCTATGAAAGGTACAGCCGGGCGAGACACAAGTAACACAAACACAGTCTGTGTAGCAAACATACATCGCTCAATGAGCCATTTCCATTCCAGGAAATTAGAACCCTACAAGGGATTTTTTGCCAAAATACGAATAATGATAGACATATCTGAAAATGAATAAAGAAATAAATTAAGAACATACAACAGAACAATTGTAACAAATATGCATAGTAACCTTTAGGTAAAACCAATACAATTTATTTCCTCCAATTGCCCAAGCTAATTCATCGCAAGCTACCCGAGTAGACCGTTTACGATGAACGCTCAACCAAATCAAATGATCCTTTAATTTCATAACATGTCAGGTAACTAATGACAAAAGAAATTAATATTGGAGATCCCAAGACCATGTTCACCTATCCGGAGCAGGTACATCACAAATGAGTTATACTCCAGGCAACATCTAAGCAAAAATAACCATAATCATAACTCCAAAATACGAATAATGATAGACATATCTAAAAATGATAAAGAAATAATTAAGAACATACAACAGAACAATTGTAACAAATATGCATAGTAACCATTAGGTAAAAACAATACAATTTATTTCCTACAATTGCCCAAGCTAATTCATCGCAAGCTACCCGAGTAGACCATTTACGATGAACGCTCAACCAGATCAAATGATCCTTTAATTTCATAACATGTCAGGTATCTAATGACAAAAGAAATTAATATTGGAGATTCCAAGACCATGTTCACCTATCGAGAGCAGGGACATCTGTTGGTCCCTAAATATCAGAGTCGTCGTGTTGATAACTTAACACGAAATGCAGTGGAATAGATTTTAAGTCACTTGCACTTATCGTTGTTTTTCAAAGTTAGTTCGTTCAAGTTATATCTTAAGTTTATCTTCAGATATACTCTAGCAACTCTGTTGCTAGGTTTCAAAACAATCTTTGAACGGTAAGCTAATAAAACAGTAAATGAACACAGAGTTTTATAGTGGTTCGATCCAAATGATCTACGTCCACTCCTTAGCCGAAACGCTAAGATTTTCACTAGAAAAGTATACAGATTACAAGGATTCGCCTTTCCAGTTAAGTAGGCAGTGAGCTTTCGGCCTGGCTCCTTAACAGCTATCCTCCGTTGATCTGAACTTTTTCGATCGCAGCTCCGGTTAAGTCAAGGGCACACCTTCGTAAAACTTGTCCTTAGTTGTTGAGGCTTTTTATAGTTTGCCCCTGAACTCAATAAGTGTATGTGTGGCTACAGCCCGTGTGAGTCTTAACCTTTTCAGGTGTTTGACTGTTGGATTCTCTCTGAAAGAAAGGAATCCCAATGATTGAACTATTCTTGATTGCTATCTAGAATAACTTCAATGAAGTGTCAGTATATGAAATGAGCAACACTTCTGGTTGTTGGGAGCTTTTAATGTGCTTTCACGCGGCTATCAACAGACTACTTTTCACTGGTTCGCTCTGTTAAAGAATTCTCACACTTGTGTAAATTGCGAATGTCGGTAGTGATTGAAGCAATAGTTGTCTCCACTTTCGGACCTGTCTTTTATAGGTGGAGATTCAAACTTTGAATCTCCATATCCGTTAGACTCAACGGCTCCTTGATCCGAGAGTGTTTGGTCTGGGACATTCGCTTTTCTTTTTGACTTGTACTTTCCTAGCCATTTTGGGAAAGTCTTATCCTTTTGCGTGAGCTTTTTGTCAGAGTCGCAGTCCAGCTTCAAATTTGATTCTTTTGCTTTGTTGGGCTAGAATCTGCTAAAGTATATGCCATGTGATCCTTTGACTTCTGTTGCATGCGATTCCTTATTCGTTGCTGAAAGGTCCGAATGCTAACGCCTTAGCATTCTGTCTAGCAATCCTTCAATCATCTGCTAGTAATCCATTGTTGATTTGCTTCTCTAGCAGTTTGTAAGTTGGACGATGATATCTTCTGACTTGTGTCTGCTAGGGATTCTTCTCAGCACACTAGTCTATTACAACTCAATATACTACTTATACAGGACTTTACAAGGTGTGCTAGACTCTCTAGATTTCAGCAAATGATCGACCAACTAAGTAAGGTTTGATCCAACAAAACCTTTTACAAACAAGTCCTAAGGGAGATTTTAGGGATAATTCCCAACAATTTCCCCCTTTTTGGTGCGATCAAAGCCTACTATCATTTGCTGACCATAAGTGGAAGAATGTCCGTGTTTTACAATTCTATGCTATTCTATCAATCTGACACAGAGTTTTTCCAATTAGGTTCAAGCAAAAGAAATGATTGAAGTCAAATTCCCCCTCAACAGGTGCTGGGGAATATTTCTCGATTAAATATTAAATGTTTGCAACAAGGTAATATGCTAGAAATTCTAGTACCCATCAAATTAACAAGCATTCATCAATCAAAATGTAATCTTCATGTCCACATGCAAATTTGTTGCGTACACCAGAAGTGTTGATCAACTAGAACACACCAATAAAATTCAGAGGTGGACAAAGAGATTTTGTCTAAGTCTGAACCAATTTTATATATGATACCATTGCAAGTTTAAGTACAGATTGATTCAGACATTAAAGGATAATAAAAAGATTTGACCTTGGCGTTCATGAGCCGGGTGTTGGCTTGTCTTTTCCACTGTCCGTTGAATTGTTCTTCTGAATGTCAGCGAACTTCTCCATAGTGAACTTCATGAAGTTCTCAAGAAGACTTGCTCCTGTTTCTCTTTCAGCAGCCTCACGCTCCAATTCTTTAGCCAGCTTTTCCTGCTCCATAGCAATCTTTTGTAGTTGAAGTTCATGTTCCTTTCTTTGTAACTCTAATTTAGCTTCATGTTCCTTTCTTTGCAGCTCCAATCTAGCTTCTAGTTCTTTTTGTCTTGACTCCTCCTTTGCTTCTTCTTCTTTTCTCCTTATTTGCTCTTTTCTTGTGGCTAATTCTTCCTCATTTTTCTTTCTTCTTTCCTGGTCAGCCTTTCTTCTTTATTCCCCTCTTTGATTGCAGCCAAAAAGTTTGTACCATAGGCCACAACCGTGTCTTTTAGGGTAGTCCTGGTGTCTGCTAAATCCTTTTGAACAACCTCAAGACTGGTCTTGTTCTCATAAATAGCCAACTTATTTTCAGCGACCTCGGATTGTACATGGGATACATCTCCACGTATCTCATCAACTTCTTTTCTCAAATGAGTTGTAGCTGCTTCTACTCGTCCATCAATGGCTGTTTGCAAGTAAGAGTTAAAGGCTTCAGCTATTTCTGCAGTCAATGGAAGAGGTTTTGTAGGGAGGTTATGGGAGTGGCATGAAAGGAAGTAGTCGTAACGAGTTCTTGACTCGTTGGGATAGACGGTTGCTGTGCGTGACTAGTACTCGCAGCAACATACGTCTGATAGCATAGTTCCTCATGCAATATTCGATTAGCAGCATCCAGAACTTGTGCGGTCTCCTGGACAATCCGAGCTTCATCTTTCTGGGCTTCCTGCACTATGTCCTGAATATCAATGTCAAGGAACTTAGCCAACTGCATGTCACGATAATCCAATTCCAGGGCAGCACACTCAGTGGCCTGTGCCGCTATTCAAGCTTTGAGTTTCTCTGCCCGTTGAATTTTATACTCCATCTGTCGTTGCCTGTAAGCGACAGCAGCTCTTGCTTGACGTTTAGACAATTCAACTCTGGCATCAGAGTATCCATCAGGTGCGAAGGTGGATTTTGGTAGTCCCGCAGTCCTTGAGAGAAAATGGTGTTCTCAGATGGCTTGAAGTCTGCACATCAACTGTTTATCTGAGAACTGTTTCATCCCCGGAACTTGAATAATCCAATCGAAGCACCATCGTTTCTCACGTCTCCAGAAGTTTAAGCCCTTAGCAGCAAAAACCAGTGCTCTCTCTTCAAAATAGAGTTGATGCATAATATAATCGCAATTCTTCCATCGTCTGAATTCTTCTGCTAATAAGCATCCTTCCGGTGTTGATTCATCCAATTTCGTATGGAATAAATCAGCAATGGCTCTCTCTGTTTCGGATTCCACAAACAATTCAATCTCTTCAGCCATAGGAGTGAAATCTGAGTTGGGCCTTTCTTTAGGGTGGACCGGTGCACACCATTGACCGATCCTTCGGAGAAGGTAACGTGGTCCAGGCAGACCATTGAGAGGCACTCGGAGGGGAGTGTCTGTCCCAGATGGTACCTTCCTTAGGCATTTGGCATTGAAAATTTCTTCAGATTCTCCATCGGATTCAGAGATGCAAGATTCAAGATCAGTGAGCAGAGAATCGTTCTCTTCTTCAGGTGAGTGTGAATCATGAAGAGGTGAGTTGATCTGGTCTTCAGTATTTCTTCCTCTACTTGATTCTGTATTAGTGAATGCTCCGGACCTCAATAATTGTAAGAATGCTTTGTCCGATATTCCTTCTTCTGCCAGGTGCAGTTGCGAGTCAGAGGAGGGATTGAGTAGGGGTTCCTCTTCCGAAATTGCTTTCCCTTTGCCACTCCTTTTGACTTCGTCTGCTTGGCGTTGCAGTTCATCAGCAGGATCGTCATCTTTATTCAACATGGTGATATTTGCTGGAATGTCTGCTGTGTCCTCGTTCTCTGCTGGAGCAGGATTTCCTTCAGCAACTGTAGCCTCTGCTGGTGATTGTTCCTCGTGCACTGCTGAGAATTCATCCATTGTGGTAAGTTCCTCAGCTCTGCTAGCTACGACTTCTTCGTGAGCGTTGTCTGCGTAGTTAGCCTCTTCATTCGTCAAGACTCCTTGTGAGGGCTTACCATCTCCTATGGTGCTTTCCCTTTGCTGGACAGGGTGTGCGTCCAATTGGGCTTTTTAGCAGCGCGCTTCTGTGCTATAAATTCTTCAGCAGCAGATTTGACTCGTTCAAAGTGTCTGTCTCTGCTTTCGAATGTTAGATTACTGATGAATTTCTGATATTCCCTCTTCTCTAGTTCCTTTAGAGTAGCTAAGCGTTATCTCTTTGTTTTTCTTGTTTCCGGGCTGCGCTCCTCTCTAACTCGGAGTGACTTCGGGATGTAATCTAGATCAGAGGTGTCCGCAATATCAGTCTCAGTAGGTCCCTTCTCTGCTGCAATTGCTCTTCCGAAGGCTTTAGCAGACTTCTTTTCTGCTTCTGCTTTCTCCAATGCCTCCTTGTCAGTTAATAGTTCCAACCTTCTCCTGGTCTTTTTCTTTGCCTTAGTAGCAGGAGGAGTTGTTGCAGCTCTCTTCTGTGATTCAATGGGTAAAGCCAGGGCCCCAGGAGTAGGTGGAAACTGTTTTGCTGCCTTCAAGGTCATGATGTCATTGATCTGATCAACTAGTTGGTTTCCTAATATCTTAATTTCCTCAAGATTTTTGAAGCACTGATCTGTTTCTGCACTCCTCTTTAATACTGCTAATTCTTCTTCTGTTATGGGAATGGAGTGTTGAAGTGTGGATACTGCTAAACTTGCTTCATCTGGCTCCTCTGGGGATGTTGGTTTAGCCTTGTCCACATTGGATTTCCCAGTTAACTTCCTAGGATTTCTAGTATTGACCGGCTTAGGCTTGTGTCTTGTTACAGGAATGTAGTCTGTAGAAAGAAGTGAAACTCCACGATCTACTCCTGTGTTGGTAAACAGAATCTCCAAGAATTTACTAATCTCCAGTCCAAAGTTTACATTCAAGGAGAATGTTCCATCTATTTCCATGTGTGCATTCTTCTTGGCATGCTCTGCCCATCGTTCAAAGATGAATTCGGCCCAATTGCCTTTAACATTATCGTTTAATGCCATCATCACGGCATACTTCTTAGCTGAGAGCTCCGAGTAAGATCCAGCATCACACTGGAGCATCTTTATCACTATCTCCGCAAGTAGCTTGTATTCCTCTGTCAGGGTGTTGATAGAGGTGTTAACCTTAAAAGTACTTGGGTAACCTTTCTCTCCTGACTTCTTCCATTGGTTCCATCTCCTTTCCATTTCGGCAATATCATTCACCTTATACTGAGAGATTTTGGTTCCATAGTTTTGAAGTCCAAAAGTGCGAGATAGCAGCTCAGCATTAACCTCTACAATATTCCCATACACACATGTCTTGAACGACTTCTGATCATCACTTATAACAGCCCTAGCATAGAATTCAGCAACCATGTGCGGATAAATTGATCAGGTTCAGAGGTGAGATACTTTACCAGTAGTTCAGAATCAAGGAGATTCAAAATCCATTTGGGGAAGTGTTTGTTGGCGAGAGGCATGTACAGAATCCTGTCTTTCATGATCTGGGCCACTCGTCTCCGTTCCGCCGAATGAGTGGACAACTTCTTCTGTCTGGCCATAGTCACCAATGTGCCGTAAGGAATGGACTCATCAATGTCCTCTTTCTTCTCAATTCCAGTGAACTCGGGTGCATGTCGAACATGCAGGGGTGAACAGGTGGTGGTAGGATAGATGAACGTGGGTGGTTGAAATCGAGTTGTTTCTATGTTATCTGAAGGTGAGGATTCGGGATTTTGAGATTGATTTGTGTCTTGGTGTGAGGAGGTTGAACAACTCGGATTTGAGGCCATGGTTGGATATGGTTTGTTTCGAGAATTTTGGGAGGGTTTTGCAGAGATGGAGGTGAGGGATTTCTGTAGAGTGATAGGGATTTGAAATCGAATTAGTAGTGGGTAGAAGATTTCGGAGTACGAGAGAAATATGGATGATAAGGATTGAATATCCTTTAATTTGAATCAACGGTTGGGGTTAAAAGTAAGATCGTGAGTGTAGGCACGTCCTTCGAAGCTTGTGCGTGGGTGACATGGTGCAGTCCGATTCGTCGCCGTCGTCTGAACGCATTAAATGTTTCTCCATATTGAAAAGCAAACGTCTCTCGTCCGATTTGAAATTTTCATCAGCCAAGATGAGTAGAATCAAGCATAAGCTACCACGTATTTTATGGTATCATCATATTAACCTCCGACATTGCTTTTTATGCATGATCATAATCACTTCCGATTTGACCTTTTCATTAATTGATCACTTCATTCCACACATCGACCCTTCAACTTCAGGAATGAGCAGTTACCATAGGTGTCTCTATAAATCGCATGGGCAAGCGATTCATTTGATACAGCTTCTTGAGACTTGTCTTCTTCTTCTCTCAAAATTCACTGATACTAAAACATGGAACAATCTCAAACTCTCTTCGTTCTGCGCCACAAAATCCTTTGTGATTCTGGTTTGTATGAAGAGTACGAAATAGAGTACCACATAGCAGAGTGGATCATGTCCAGTCTTCATGCCAGTGGTGTTGCTAAGTTTATTTCTTTGACACCTCATGCGTTCCATAGGGAACATCTTCAGTATTTCGTTCGTGAGAGTAAGGTCATTGGAGACTCCATTGTTGGTGTCTTCAGGAACCAGTTGGTGAGATGGACGGTTGACTCCTTTGCTTCAGAGTTCGGCCTACCGAGGGGTCCAATTTCTTTGATGGACTATCGCAACGGTGAAATAGCTCCGGAGTGGTCTTCATGGATGAAGTGGAGGCGTTCCTCTGAGCTTCCGTTCTCGCCAACCCCATCAGCATATGGATTGAAGACTCGCTATCAGGTTCTCTTCGAGATAGTCTGTGGCATGGTGGCGGGAGTGAATCCTGATGACAAGGTCTTCTCTCGTGAAGTCTGGAAGGTTATGATGGCGATCGATGATCGGGCAGAGGTTGACTGGGCGGCTTTCGTCTTCCAAAGGGTGCGGCAGAGTGTTCAGCAGTTCCCTCAACTTTATCTTTCTTATGGGATGCCTTTAAGTTGGCTGCTAGAGCAGAGATTCACCGATCTCACCCTAGGTCCCTCGAACCTTCGAGGAGTCGATTTCTATCCCTTTGTGCCTTTGTCGCCCTTTGATTGATTCCTCTATTGTAATTATGTTTTTGATGATTTATATAAGATGATGTCGATTTTTCAATTTAGACAATCTCATATAAACGCATTCAATATCAATTATCTCCTTGATAATCAACTGTGTAGTAATTCTGCTGAGTATGCTTCTGCTAAGATCATAGCAGACCGATGATGGGTAGCAAATATATATGTATCGCCAAAAATGTAGCAGATACTACTGTTGAAAACAGCTAGCAGCGCTCTTTCCATCAAGTAGAAATTTCATTTTTAGCAGAGTTCTCGTCCTCTAGCAGAGATAACAGGTCAAGAAGAGCATCCATCTTCTGGCAGAGATATCATGTCTAGCAGAATTTCCATCTTCTAGCAGAGATATCAATTCTTAGCAGAGAGTCCATCTTCTAGCAGAGATATCATGTCTTAGCAGAGAGTCCATCTTCTAGCAGAGATTGTCATGTCGAAGTTGAATCGAAGTGGATTGACCCAATTCGTCACTGCTACTCCCAGACGTTTCCAAGGCGATGTTCTTCGAGAATTTATCGAGGATTGTGATGTCGAGGGAGAGGGCTGTAGGAACTGAGTCTACAATAGGCGACATGAATCGCCATTTATTAAAACTCCGGATTCGATTTATGGATATCAAAATAAATATCATGACAAACAGTGAATGCCCTATGCATGCTCCTATTTAATTTAATTCGTAGATTCAAAGGGATACCTTAAACTCCAATGACTGATCTACAGATCTAGATCGATGACGGCAATGAAGATGGTGCAGATCTGGATCTGGAATCGATCAAAATGATGGTGTTCCTACAGATCTGATCTTCTGATCTGTTCCCTTGCTCGATCCGGAAATCTGGTGAGGATACGCTACCGGATCTAGCCGCCCACTCTCTCACAATCTCTCTAGGGTTTTGATTTGAAAATCAAACTTAAAACATATGTGGGCTAGTGAGAGATCATCTATATATATAGATCTGAGAATGGGCTATTAGGGTTTAATAAACCCTAATGGGCTCTGAGCAGTGTTGGGCCAGACCAGGGATCAAATGCAAATAATAATGTGGGCCTCCTATTAATTAATTCCATGTTCAACCCAGAACATAATTAATTAATAAACATTAATTCATGCCACCAGAGAATTAATGCTGACCTACCCCTTTATTACCACATTATTAGGAACGGGTTGCATTGACTTGGTTTAATCCCCATATTTAAGGTTTCAGACATTCATTAATTAATTCAGCGTATGACAATTAGCTGTAATTAATTAATCTCTTATTATTCCTGAGTAGTACCACTCAACCCTTATCGCTTATGCTTGAATCAATGATTCAGCCTGCAGGACTTAACATAACGAACCTCGTGAGCTTCCCAGGGAATGTCACCATCCTGAAACGGATATGGTTATCTAAATCCAGCCTGAGGAAACCCCACACAAACTGCCATCACCCAAGATGCAGATATACGAGTACATGTAAGACTCTCCACCATAGCAAGTCAAAGTGACAGTCAACCCATGTGTGCCCCTCAGCTTTCAATAGACTTTAGATCCGACCAAGTTACCGAGATCTTTACTCATTCATATGTCAAGTAGAATGGTTCATCTCACTGTTGATCCTATCAATACATTGAGATGTACCGGTCACACAAAGCAGTCAAGATAAACTACTTATGGACTTGTGTGTCGCAGCCTAAACCGACAGCCAAACCAGAAACTGTCTCAGCTGTGATAACTGTTTATACCTCGCTAGGTCGAACGATCTATACGATCTTCTGTGATCTCTTACACACCGTATGATCTCCCTATCGACGAGATAACTGGATGTGTTTGTTCGCATCGTATGATTGTTAATTCAGACAGGAGTTGTTTATTGCAAGTCATTAATGATTACCAGTATATCAAACATAACGTTTCCTAATATACCAATCATAATGCTTTTATGTATACAATTCCAACAAGGGCATTTATGGCTCCTTCCCTGGCAAGCTCATCTATTGGTCACCGGACGTCTTTTCTCGTCGATTCGGCCTTCCCAGAGGTCCTGGGTCTGTCTTCAAATACCGTGTGACGGACATTGCTCCTGAATGGTCAGCGTGGCAAAAATGGAGACGATCTCCTTCGTCCGAATTTTCCCTTTCTGTCTCAGCATATGACCTGCAGACTCCGTATTGCGTGCTCTTATGGGTTGCTAACAATATGTTGATGGGAGAGGATCGTGATCACACTTTCTTCGCAAAAGAGACGTGGCAGATCATGATGTCCATTGACGATGGAGTCGAGGTCGATTGGGCGAAGTATATTTATGATAGCGTTCGAGACTGTGTCCAATATTATCCAGCAGTGCCTCTGCTGAATGGAATGCAGCTTAGTTGGCTGCTGGAGCAGAGCATTCCTCATATAGCAGAAGGACCATCGAATTTTGTAGAGACGGACTTCTTCCCTTTTAAGCCTCCTTCCCCCTAGACTGGTGGTCATGTAGTTGTTTTCAATTTTTCTTATCTTCCTTTGTAATGACGTCTGTCAATGAATGAAAGAATGTATGAAAACGGCACCGCTATATATATAGTTATTGGGCGTTTGTTTGCAAAATTTTCAACCAAGGTCTGCTCAGCATCCTTAATATTGGCAGATATGTATGATGAATAATCCTAAGTAAATGTAATCATCCTCCAAAATACTGAATCATGTCTTCAAGAAATCCAAGAAACAAAGATAAGAGTAATATCTCAGTTGATACTTTGTCTCTGATGTGCTTGCATCAGTGTCTTAGCAGACTGTCTTGTGGTTGTGTTGAGTCTCTGTAGCAATCTTCCTGTGTCTGACGTAAACCACAATTTCCCACATAATGTCATCAAGTGCTATCATTTAAGATGAAAGATTTCTGTCCAAATCAAAGGATTTGGGATGTCCTTTGGTGTCTTCTTTAAGCATTCGTGGAAGAGAACGCCATAATACTCAGATAGGTCGACTTGCCGTAAGTAGCCTTATTGAGACAGGTGGCGTTTCCCCCTTTGTCGAAACTCCTAGACTTCCGCTCTTCTGAATTCTGAATGCAGTTGATAAGATGCTTTTGGGAGAATGTTCCCACTCTGTATAGAGCCATGCTCTTACTATAAATAACGTCTCACTTGTTTGCTTGAATCTCATCTTTTCCACTCCACATAGCATAGCACCTTCTTCCTTACTTCTTTCAAAATGCATCATATTACTATTGCTCCAAGTGATTTACCTGTAACTCGCAACCAGATTCTCCATGAATCAGGATTGTATTTTGAGTATGGAAGCAACTGTCGTGTTGCTAACTCTGTTATGGGAGTTCTTCAAGAGAGTTGCCTGACGCAATTTCTGATGAGTATGCCAACACATTATCAGAAACGAGCTCTTCAAAGCTAGTGTCAAACTACTGATGATGCCATTTAGGGTTGCTTTGACAATCAAATGGTTTGCTGGACTCCGGCCTTCTTCTCTCAAAAGTTTGGCCTTCCTCGTGGTTCCACTCGCGTTATGGACGTCTATCGCCATATGACTGCTCCAGAGTTTGGTTACTGGGATAAGTGGAGGCAGTCCGACATCTATGACTTTTCACCAACTCCATCATGCCTGGAGTTGAAAGAAGAGTATAGAGTCATTTTTGACATTGTTAGCAATGTCACTTTCGGAGTCCCTGCTGAGAACTATGTGTTCAACCCAAGGATTTGGAGAGCCATGATGGCCATTGATTCGGAGATGAAGGACGTTGATTGGGCGGAGTTCTTCTTTGATGGAGTGAAGAGGTGCATCGATCTCTTTCCTCAGTTTCCTCTCCCAACTGCTATGCAGTTGAGTTGGTTGCTTGAGCAGACGTTCCCCCATCTTGTCTCCGAAGGTATCCCTTTGATGGGATTCGACTTCTATCCTTCGAGGGCTCATTTTCCTAACTCGGGTTGAGGGATTTTCGAGTTCTCCTTCTTTTGACGTCCATATAAGGCGATGTTAGTTGTGTGTCAAAAAAAATGATGTAATGGATGATGTATCTAATCTTCCTTCTTGGTTGAAATGTGTAACCTATCGAAGTCTGTTGTCCTTTTGATGACTGAATATGCTGAATTAAATCTTTTTCTTCACATACATCTTTGTGTAGACTCATTTCAGCTGCTTTCATGACATTTTTCAGCATTGCATAGTGTGATAATGTCAAAATATCTTCAGCAGACTGAACCAATAACGTCCAAAATGTAAAATTCACCAAATTTCAAGAATATCCATATAGAAAGAATGAGAGCTAGGACTCATTCATCCACTGCTTCATCTAATTCCATCAATCCAAGCTTTAAACATAATTCTTTAAATCTGGCTTCTGGAAGTGGCTTTGTGAATATATCAGCTACCTGATCTTCAGTGCATATATAACGAACATCGATATCTTTCTTCTCCTGATGATCTCGTATGAAATGATGACGTATATCGATATGCTTGGTCCGGGAGTGGTGAACAGGATTCTTTGTGATACACATAGCACTATTGTTGTCGCCGTAGATAGGTACACATTCGGGAGGAATCCAGTAATCTTGTAATTGTTGTCTTATCCAGAGAATTTGCGAGCAACAGCTAGTAGCAGCCACTTACTCTGCTTCAGTGGTGGATGTAGCAACAGAGTGTTGCTTTTTCCTGAACCAGCTAATGAGCTTGTGTCCCAGAAATTGACACGTTCCACTCGTGCTTTTCCTGTCGATCTTGCATCCTCCAAAATCAGAATCTGAGTATCCACTCAGAGCAAGACTGTCTTCTCTAAGATACCAAATACCGAGACCTTCTGTGCATTTCAGATAGCGAACAATCCACTTAGCAGTGTCTAGATGTGCCTTCTTAGGATTGGCTTGATATCTAGCACACAACCCGACGGCATAAGATATATCAGGTCTGCTGGCGGTGAGGTATAAGAGTGAACCTATAATTCCTCTGTAATGAGTAGGATTCACATCTCCTTCTTCTCTTTCGAGTGTGGCAATACATGTCGTGCTTATTGGAATCCGCAAACTCTTTGTCTTCTCGGGGCAGTATTTCGCAATCAAATCGCGAATATACTTCTTCTGATGGATGAAAATTCCTTCTCTGGACTGTTGAACTTGTAATCCGAGAAAGTAGGACATCTTTCCCATCATACTCATCTGGAAGTTGCTGGTCATGAGCTTTGAAAACTTGTCACATAACTCTTGATTTCTAGAACCAAAAATGATGTCATCTACGTATATTTGCACCCGCAAAATATCTCCTTGGTCTTCAATGCGGAAGAGGGTTTGATCAATTCTTCCTTTCTGAAAACCATTTTTCAACAAGAATTTTGAAAGAGTTCCATACCAAGCTCTCGGTGCTTGTTTCAATCCATATAGAGCCTTCTTAAGTCTGTATACTTGATTCCCGTGTTCAAATCCCAGTGGTTGTTCGACATAGACTTCTTCCTTCAGCTCCCTATTTAGAAAGGCACTTTTCACATCCATCTGCATAACGTCGAACTCATGATGTGCAGCGTACGCGAGAAATAAACGAATGGCCTCCAGTCTTGCTACTGGAGCAAATGTTTCGTCATAATCTATCCCTTCGCATTGTTGGTAGCCTTTTGCTACGAGTCTCGCTTTATTTCTGACAACCGTGCCAGACTCATCTTTCTTGTTTTTGAATACCCATTTTGTGCCAATAACACTTTGATGTTCAGGCCTGTCTACTAGCTCCCAAACATTGTTTCGTGTAAATTCTGCTAGTTTTTCATGCATAGCATTCACCCAATCCGGATCTAGTAGGGCGTCTTCGATCTTTTTGGGTTCTTCGCTGGAGATGTAGCATGCTAGCATAGTGTTCCCTTGTCTTGTCATCAAAGTATCATTGATATTGCCTATGACATCTTCAGGAGGGTGGGCACGCAACCATGTTGGTCTAATAGTTCTGAACATATTTCCTTTCCTTGTGAGGCCACCATCTTGTTCATTATTCTTCATAGTGTCCTCCTGGTGTTCAGCATCTGAATTATCTTCTGCAGGAATGACTTCCATAGGATTTCCTGGAACATACATTTCTTTTGTAGTGTTTTCGGCAACTGGAGTTTCATCACCGCCTTCAGCATCGTCTTTCGCAGGGGCTTCGTCAGCAGCCTCTTCAGCAGGTGGAATCTCAGTAGCATCACTGCCAAGATCTTCATGAGTTTCCATCTCTTTCCGGAAGGGAATCTCCTTGGTTGTCTCTTCCTCTTCATCGTCAAGCACCTCTAGAACAGCTGCTTTGGTTAAGATGTTAGGTTTGGCCTCAGCATGATCATTAGCATCACTGGCCAGGTCAGCAGTTTGATCCCCTGCTGTGTGCGTCTCGTTTGGATTGCAGTCATTCATAGACTTAGTCGGATCAATATTCATATTTTCAAAGCAATTTAGAAATGTTTGATCATTGACATCATTAGTCTCATGATTGCTATCCTTTCTTCCTTTGTTTTCACTGCGCACTAAGGTAGACTCATCAAAAATAACATTGCATGTTATTTCCACAATGCCAGTAATCTTATTTAATACCCTATATCCTTTATGAGTAGGATGCCCATACCCAAGAAGTACACCCTCGTCAGACTTAGGTGAGAAGGTATTAAGTTTTGATTTACCGTTATTGTGAATATAACATGTAGAACCAAATGCACGTAGATAAGTTATGGAAGGCTTACGACCGTGATACACTTCACAGGGAGTCTTGTTGAATCTACTTGTGACAACACTCCTATTCTATGTGTAGCAGGCCGTCATGACTGCTTCACCCCAGTATTTAGCAGGAAGTTTGGAATCTGCTAGCATTGAGCGAACAGCTTCCTTTATCGTCCGATTCCTCCTTTCTGCTAAACCATTCTGCTGAGGAGTCCTAGCTGTAGATTTTTCGTGTGATATTCCAGCTTCAGCACAGAAATCCATCAGCACTCCATTGCAGAATTCTGTTCCATTATGAGAACGAATTCGCTTCACAGTAACTTCTCTACTGTTTTGCTCCTTGAGTCTCAGTTCTGGCAGGATAAGCTTCACTTCGTCCTTTGTCTTTAATAGGCATATCCATGTGTACCTAGAGAAATCATCAACCACCACTAATGTATATAGACGGTTACTTACAGTGGGTGGTGTGACTGGACCAAAAAGATCCATATGAAGTAGTTCCAGAATCCTTTGTGATGTCTCCTTTTCAGGATTTGTCTTGAAGGATGATTTGGTCTGCTTTCCCTGTTGACATGATTTGCATATTCCTTCTTTGCGGAAAGTCTCATTTGGTAGACCTATAACAAGCTTATTTTTGGCAAGATGGTTAATAGTTTTGAAATTTAAATGATTGAACCTCTTATGCCATAGCCATGTTGTTTCCTCCTTATTGAGAGCTAAGAAGCAGGAATGTTGTTGACCACTTTGCCAATCAACAATATATAATCCACCCTTGCGGATGCCTCTTAGTTTTACTTCTCCTGAAATAGCATCAGTAATGGCACAACCAGAATTCACAAAAGATACGGTATACCCGTTTTCACATAATTGACTTATGCTGAGTAGATTATGCTTCAGGTTGGAGACGAGTGCTACGTTGATGATTCTCAATCCGTTCTTTTGAATGCATCCTCGTCCAATGACTTCTCCTTCACTGTTGTCTCCGAACTTGACCTTTGGACCATTAAATAATCTTCTTATGTCTGAGAATAATTCTTCATTCCCGGTCATATGAGCAGAGCAACCGTTGTCCAGGACCCATTCATTGGATATGCACGTTCCCGTAGTTCTGGAGTCCTGTTCCTGCAAGTGAATCAAGTGGATTTAGGTACCCGTTTAGTGTCGGGTCCTATAGGATTAGCGTGAAGCATAGTTCCTTTTGGAACCCACATCATAGTGATTTTTAAGACCTTTGTCTTGGTTTCACTATTTACTACTTTCTTGACCTTTGGCTTAGAATTTTTAACGTTTCTATTACTAGATGAATGAATGTACTTAGCCGTCCTTGCCCTAGGAAATGAATATTGAATGGGCTCAGGCTTTGCATAGACATTTCTTCTATGTAGTGTGTTCTGCTGGTAGATAGGTCTCACAGCATTGTACTGTGCAGGCCTTCTTTGATGAAAGTTAGGATGTACTATCCTTGCGTTGAGATCAGAACGCTCAGTAGTCCTAGAGTTTGCTGAGTAAGGCTTAGCATATGCTCTTGGATTCCTCTGCTGAGGTCTATCAGGTACTTGCCTGTTATTCATCCTTTGATTTTTCTGCTGAGGCTTAGAGTTGCGTCCAGCATTTATCCTTGGGATCCTCTGCTGAAGTCCATTGGATAAAGATTTAGCAAACTCTGACCTCTGCTGAGATCTAGCAGATGAACTATTGGTTGTCTTTGGTATAGACCTCTGCTGAGCTCCATCGGATACATTCTGCTGGAGTCTATTCTTTAGTTTAGCTATTGGCTTAGAAGACAAAGTTGCAGCAGATACTACTCCTTTACCTTTTTCAGCAGAGCTAAGTCCAGCAGATACAAATAGAATTGGATTCTGTTTAGCAGAGTTATTGGGTTTTAATATTCTTTTTGATGATTCGCATCCAAGTCCAGACTTATCATAGTGACGTCTTTGACTACTTACAAGGGCATTGAGAGCAGCCTTGCTGGATGCGTACATGCAGATACAGTCCTCTTTGGGTTTACTTTTTGATGCATGATTCTCTTTTTCTAAAATTTGAAATTTTTCAGACAGATGAGAGAAATCTGCTTTTAATTTTAGGAGTTCCTCACTTTCTAACCTCAGTCTTTCGACTTCCTTGGTTAAATCTATAATCTGAAGTTTTAGTGAGGCGTTTTCCCCAACAATTTCGTTTTTGATCTCATACATTTTTGCAAATTCTATTGATAACTGTACTAAGTAGTCTTCTTCGGAATTGAAATGTGATTCCTCTGATTTATCTATGATTTGATTGCTAGATGTGTTTGTTGATAATACCTCTGTTTCCTCAGCAGCGAGAGCTGATTCATTGGTTTCCTCAGCGTCGTTGTCCGCATCAGCAGGCTGATCTTCAATGATGTTTGCCATCAACACGAACAATGCTTCTTCGCTATCTTCTTCTTCTGAAGAACAGTAAAATTCTTCCTCATCAGCAATCTCTGTCCTGGTCAGCAGTGCCTTGGTTACGACTTTAGCAGCGCATCTTTCAAATCGTTGCTTCAGGCGTTCTCATTCTTCTTTGCTGACCTTCAGGCAATCATGCTTCAAGTGATCTGGAGAGCCACATTCAAAACAAGTTCTAATTTTTCG